>LOEQ01001364.1:111165-146039 GCA_001685075.1 Bramus lutescens
AGAGAGAGAGAGAGAGAGAGAGAGAGAGAGTAGAAGCTAGCGAGAAGGCTCAGGAGTTAAAAGCACTTGATTCTGTCATGCAAGACCTGGGCTCTATTCCTAGCACCCAAATGGTTGCTCACAAACATCTATATAGCTCCTGGAGATCTGATATCCTCTTCTGGCCTCTGACGACACCAGGCACACATATGATGTACAAACATATTTTCAGGCAAAACATCCATACTCATAAAAAATTATAATATAGGATGGAAATATTTTTATTCTCTTAATTCATACAAGATATAGGTTGAGAAAAATAAACTGATATTATTCATAGCACATGAATTTGTCTTAGTATTATTTCATTAAGAGAAAATGAATTTAAATCAAAAGTTTTTTTTTTTTTTAAGCAAAGCACCAATGAGTGGAGGTTATGTGTCAGGTGATCAGGTAAGGAAAACTAGAAAGAATTTTAGTTAAGGAAACATGCAAAAATAAGAATACATCTGCTTTTCTGATTAGCAATACATTTCTGTAAAATTAGTGGAGAATTACACATCTATTATAGTTTTAAAATAATTCTATGAGAATTGCATATAACATGTTTGCAAACACTCCTACTTCCCCCAACTTTTCGTAGGCCCACATCCCTTCCCCTTCAGCTTTGTGTCCACCTGTGTCCACCCATTAAGGCCACTGTCCTTCCCACATATTCTTTTCAAACTGTGAATGTTTTCTCAGAAGGTAGGATAATTATTTTTATTACTTATATTATTTTTATTACTTATGTGCATGCTAGGTGGCCACTTCATTCCTTTTCACTATCATTTAAACAAAATAAAGCCTGCCAGCATTGAAGAAGGGTTTCTTACCCCTATATCTTTCCACCATTTGTTGTCATTTGCTTTCTTAATCACAGCCATTTCTGATTGGGGTCAGATAGAACTTGAAAGCAATTTGAATTTGCATTTCCTTCATGGCTAAGGATGTTAAACAACTTCTTAGTTATTTATTGTACATGTGTATTCCTTAAGATCTAGCTATTCAGTTTGTTACTTGCATCGCACTATGGAAACAGTATGGAGGTGACTTTGTAGAACTGAAATTACAACTGCCACATGATCCAGCTACATTCAGTTACACACTTAAGGGACTCAAGAGAAGTCCCACAGAGATAGACCTGCATATCCATTTTGTACTCAAAATACCCTGTTAACAGAACCAGCTTTGATGCCTAAGAGCTGATGAAAAGATAAGGAGCAGATATGCTGAATTTATACAATGGAATTCTGAGCAGCCATAAAGAAAATGAAAAGATGACATTTCATGAGAATAGAAGAAAATGGGAATTACTGAGAGCAACAAGCCAGATGCAGGAAAGCAAATGCCATGTTTTCTCTCATATACAGAACATAAATTTAAAGTTATGAGTGTATTTACATGTTTGTGCATGCCCAATATATTATAAGGATCATGGCAGGGTAGTTAGGGATCTTAAGAGAGGTGGGGATAGAGAGTAGAGGAATACATGTAATAACAAGAAAGAAATGAGACAGACAACTTGATGGAAGAAAAATGGAAATCAACGGAAAGAAGGAGGACAGTGGTGGAGGGGAATGGATGCGAACAAGGCAATGATACATATGTTTGAAGATTCCATGATGAAATCCATCATTTTCTATATGTATTAGTTACTTGTTGCTATAACAAAATACTTCACAAAAGCAACTTCTGGAAGGAAAGGTTTAATTTAACTCAAAGTTCAATGGCATAATCCATCAAGGTGTGGAACTCATGGTAGCCAGAGATTGAGGGAAATGGGCATACTGTGTATATAGTAAAGAAACAGAGAGCAATTAATGTCCTTACATAGCTCGCTTCCTTCTTTCCACTCAGTATAGGAATCTAGCACATAGGATGGTACTAATTACATTTAACACAGATCTTTTTATTTTTTTTTGCTACAATTAACCTAATCTATATTACTCCTCACAGACAAGCCTAGAGATGTACTTCCATGGTGATTCTAAATCCCATTAAGCTTACAATCAAGATTAATGTCACAGGATGGAAACTTTAAAAGTAGTTTGAAAAAATAAAGAGGATGGATATAGAAAGTATAATATTAAGCAGGGAGACATGTCTTATCTCACATTTAGATCATATCTAATGTACATATATACACACACACACATATACCCACACATGTGACATGAAAGAGGAAAAGGATTCTGGGAGAGGTTACAAAAGCCAAATCAGGAGAGTATCAGGGAGTTAGGGATGAAAGGGCAAGAGAATCTAGTAAAATACTTTGTTTCAAAATTCCATATGGTATTTAATAAGTAGTATGTTAATTATAAAATAAAAAAATTTAATTATTCAAATGCAAGATATAAAATACAGAAAAATATGAGTTTTTTTTAAAAAACACCCTAACCAGAGAATTCTTCAATATCACAGTAAGACACTATTAAGTTGAAGAAGTGAATATGGAGGGGGAAAGAAGAGTAATAAAGGCCAAAAGCTGTCTTACAATTTAATATTGAGAACCTGGAGAAGACACACACACACACACACACACACACACACACACACACACATATACACAACACCATCATTGATTTCATTTTATATTGGCTATCTACTCCTGGGCATGGGGCCTACCCTTCAGTGTGGCTCATGTGAATGAAACTCTCAGTTTTTTGAGACACAGTTTTTCTTTGGTGCCGGTCCTGAAACTAGCTCTTGTAGACCAGGCTGCCTCGAGATCTGCCTGCCTCTGCCTCCCGAGTGCTGGAATTAAAGTTGTGCGCCAAAACTGCCTGGTTGTGAACGAAAACTCTTAAAAGGAAGCTGTGTCTGCTGAGGTCCACTGGCTGATGAGATTTTTCAATACTGTAGAGAGATTGGAATGTTGCAGGTCCAGAGGATAATTACCTTTTCTTGGGCTAAGTTCTGGCTCTCTGGAAACCATTCCTTGCCCTTCTCTGTGTTAGAACTAACTAACATCTTGTGACAGTAGATAAAAAATCTTTTAGAATCTATTAACTTAGCAGGCAACTCACTTTTACCAATCCAAAAGCTAAGAATGCCATCAGATAGCAGCTTGAACCTATAGGGAAGCATCCCCCATCTCAATGTACACACTTCTCTGATGTACCCACCAATGCAATTTAAATTTGCTTTGATTCATGACTTTTTCTGTTCTGTAAAACTATAAAAACTCTTTGAATCTGCTGCCTCATGGGAACATAGAATTTGGGGTAACATAAATCTGCGTTCCTGGGCTATGGTCACTCACAATGGCTCCAACATAAACTATCTTTTACTCCCTTTAAGATGAGAGTTTTTGTGTCAAGATTTATATACCCACTAAGATTTCACTGGAGAAAAATAATTTTTCCTTTGCAAATGGTTGTCCATTGGAGACAGCTTTTTGGTTAGGGATGGAAGCTCATGCCCACTTCTCCTTTTAGCACTGGAACTCAATTTGACTTGAACCTGTGCAGGCCCTGTGAATGTTGTCAGTGTCTGTGAGTTCATATGTACAATATCTTATTGTGTCTGGAAGACACTGGTACCTTGGTATCATCCATCCACTTCAGTTCTTAAATTCTTTCTACCTACTTTGCTCCATAGCTCCTGGAACCCTGAGGAGAGGGGTTTAATGAAGATGTCCCATTTATGATTGAGTGTTCCAAAGTCTCTCACTCTCCATATACTGTGCAGTTGTGGGTCTCTATGTTTGATTTGCCTGTCCTTCTTGATGTTCTTAGAAACTTACATGACCTAGGTATAAAAGGATGTTACACAGCTCTGCCCAAAACAAAACTCCCCAAATACTCTACAATACTAGAAACAAGGACACAAGCAGATACAACCTTAGAACTTCAGCTCCACTGACCACAAGATGGGACAGGTAGATGGGAATTCAAGCACAGTGCCAGCTCCCATCAGTGCAAGGCCAAATTTCCTGTTCTTATAATCCAAGCACAGCTGTGTGCCTGCCATCTAGCTTACTCTAAACCCATGTGTTTTCTATATCCATTCTCCAATTTCCCCAGAAAGAGAAATTTATGGGGGTACTGGAATTAAAAAATAGCCTCTCCTGGAGCCCCTCTCCAATTGAGAGTTAAGAATTTAGGCACAATTAATGAAATTTACTTTGGAGGTTGACAAGATTCCTTTTATAGGGAGATATTTCAGACAAGAAATTTAAAATAGCAATGCATCATGCTTGGCTTTGCTCTTTTTTCAGCCAGAAACCCTCAGTTTCCTATGAATCTCAAACAAAACCCTATTCAGTCACAGCCGAGTCTAAATTTCCATGTGTAACCATATTGCCAATAGCTTCATCTTATCAGATAAAAGCACTATTCAAGGCACTTTTGGAACCCTGTCATTGCACTTATCAGAAAGATGAAAAAAGACATAAATAATTCTTAGCATCTTTTTAGGTTATGAGTTGAGACATCAAAATGTTGAAAATAGCCACTGCTAAGACACATGGGAATTTCATTAAAAATGTACACCCATGTACTCAAGTGTAAGCTATATTTTCTCGAGAGACAGCCTGTTTCCCTTAATCCTACTGCTCAAAATTATGCTAAGAATCTATTATTTTAGTATTTCTTTTAATTTGGGGTTATATTATTTTATTTCCTGAATCTTTTAAAACGTATTTATTTTATTGTTTGAGGTTATAATATATCATTTCACCATCCCTTTCCTCCTTCCAAACCTCTTATATATCTCACCTTGCTCTCTTTCAAATTCATAGCCTTTTCATTAATTGTTACACACATATATGCATATGTAACCAGCTCAGTCTATATAATGTTCCTTGTATGTATGTGTTGAGGGCTGACCCTTTGGCATCAGATAGCTAATCTCTATTTCTATCATCTGTTGCTGGGTGCTAAGATTATTTTCAAAGATAAACTTAACAAGGAAACTGTCCAGTGAAGTAAAGCAGCATGGGCAATTTCAACCTTATGAGGCATCATGGCAAAGGATGTTCTACCTTATGAGGTATCCTGGTGAAGGATAATTAGGGAAGTTTTGTTTTTCCTAATTTAGATCTATTGACATAGGTAGTTAGTTATCAGGAAAGGCTTCTCGAGAGACACACAGGAGCTGAGTTCGGAAAGAAGTTTATACTATAGGACAGTTGAACAAAAAGAAGAGATGGGGGGCTGAGGCGGATGGCCTGCTGCTGGTAAGCTGAGGTGGAAACTACTACAAGGAGCATGTGGTTGAGAGATGGAAGAGAAAGAAGACATAGTGGTTTATGTACTATAAAGAGAGCTGGAACTGGAGATAGGGTGAGGAGTAGCCTGATCTGAGAGGCCTATGCTGCCACCTGAGGACATGTGATGCCCAGACCTGTGCTGCCACTGAGGGCCATGTCTGGGTCCATGGCTCCACTGCAGCAGGGATCTGTGTTGATGTCAGCGACCCATGTTACCTCCAAAGGGCATGAGGATGTCCATGGTTTGGGCTGCCTTCTGAGGACATGTTGATGACTGAGTGCCATGCTCAGCTGACCCCACCCCTCACTGGCTATATGGTGGCTCCAATGGTGATATGGGCTTCGGAGAGCTGGTCCTACCCCTCACCTAGGCAGTGTGAAAAAGCTGGCCTCCGTGGCATGGATGTGGGAGGCCAAGATCCAGGGACTGAGCTGCCAACTCCAAAATCTTCCTCACCTATGAGGCTCTTGAGTATATGAAGGGGCCAATCCTGCAGAACCAAAGCTTTAGGATCTCCAGGGAAATAGCAGGATACCCTAGAGGAGTCTCTGTGAGGGTCCAGTAGTGATGGTGTAGTAGAAGCCAGAGGCCTCCATCTAGACCAATGACCCATTGCAATGAACATCTGCATTAATGTTTGGACAAAAGGATATACTGTGTGACACACCATGGCACACTGCAGCTTCCATGATGATGAATATGAGATGGTTTTGTTTTGTTTTAGCTTTTGCTAGTATGGAGAGTTACAAGGATGGAGGGTAGATATGGGAGGACTTGGAAATGAATGGGATTTAGGTGCATGATGAGAAATTCACTAAGAATCAATAAAAAAAGAAGAGATGGGATTTAGAAATAGTGTTTTGTTTAAAAAATCCCATTCCTTGATTTGCAGAAGCAACATGGTGTTTTTAAGATAAGAGACTGAAAGAACAAATAATATTATGAAGATGACACAGGATTTGATTATTTCTTAGAATGTGGACCTGATAGCACCATACATTATCCCTGAGGTAAAGAACCCCATATAACATCTATCAGAAACTAAGGAAATGTGATGTGCTCATTGGGGCTAAGTCCTGTTACAGAGTGAATCAATGCTACCTCCCTGTAGTTCACAAAAGGCACTAATAATTTCAATCCACAAATGCAAATGCAAGTCTACTTAAGAGGGTGTAGAACAGTTTGCTTAGCCAGCACATAATATTTGCAAATATTTATAGAGTATAGAAAATGATAATTCAGTATACTGATATAATATGCAAAGACTGGAGAATTGACATCTATTTGAAGTTCTGTCTTCAAGTTCTTTTGAGATTTATAACAAACTGCCACAATCTGGCTACGGTGGTGTGCCACAGAGCCTTGGAATTCACTCCTCTTACCTTTGCTGTTCCTCCTCTCATGGCATTTGGGAGCATATTACATAGTCACACAATGATTTCATTTCTATTGTAATGAATGTTCTGCTTTACTTAAGAAAAAAGGATTTACTTATTTTTATTTTATTGGTATGAGTGTGTTCTTGCATATATGTATGTACACCTCATGAATGCAGTGCCTGTGAGGCCAGAAGATGGTGTTGGACCCTTCAGAATTGGAGTTACAGGCAGTTGTGAGATGTTATGTAGATATTAGGAACTTAACTTTGATCCTCTGAAAGAGTTTAACTGCTGAGCCATCTCTCCAGCTCCTCTTTTCTGTTTGACTTTAGATATCCCTGCGGAGAGAGATTTTTTCAGCAATTTCTTGACCTTCCTTGCCACTGAGATAAAACTGGAGTTTATAAGGTGAGCACCTCAAAGAGACCCCAGGATTGCTACCTGGATGGAGGTGGTATATCAAAGCTGTATAAGTGCATTTAGATATTTCCCCATAAAATTTATAATGAGCCCTTGAGTAAATTCAATTCTGTCAATTTACTGTTTCCTAGCAAAAGGAATATCATTGCTGGTTTGATTGCAAGTTGGTCATCAACTCAAATTTCATTCCTATGATGATGTTTTGGTAAATAGAATGACATCCACCCTAGAATTAGGGATATTTTGCTTGATCTCCATCCATCAATACAAACCTTCAATTTTAATAAACAGAAAATCACACTGTAAGAATCTAAATGAGTGATTGCAAGCATGCATGTAAATGAATCTGTATAAGCAAGTATGAAAAGCTAGACAATTAGATACTATATTATGACTCATACAAAAGCAATTTAGAAAAGGTTGCTCAGCAGTCAATAGCATTTGTTGGTCTTCCAGAGGACCCAAATTCAATTCCTACTCCTCATGTCATGTGTATCACAGCCATCTATGCTTCCAGCTATAGGGGATCAACTGCCTCTGTCCTCCTTGGGTATCTTACATAGCATAACCACCTACACAACTAAAAATAACAAAAATTAAATCTTTATAAAAAAAAGTTAATTTGGAATAATATGTAATTGCTCCCAATCACCATTTTTCATTAAAAGAGACACGTTACTCCAAACTTTTGACAAATGATGCCAAGTTTTCTTGAACAATCACCAGAAGGTAATTTATTTCTGAGGATTCCATCTACAGAGCAGGAGGGAAAAAGGTTCTGTGAGGAACATATTTTATGAAATAGAATAGCCATAAAGAACAATGGCTCTGATTAAATTTAGTTGTAAACTGACTTCCTGAAGCTGCTAAAAGTGATCTCACTCTAAGAATTTATTCTGCATTCAGGCGTGATCTGACAAACATGGCCCTCTGCATACATATCTGTCACTCTCCCAGTACCCCCAAATGATTCACAGCCATGCACGGATAACTTTGAGATCTGTGATTTACAGTGTTTGATAACCAACAGACTAAAATTATTACCAAACTAATCTAATCAATAATTCAAGATAAATATGCTTTCACAGTTTGTTGTGTAAGGAAGGCTCTCTAATACCCAGATTTCTGTTGTAAATTCTCTTTTAAATGTGCTAATCATTTCTCCCTTCCATCATTTTGATTCAAAGATCCAATAGTGTTGGCTTGCTTACAGAGCTCAGGGATTTGACTGCATAAATACTTTTTAAATAGAAACTTACCGTAGCAAAGGGTCAATCACTGCTCAGGATACTGTGTAAGAATTAAGTGGAACCAAATACTTGCTTTTCCCAAGGTAAGGCCTGTGCAGGTCTCCTTCCCATGTATGCTAAAGCATAATAAAAACTTTATTTTCTGACTGTGCCTAAAGTACTTGAAAATAGTCAAAATAATCTCATCACTGAGGAAAGTTGTTGCAGGGAGGTAAAATGAACTATTTCATATAGTAAAGTTCATTGACATCACAATTCATGCTCAGATAATCAACACAAATGTATTCCATATAAATGTGTATATTTTATCTTATTAAAAACATCTAACAAGAGTGATCTAGCATTTGCAAAATTTTTACTGAAACAGCACATGCACAGACTTTATATGAGTCATTTCAATCAGTTACATAACCATCAGTGTTGACAATTTCAAGGAATTTCATCAGTTCTAATTAAAATAACTAATGATTTCCTAAGGAAAACCTCGGAGAAGCAGGGACAGGCACCAACTAAAAGGCAAATTCGGAAATAGGGTGTTTTATTGTTTGATTTTTGTTGCTGTGGTGAACACCATCACCAAGAGCAGCTCAGAGAGGACAGAGTTGATTTGGCTTGCAGGGCTGGATCACAGTCTAGGAGTGGAGAAGAGGCAGAAACTCAAGGCCAAGAGCCTGGAGGCAAGAACTGGTGCAGAGGCCACAGAGTGCTGTTTACTGGCTTGCTCTCTATGGCTTTCTCAGCCAGCTGTCTTATATACCCCATGGCCACCCGCCTAGGCATATTCTTAAATCACGGAAATACGACAACAGAACTGCCTACAGGACAGTCTTATTGTGGTATTTCCTCAATTAAAGTTCCCTCTTCCCAGATGAACCTAGCTTGTGCAAAGTTGAAAAAAATAAACCAACACAGAATTGTTAATTGTGCTGAATGCACAGATGAATGTGTCTATATATTACAGCCAAAACAGCAAACTATTGATACACATTAATGTGGGAGAAACTCACAAATATTTGGTAGAATAAAGAGAAGTCTTACCCAAAAACCATAAGGCACAAGAGTTTGTTATATGACATTCTAGAAGGGTGAGAAGGCTAGGGGTCAATTACAGAAGGATAAAATGCATATATATATATAAATATTACATATGTATAAATATTAATAAAAAATAAACATGTGTTACTCTTGATTACGGTGGTGGGTACAGAACTGTACAGCACTTCAAAGACAACTGAACTGCAAGTTTACAACCAACTTTGTCATATAAAATTATACCCAACAAATGCTAAATAAAAATACAAAGAAATTAAGGGTCAAACACTACATCCTTCACTCCAGCCATGATTTGAAAAGTGTTTATGATTATTCTATATGTAGTGCAAGGATGTGCATAACAGTCCTTGATGCAAGGGTGTGGTTGGATTTTTCTTTGGGCTATTAGCTCACAAATAACGACGCGAAGACTTATTATTAACTATGAAAGCTTGGCCTTGGCTTAGGCTTGTCCCACCAGCCTTATATCTTAAATTAGCCCATTTATTTTAAAGTACAATCTTTCATGAGGCTCGTTTTTTCATCCCTCTGTACTCCCCATGCTGCTTCCTCTGAGTCTGGCTGGTAATTCCACCTTCTTCTTCCTAGAGTTCTCTCTCTGCCTAGAAATCACCCTATACCTCCTGCCTAGATATTGGTCATTCAGCTTTTTATTACACCAATCAAAGCAATTTTCACACATTGTACAAATATCCCACAACACAAATGTGGTTGCCTCCTGAACTTTCATCATGTGTTCCCCAAGCTATCCTGTGGCTCATTATACTGTACCATTGAAGGGACACTGTGGATCTTCTTGGCTTATGCAGTATTTTATAATTAGTAAATGTAATATGGCTCACCAAAATTTCTCTAAATACTCCATAGACAGTGATGTTTTCATGAAACCCACAGCATAAGAAATTGAGATAGTTATGTTGGTAGATGTTTTAGAAGCTGTTTTAGGAAGTGGCCTCCATGAGTACTTGTTTACTTATATATTGGTTATTTTTGTGGGTGTGCTCTGCATATGTTTGTGTCCATGTGCACATGTATGTGTGTGCCCATACAAGTACATACATGTGAAGGACAGAGTTCTGTCTAAGTGTCTTCCTTCACGTTTTCGTATTTATTTATTTTTGGGCATCTGTTCATTTATTTGTTGGAGTATTGGGGAGCATGCTATGGTGTGCTTGTGAGGGTTAAAGGATAACTTGCAGAATGTGATTTCTAATGATCTAACTCAGTTTACCATGTGTGTACTAGGGAACTTACCCCAGGCCCTCTATACTGATTAAGCTGTATCCCAGATCCAAGTTATTATAATTGTATTTTGATCCTGGTTTAGCTGGGAGCTTTTTATAGGGACAAGTGGAGCTACCACAGTCATTCTGTGGAATGGGTGGCCAATCTGCTGATAGAGTTGCAAGGATAGAAAAATATTTATTTCAGTGCCGGGCCTTATGCATTCTAGAAAATAACCTCACTACTGAGTTATATTCTCTGCTTCTAAAGTCTTAATGGTAACAAAATTAAGGGAGTGAGTGAAAACAAGACCAAAATGTGTTTTTATGTACCTCTTAGTCCTACCATTGAGAACAATGTCCAAAAGAAAGTCTTTTGTATGAAGGCAGGGACATCTTTGAAACACTTGTCTTTTAGATTACAGTATTTGTTGCTACACGTATCAGCTACCTAAAATAATGTTTACATAAAATTAACCAGAAAGCCTTCCTATTCAGGTTTTTGTATGTATCATTAACTCTGAGAAACAAAGATGAAAATGATCCTTACCACTGCAAATACCCTCAGTATACCATTAACTCAGCTGTTCCTTAGACTCTTCTGCAAGAGTCTAAAGATCTCTAACTCCAACAAAATCATCACACACACACACACACACACACACACACACACACAGAGATCTTCTATAATAGCACTGATATTCTTAGTGTATGCTGTTCCCAAACTATTAATGAATTCAAATGTGAGTACCTTGTTCAGAACAAGATACATTTGACAGGAATTAGAATGCAGAATAATGTAGCAAATGTTAGAAGTGAGACATAAACTAAGTAATTTAAGCAAAAATAAATGTTATTTTTAGATATAAAGCAGTTATATTATATATATAGTTTATACACAATAACAAAATTAAAATGTACATGACTATGAAACATTTCTTTAGCATTAAAATACTTAAAATATCTGATAATATATGTGAGAAGTTCCTTACTGAAAAATAGCTTAGCCTTAGTGACATCTCTGTTGAAGTACCAGTGAAAATCATTAATTCAATAAATTTTCAAATGCTCATTAGTACATTAGATATTAGAGGCATGCAAAGATGATTAACTGTGATTACTGACTTCAAGCAGTTCACCACCTAGTGAAGGGTAGAAGGCACATAGTCACAAGACAAAATGAGAGAGTAAATAATTAAAAAGCATTATGCAAAGGAAAGGTGCAATAGATCACCAGAAATTTATAATCTAGTAAAGGGCAGGAGTCCTTACAACTCTAAATCAAGGCAGAATAGGAACGGGTTACTGTGATTTGCAGGCAGGATCAACAGAGAATGAGACAAGTCGCAGCAGGCTGGAAGAAGAGGGGTGCTCAAATGCATCACTGGAACATGGGCATGCAGACAGCACTGCTACAAGAAATGCTGGCTCTTTCCAATAATATTACTCAATAACCAGCACACCAAAGAACCTGCATAGCTCCAATGTGTGCAAAGTAAGTCATGAGACAAGGCCCATGCAATATAAGAGAGGAAAAAGCATGGCATGCGTAAGACAAAAATATATTAGAAACATATATTAGAAATATATTAGAAACATCTAAAAAGAAAGCCTTAACTCAAGATAAGGAGTTTGGCTTTTGCCCATGTGACAAAGGAAAGTCTTCCTCAACCCCCAGCCACACAAGGGCACACACAAATATGTACCCATATACACACCCCACTGAACTACAATGATCTCATCATATCTCTTAATTTATTATACTGAATATTTTCTCTTCACATAATTTTACAACATAATACATCCATTTTCCAGTATGGAAGTCTAGCATACAAACAATGAGTTAAATCACAGCATCTTCAAACAAACATGTCCTTGTACTTTGTCTCATTCTTTCCCCTGCCACCAACTCACCATCTTCCTACCCATTCCCTTCTCTATCTGGTTCCCTTTCTCCCTCCAATTAATCACAACTTCTACTTTCTTCTACTAGTTTACTTTAATATATATGTGTGGTTGCTTGTGGTAATGTGTGTACTCTGTCTGTGCCTGGTACCACAGATGCAACAGGAGAGCACTGGATTGCCTGAAACTATAGAGTATTGTGAGCCACTTGACACATACAGGTGCTGGAAAGTAAATTTGAGTCCTCTCCAAGAATAGCAAATGTTCTTAACCACTGAGCAGTCTCTCCAGCCCAGTGGTTCTAACCCTTCCTAATGCTGCAACCATTCAACACAGATCCTTACACTGTGGTGACCCCCAACCATAAAATGATTTTATTTGCTACTTCATAACTGTGATTTTGCTATTAGAATAATAATGTAAATATTTCTGGAGATAGAGGTTTGTCAAAGGGATCCTGACTTGAGAACCCCTGCTCATCTCATCAACTATTTCCTTATTGTATATATATCACCAAACCCAAAGACTTAATTTCAATTCCTAGAACCCACATGGAGAAAAGAGATAACTGACTCACACAAATTGTCCTCTGACCTCCACACTCAAGCTGAGACCCACATAAGTGTGCACATATACACTAAATAAGTAAATAAATAAATATTAATATTATCTTTTAACAAATTTTCAATAAGTTAGGTGACTATTGTTAATTTGTATTAGTGTCTTCTATTTTATTACACTGGTCTATATTTTTGTTTTCAGGTCAGCACTAAGTTGCTTTTGTTACTGTGGTTCTGTAGTACAATTTGAGATTGGTTATCTTGCTATCTCTGTTATTGCCTTTTCTGCCCTGGGTAGCATTAGCTATTTATTGCCTCTACTGATGTGGGATTCCCCTCTGTATGCTGTTAATACCATTGATGAATAATGAAACTGCCTTGGCCTGTTGATAGGACAAAACTTAGGTAGACAGGAAAACTAAACTGAATGCTGGGAGAAGGGAGGCAGAGTCAGAGAGAAGCCATGTAGCCCCTCCAGACACAGATGCCGGAATTTTACCCAGTAAGTCACATCCTCATGATTGCTAGATTACTACATATGGGTTAAATTAAGATATAAGAGTTAGCCAATAAGAAGCTAGAGTTAATGGGCCAAGCAGTGATTTAAATAATATAGTTTCTGTGTGATTATTTCAGATCTGAGCTGCCAGGGGGCTGGGAAACAAACAAGTAGTCTCCTTACTACACTCTATATTTCTATATAAAGGTAGGAATGATTTTAGTAGCTTTGTATTATATGCCATTCATATTTTGATAAGTATTTCATTGAGTCTATATGTTCCTTTCAGTGTTAAAGAAAAACAAAAATCTTCCAAACTACAAAGCATTCATTAGTAAAGATTAGGGTAGAAATTCATTTTTAAAATTAATTAAAATAACAGTAAGTAGAATCCATCAAAAAGTTGGTTCTTTGAAAAAATGGACACCATTTACCAACCAGCCAAAATAATAGGGAGGTATCCCAAGTTAATCAAATGAGCGACAAAATAAAGTCAGTTGACAGAATCCAGTGAAAAAGATTATACCATTAGTTGATATTTTGAAATCTTATATATTCTAAATATCTGAACTATGTAGAACAAACTGATAAATTCCTAGATATATATGGCCTGCCAAAATCAAATCAACATGATATAAACATCTAAAGCACACAAATAACAGATAAGAAAAATGAAGTAGTATTAAAAAGTCTACTAGGAAAAGAATGAGACCAAATGGGACTCACTGCAAAACATATAATACCTTTAAAGAGGAGCTAAGACCAAATGCTCTCAGACTAAGCTTCATAACATAGGACAGAAATAAGCTCATTCCATGAAGTCAAAATTATTTTCACAGCAAAGTTAGATAGGAATACACATCTTATATACCATTTTTGTTTAAAAGATTATTTTTCTTTGACACAAGTGTATTACTAGGTTATAAGTTTGAGATTTGTCTGAAATAAAAATCAAAACCATTCTAAATCTTATAGAATGTTAAAAAGGAATAACTACTCAAATATTAATTTATTTAAAAATTCATTATCTACTATCAGTTCAGTATAATAGGATTCATGGTGAGGTATTTGATCCACTTGGAATTTAGTTGTGTGCAGGGTGATAGATATGGACCTATTTGCACAATTCTACATGCTGTCATCCAGTTATGCCAGCATCATTTGTTGTAGTTGCTTTCTTTTTTCTCCATTGTATAATTTTGTCTTCTTTGTCAAAAATCAGGTATCCACAGAAGTGTGGATATATGTGAGGGTCTTCAATTTGATTTCATTGATCCACCTGTCTGCTTTTATGCCATACTATATTGCCTTTATTATTATAGCTCTATAGTCGAGCTTGAAATCAGGGAAGGTGATACCTCCGTAAATTCCTTTATTATACAGGATTGTTTTAGTTATCCTAGGATTTTTGTTTTTCCATATAAAATTTAGTATGTTTCTTTTAAGGTCTGTAAAAAATTGTGTTGGAATTTTGGTGGGGATTGTACTGAATTTGTAGATTGCTTGTGATAAGACTGCCATTTTTACTATATGAATCCTAAGTGAGAAAGAACATTAAACACATTGGCACAGGAGACAACCTCAGAATAGAATACCAGTAGCACAGACACTGAGATTAATAATTAATACATGGGACCTCCTAAAACTGAGAACCTTCTGCAAGGCAAAGGATACTGTCAACAAGATCAAATGGCAGTCTACAGAATGGAAAAAGATCTTCACCAACCCCACATCTCACAGAGTACTAACCTGCAAAATATAAAGAACTCAAGAAACTAGACATCAAAATACTAATTATCCAATTAAAAATGGGGCACAGATCTACACAGAATTTTCAATAAAAGAATCTGAAATAGCTGAGACACATTAAAAAAACTGTTCAACATTCATACTCATCAGGAAAATGAAAATCAAAAGAACTCTGAGATTCTATTTTACATTGTTAGAATGTCTAAGATAAAAAACACGAATGACAGCTTATGCTGGAGTGGATGTGGAGTAAGAGGAACATTCCTCCACTGCTGGTGGGAATGCAAACTTGTATAGTCACTTTGGAAAGCAAGATGGAGGTTTCTCAGAAAATTGGGAATCAACCTATCTCAAGACCCAGCAATACCTCTTGGGAACATACCCAAAGGATGCTCCATCATTACACAAGGACACTTGTTCAACTACGTTCATAGCAGCATTATTTGTAATAGTCAGAACCTGGAAATAACCTAGATGCCCCTCAAAGGAAGAATAAATAAAGACAATGTGGTACATTTATGAAATGGAGTATTACTCAGCTATAAAAAAACAATGACATCATAAAATTTGCAGGCAAATGGATGGAATTAGGAAAAAAGCATCCTGAATGAGGTAACCTGACTCAGACAAATATATGTACCCACTTATAAATGGATAGCAGCGGTAAAGTAAAAGGATAACAAGGAGAGGTAACAATGAGAGCCCAAACAGGGATTGGGATGCAGTATTTCCCTGGGAAAGGGAAATAAAAGAGATCTCATGGGTAGAATGGGGGAGTCAGTGCAGATGGGGACATGATAGATAGGGTTGTGGAGGTGGACGCAGGGGGAGAGTATTGAAAGAGACACCTTGATGGTGCTATATTCTGGAGTAAGGTAGAAACCTGGTGCAAGAGAAACTCCTGCAAACCTATAAAGGTGGCTGTAGCTAAGACTCCTAGGAATAATGGACAGGTAGCCTATACTGGCCATCTTTGCAATAAGATTGGTAACTACCCCACTTGTGATCTGAGAGCCTTCCTCCGGCGACTGATGGAAACAGCAAAACAAAACAAAAGATTATTTATAAATATGATGAAGAATACTTGATTTGATTATTTTGAAATTAGGTAAAATAATAGTAAAATAATGGTATTTGTTTTAAAAAATCTATTAATCTACTTTTAAATATAAATAAAAGTGTTCTATTATCTTTGCTGTCAGTGCCTGTCTAAATCAAATGAAATAATTAATATAGACAACTGTAATTTTTCATAAGCATTCTAGATTGGTGTCGTAACTAAAAAAAATGTGGAAAGTGATAGGTTAATAACTTCCCAAGTCCTCCTTTTAATATGTTCCTGAGCTGTGCCTACCAATAGAGAAATAGTGTGCAACTGCTGACCTCTTGATAGCAACCAGGCTACAGGCATGAGATAAAATCTACCCAGTTTATAACCTGAACCCCTGTGACATGACTCCCTATTCCAAACTATGTGCCAAGGCACTTTCTAAAACTACTTGGAATGTTTTTCATACATTGTCCATGTCAGGTATTAGAGTATACTGTTACAGGAAGTTGCAAAGTTGTGCGGTGATGAGTAAATAGAATTTAACTATCCCAGGTTCTCACTATTACTTGCCTTTTTTTGTTTTGTTAATTGCATCTAGTCTCCACACATTAGCAAATAGCATCTGATCGCAAAGAAAACACAACTTCTCCAAAGAAAGCAACCAGATGCTCTCAATAGCAGCTCTGGTATCAGAAAACTGAAGTTAAACATTCTGATGTCACAAATACATGATTTCAAAGCACATTTGTTTATGCCCACCCAGGGCCTGTTATGCTATAATATTTTCATTTTTGTTTTGGAAGTGAGTAGGTGATTTCTCAAATGCCAACCATTTCAGTACAGCTCCTAACATATGAGAATGGTTGAGCTGCTCCCTCAAATAGTATCCTCACATCTACACCATGAAATCTTGTGTTTCCTACTAGCTGGGACACAAACATGTTCAAAACTGAACTAATTTGAAAATCTGCTTCCATTAAACATATTATCTCATCAAATAATATCTCATCAGACAAGAATCAGGAAAATAAGACAATGTAAAACCAAATCATTAAATAAGCTCTCTCCAAAATTAAATGTATGTAACTCAGAAGTTATTAAGAAGGAGTAAGTCCTACTGAGATTTATTCAACACTAATATAAAACTTCACATCTTCTACAGCAGACTATTTCATTTCCAGGTGTCTAGTTTTTATTCATTTAAAGTGTCTTAATACCAACGTAAATAGTCATTTGAGGTTTTATTTTAGCCAATCTTAAAAGTTCTCACAAATTTCAATATTTGGTAATGTGACTTAAGGAGGCTTTAAAGTAATAGAATAGGATTTTAAATAGAAGAATAGAGATCATCCTAATTTTCAGAAATCTCATTCAACAAAAGAAATAATATATTGTGGTTATATAGCTCAACCTTTCGCACAGAGGCAATTTCCTATGATGAATATGAAGGAAAATAAGCAGTCACCATAAACAGAGTAAAACTAAGGAGCAGCAAAAGTGAGGGTATGCAGACACTGACTAGGCACATACCTTTCTCTCTCTCCTTCGGTGAGGTCATATAAGCGGTTGGCACCTCCATCAGCACAGGCTCTGAAGAGAGCTTCAAACAAAAAGAACACAAACCATTTCAGTACAAATGGCAAAGCACAGTGTCATGAATATGCAGAAACACAAACGCTCAGAAGATCCCGTGGATCGTAAGATTCACCTTATGGCACTTATGTCATTACAGTGACTCTACAGCCAGGTGGTGGCGCATGCCTTTAATCCCAGGACTCAGAAGGCAGAGGCAGGCAGATCTCTGTGAGTTCAAGGCTAGCCTGGTCTACAAGAGCAAGTTCCAGGACAGCTAGGGCTGTTACACAGAGAAAGCCTGTCTCAAAAAACCAAAACCAAACTAAACCAAAACAACCACTCCCAAAGAAAACAAAATAGAACCACCCAGAGACTCTAGGCATCTTCCTCAGTTCCTCTGAAAAGAGGTAGAGAGTGTGTGGTACTAGTACTAGCCTATTCTACAATGTGCTTTTCCTCTTCTATAAGAGGAGATAGGTTCATGCTCACAGTAGGGAGCAGGATACAGTTTCTTATAGTCAGTTGCTCTGAGCACATTAACATGCTGGCTTTGGATGTCCTGTGGGAATAGTAGAGTGATGTGAGATTCCCCTCTATATGCTCCAAATACCACTGGTTAATAAAATAGCTGTTTTGTGTCTGTGATAGGGTAAAGCAGAGCTAGGCGGGGAAAACTAAGCAGAGCTAGGCGGGGAAAATTAAACTGAATGCGGGGAGAAAAAAGGCAGAGTCAGACAGAGGCCATGTGGCCCAACCAGAGACAGATGCCAGAACTTTACCTGGTAAGTCACAGCCACATGGTGATACATAGATTAATGGAGATGGCTTAAATTAATATGTAAGAATTAGCCAATAAGAAGCTAGAGTTAATGGGCCAAGCAATGATTTAATTAATACAGTTTTTGTGTGGTTATTTCAGGAGTCTGGGCAGCCAGGAAACGATCAAGCAGCCTTCTCACTACAGTGGTGCTTTCAGGTGGTAGGCCTCTCTCAAGGTTCTGTGCCTTGTTTATCTTCTCTCTGGAAACAGTTAAGATCTTCCTTTTATTGTCAATACTTTCAACTTCGAAACTGTGCCTAGAGTACCTCTACTTCCCAAAGTTGAAGATGGATCCCTCTCAGGCTCCCATCTTCCAGTGAAATATATTTGTGGACACTTTTACCTGCCCTCAACCTTTCTCCAAATGTTGCATTCTTTTTTTCCTTCTGTATATGATCAATTACTTCAACTCTATCTTACAATTTATAAATTCTCTTTTAAATTATGTCAAATATTAATAATATAATATATTGTTATTAGTAATATATGCCAGTAATATTAGTTTTAATATTACTATTTCATATTATTAATCTATTTCAATAAGGGACTTTTATGATATTTGTTGCTAATTTATAAAGCTTTTTTAAAAAAATAAAATAAAAAATAAATAAAAAACGAACACTATGGAATTGGACAAAACAAACTGAAGGAAAAGAGCCCTAGAGAAGACACAAGAAAAACTCACTCATTCTCATACTCAGGAATCCCATAAAAACAATAAACTGAAAGAGATAATATATATGTAAAGGGCTGGTGCAAAGCTGTTCATGCTGCCTGGAATCCTGTGTGTTCATGTGAGTTTTGATCATGTTGGTTTAGAGGATCGTGGCTTCATTTACTTATTTTAAAAAACCTTTGCCCTAGGGGTTCAGATCAAACTTTTTTTTTAACCCTGTAGCGTAGGAGTGGATGCAAGATATTAGTGATTTAACAGGATTTTATGGCAATTTCTTTAATATACCAAAGCCTTGTCTTCCATACCTATACAACTACTAAAAACAAAACCACTAAGTATATTAGTTACTTTTTCATTGTGGATATATACAAGAGTAATCAGTAATAATGATGCCATAGACCTAAGTGAATGTTGCCTTGACACTTCCCCCACCTAAGATATTTGTCCCAGGCAAGGGGCAGAATGTGACCAGATTATCTGCCAAATTACTACATGAATTGTGTGTAGCCCAGTTGCTTATAGATTCCTATCTGCAGATTTCCACTCTCTGTATTACCCTCAACAGCACTGTCTTCCAGGCTCCTAACAGAACAGCCTAAGTTCTGCTTATAGTATTCAACTGCTTTCCTAGTCTAACACTCCAGTGTCTTCCACACAAAGACATCAGCATAAAAAAATGTCTGGGATAGGAATGGTTTCAGAAGAAATAGACTACCCTATTGACCTACTTCTTCATTTTAAAATGATCCTATCATCTTCTGTGTGCAAATTTAACACACAATATTTAAAAAAATTTAAATATAATATTTAAAAAATAGAATATTTAATTCAAAATTTTGATGTGTTAACATAGCTAACCAACCCCATATATAGGCACAACAGCCCCAAAGTCTATTTTTCCATGTTCCCTGTTACAAAGAAAAGTAAAAATACCCTCACTTATAGCTTGAGCCTCTTTATCTATGCAGTTGTGTCATTAAGCAACTAGTAATTTAATAATTATATCCTACAATGCATGAATACATTCGGCATTCAGGAAATTTTTCTGTTTTTTTCGTTAGAAATTTTTAAAATATAAAAGTTTACATTCTTAGAAAAGAATAGCCCAAGCTAGTACCAAATATTAAATGAAAACAATAGTTTTTATAAAAAAACTAATAGGGATGACTAATTTCACTAACTGCCCAAATATTTTACAAAGACTGGAATCCAGGTTCATATTATGCCAAGAATATAACTGACAGAACATCATAGAATCTGTAGCACATTCTCCACATGTCAAAATCATCATAAGCAAAGAGGGAGAAATGATCTTAAATAAAATTAGTATAATATCACTGACTGGAGAGAATAAAAAGACTGATTAATAGAAACAGATGGTAAACGATCAGTAATTACCCTCGGAGTATAAAAAGTATTCCCCATAAACAAAATTAACAAGTACATGAGCTCTTTTATGGAAAAATTTATTTACTAAAGCAATATAAAATGTAAGAAATAGTGTTTAATTGATGAAGATTAACAAGTAGAATGATATCAATTTTCATACAATATTACACAGCAATGATCAGCTGACTTCAACATTTAATTCTTTTTAAGAGCCAGGGTAGAGCTCAGAGATAAGAGTGCTGACCTAGCATCTGTGAGGCCTGGTTTTACTCCCCACTGACATCATAAGCAATTCCACATTTACATTTGGTAGGCATCCAAGCTCATTTTGCAGTAGAAGAAAATAGAGCAAGGAGCCAATGTGTAACATCCTTTAGACTAACAAAAGCTTCAAATGCAATGGACAGTGAGAGATCGGCTTTAAAAGATGAGACATAAGGAATGCATTAATAAATCCAGTTCAGCAAAATTCCTGTTATTTTTGTCAACAACTACATTGATGGATTTAGAGCAGTTTATGAAAAGCAAAACGCATGGTAACTACATTTATCCATGTTTACTAATGTTTTAAATAGAAACCTGAGCTAGAATACTCATGAGGAGATGTACAGACTACCCTCTCATTACACACAAACTAGAAATGGGGATTTATTCCATCTGAAGGAAAAAGAAATAATGTGATTATAAATAAAGTTTTGAAATAATGTGATTTCCATAAGAAACCACAAACAATATTCTTTATTTTTTAATGCTTTATTCACAAAATGTCTTCAAATTTTACAAGTATAGAAATAAAATTGCATTTAAAAAGAAAATGTTTGAGGAATATGACAAATAATGCTGACATGGGTCCACACGTAGCAATTTGAAAACTGTGCAACACAAATAACCAGCAGAGGGAATGGCCGTAGAACAAGACCAGAAGAAGTATAGGACACTCTAGAGGAGGAGCAGATAAATCACAATAAATCCCACTAAAACGTTCATTCATCATAATTAAAATTGTACTAAGAATTCATGCATGAGTTATCTCTTAATGTAAAATGTCTGTTAGCTTATATAGTAAAATTCTTGCAGATTTGCCAAAGTGATGGCTGAACAATTGATTACTATGCTTCAAGTTGATAAATATCTGATGACTAAAATACATTAAAAATCACTGGGGCAACTTTTCTATTTCAACAGTTCTGGTATGTCAAAGATAACATTAAGTGTTTTTTTAACCCAGCATTTAGCAATATTTACAAAAAAACTGCATTCACAATTACAGGTAAATTGGCTATTTCAAAATCTTCTGTTGAATAAAGTGGAGCAAAAATAATTTGACTTACTGCAAAGTATACTGTTAAAGTAATTTCAAGTATTTATATGGGGAAACACAGACAGAGAAGAGGAGGAGGAGAGGGAAGAAATCTTGCCATTTTAGTAACTTATAAGAACACTGGAGTTCAACTTTTATCACAGGTTCTATAAGCACTAACTAGTCCAGTGACTAGCCAATCCAAGCAACTCTGATTCTAATGGGAAATCATTAAAATTACTAGGGTGCATTCCATTCAATTAATAAAATATCTAGAACTCACAGAAAGGCAATGTAAATAAAACAAAAAGGGAGACTCAGGGAAGATACTGTACTATTGATGAAACTCTATCTCAGAGAAAGGCCTGTAAATTTATACTACTTTTAAATGTGCTTCCCCTTTGATGTAGAAATTCTATATCACTAACATAAATACCTGTCGAGATGGACAAGACGGTAAGCATAAGGGTAACTGCTGTTGCATATATGTTATAATGGAAAACACAGCAGCAGACATACATGGCCATTGTGTGAATATGGGTAGTTATATAGTACTCCTCACATTCAACCATCAAGAAAGTGGCGTTTATATGCATTAATATGCTACTTGTTTATTTGAATTTGTCATCTCCCAGCCTTAGCCTACTACACTATGGGATCACATGAATGTGTCAAGCCATTTGGCTTACAGTATTTTAAATTATATCTTTATTTATTTTATTGTATGGATGTTTTGCCTTCAGGTAAGCCTGTTTGCCAAGTATATGCCTGGTCCCCACAGAGGTCAGGAGAGGGTATCAGATCCTTTGGAACAGGAGTGTGTTAGTTAGGGTTTCTGTTCCTGTGAAGAGATACCATGACCACAGCAACTCTTATAAGGACAACATTTAATTGTGATGACTCACTTAACAGTTTCAGAGGTTTGCTCCATTATTGTCATGGCAGGGAACAAGGCAGCATGCAGGCCGATAGGGTGGTAGAGAAGCAGCTGAGCGTTCTTACATCTTGACTAACAGGCAACAGGAAGTGCTCTGAGGTACTAGGCAGTATTTTCAGCATATATGACACCTCAAAGTCCACCTCCATAGAGATATTCTTACTTCAACAATGTCACACCTACTCCAACAAAGCCACACCTCCCTAACACTCCTTTGGGAGCCCATTTTCTTTCAAATCACCACAAGGAGTTACATGCACTCAGCCACTGTATAGGTACTCAAAAATGAACTCTGGTCCTCTGCAAGAATGGTCAGGGCTCTTAAACACTTAGCCGTCTTTCCAGCCTCCTAGCATATTATTTTATATGATGAATTCTTTTTAAAAATTACTTCTTGTTTAGGTCGTCCTGTTTTAAAAATTACTTCTTGTTTAGGTCTTCCAGTAAGTAGCAACTCAGAGAGAAAACAATAAACAAACCAAAAAAATTAAACTTCTGATACCATCTTCCATATCAAGATTATGGATTGGTTAATCACTAATCACTGATTATCAATACTGAAAAGTAGACACTAGACCTAATTCCCTAAGGAAACTCATGCCAACAAAAGAGAGGGGAAGGCTCTCAAAAAATGGCTGAATGGAACCCTGGAAAGCCAGCCTGCTAAGACTTCAGTATTTTATTACATAAGACAGCATGATGAACTGTCTCTGTCTTGTAACCTTCCTAAAAGGTTAATGAACTTCAGGTCGTATTTTTTAGTTCAATCATAAGATCAGCTGTCTATTCCCCAAAGTAACTGTTTAATAGTGAATACTTAAAAAAACAATAGGGATGGAATAATGACATTTAAACACTGTTGATTTGAAATTTTTTTAACAAGGGATATGAATTATATTAAATTTTAATTTGAAATTCAAACTGACAAGAACAAAACAGAAAGTTGAGGTTATAGCTCAGTGGTAGAACACTTTCTTAGTTTAGGTGAAATCTTAGTAGCAATCTCCAACACACAGAGATGGCAGTTATACACACATATGAAGAAGGACAAGAAAAAATAGACACATATTCGGAGAATAGCAAAAATAATTCAGGATCATCCCTATTTGGTGGAAAGGGATAAAACACTTCACTTCATCTGGCAGAAAGATGGGTGATTCCCAGCGAGAGACAAGGTAACTTTGCAGGTTTCCTCTTTTCTTGCCAGGCAGCTTGAGACTGGGAATGTGATACTACATAGTCTGCCATCCTGTCCCCACGCAAGAACAGGATAAGAAAGTGAGAAGATGAGCCTGAACACACTGAGTTCCCATTGCCATGACTAAAGCCACACACTAGTCTTAGTTGTGAGTTAATAAATTCTCTCTCTGGCTGTGGCAAGTTTGAGTTGAGTTCTATGCCACTTGAAGATATGAAACAGCCCAAACTTGCACAAATATTAATTTCTAATTTAAAGACAGAGTCCTCGGATCTATACTGAAACAAGCTCTTAGAAAGAGGTATCATGTCTATGACTGGTAAGTAAATCACTAGCAATGCCTTGGATACAGCCTAAGTCTGTTACTTCCTGGAAATGGTAAAAAGAGTGTACTTTCTCTTCCAAGGCTTTATTTCATGTAGAAAAAAAAGCTTTTACTCAGAAATTCATGCAAATATATTCTCTTTTAAAGAAATAACAATTTACTTTTCTTAGAGGAGCACTGAAATGCACACAAATTAACGGCTATTTCGAGATCTTTTTCAAGGCTTTAGATGGAAGGTCTTACTTACAGTATATTTATGTGTTATAAAGAAAGCTCACATTATTTGTAATATTCTTCAGATAATGAGTAGAATACTCATTAAATTTTAGTCAAGTCAGTAGCACAACATTATCCTTATTTCAAATGAAAATCAAGTGGTATTTATACTGAGCATCAATATGCACACTTCTGCATCAGCCCTAATGACCTGCTTCATGCCATGTAATGGAGGTTTTTATTACCTTTTAGTAAATATTGCTGTGTAAATTCTATTTTCCTTTCTCTCTCCTCCTTCCCTACTAATGTACTGTAGAGATGAAGTATGACATCTAGTCTTCCGTGATACTATTTATAAAGTCTACAATAAAATACCTCTTTAATTCTGGGTTTCACCAACTATTTAATTACTAAGAAATCTCACAAAAATCACATACTCTCAGGCTGCACTGTATCACCTAGTACAGAGAAAATTTTATTAAAAAAATGGCAAGGCTCATTATGTATAAAACTGGTAAGTAACATATATAAATAAAATTATCTTCTATGTATAAAGATCATATGTATTTCATTAACTAAATATGGGACTGTTACATGTGGGAGATACAAACCAGTGCTTATCTCTGTAATATTTCTACCACTGAGCCTGTTCTCCAGGCCATAGTCAATTGTTAAGTTTTCTATTTGCACAGGCAATTTCATAACTTTTCCTTTGTAACATGATTGTTATCTCACTATTCTTATGACCAAAATTCAGTGGCTACATTATTTTTAAGTGCTTAGAAACTCATTCTGTTCTGTATGGATTGATTTTTGTCATCAAATATTTATTTCCAAATTGACATAATGATTTTACACTAATTAAGTACAAATAAGTGGTAAATAAAAGTTCTCCCCCATTGTGGGGGATAAAAGCCCATGAACTTTCAAACCTTACATTTTCACTGGTAACCAGCAACTCTTTAGGGACAGGAGAGCAAATATGAACACAATCCATAGTGAATAAAGCAAGCACATATTTGGCATTACAAAGCTTGGTAAGATTCACATTTGGGGTATTTGCTGAGTGCTTCTCTAGATGCTGAAGGATATTCAGTATTCCTGACCTCTATATATTACATGTCAACAGTACCCTACTGTTGTGGTTATGGCAACTGGATATACCTGCCAAGGTCAAATCCCACTAGCAGTCATTTCAAGTTAGGAAGGAGGGCACCACTCCTCAGCAGGCTGACCACACCCTACAGCACACAACTGTAAGGAGACACACTGCTATGCAACAAAACTTCAAACTTAAACTAATGTCAAGAAGCTACATTACCTAGCTATGAAAGGCAGGGAAATAAACAAGGTAATTATAAACTAACTAAACTGACTTTACAACTATTTCATATGCACCTCATATTTACTTAAGGCTCTGTAACCAAATTACTAACACTAGTGACAGCTGAAGTCAAGACCTTCTGACGGCCCTCCAGGATTGATTGAGTTGTTGGAGGATATTTGTATACTGTGTGTAGATAGATTGCTGTGATTAGTGTAACAGAAAGCTGTACAGCCAATAGCTAGGCAGGAGGGATAGGCGGGACTTCCAGGTAGAGAGAGGAACAGGAGATAAGCCAGGCATGCAGGAGTTACCAGCCAGAGGTGGAGGAGGCAGGATGGGCAGTACAGAGATGAGGTAATGAGCCTCATGGAAGAACATATATTAAAAAAATGGGTTAATCTAAGTTGTAAGAAATAACTAGGAACAAGCCAAGGCTAATTCCGAACTTTTATCACTAAGTCTCTGTGTCAGAACTTGTGGGTGGGTCATTCTGATGAAAAATTACTACTACACGGAGTGAATACCATAATTTCGCTAGTTGATGAGTATCAGCTACCTCACTCCTCCTTCCGTGAACAGTAAACCTGTGAAAGGGTAGTTTCTGTTGACCATTTCACTGCACAGTGCACAATTATCCATAAGAGGCCGCGACACTATGAAGACAGGAGTCAGGAATCTATGAATACAGTGGAGAAAATGCCTACAACCAGCAAGAGAAGCAGGAACAGAAGAGTCAAAGATGGTGGTTGATTCACTTGGCAAAAATGTAACAGCTTTGAAATAAAAATCAATTTGATGATAAAAATATGGTGATCAATGAATATAAACTAAATACAGGAGATGTTGGAGTGGGTGGGATTAATTCTATTTTCTCTTTCCTTTCACAACAAATCACCTGCACCCTTTCCTACAGGCAACAAGAAGGTTCCAGTGAGAACAGGTCCTAAAGACACACGGCATCTTTCAAGTGACAGATGCACTGTAGCACACGCCAAAAGTACAACTACTGTTACACAAACAAAAAGGTGATACTTACATTTATTTTACTTTGTACAGGTAGAAGAAAATATTACCTATCCAGCCTATATTTATTCCTATCCTGATACCTTTGATAGTCATATAAAAATATTTTAAGATCAATAAGATGGTTCAGCCAGTCAAAGGGCTTATCATGCAAGGACTGAAGACCTGAATTCAGTCCTCAGAACCAAGAGTAGAAAGCAAGAACTAATTTGTCTTCTGACCTCTACATATCCCTCATGGCTGGTATACACACACACACACACACACACACACACACACACACATGCACACACACTTCACAATAAATTGGAAACTATTAACATATGTTATGTTTTAATACAGTTTACAGAATGAAAGCTCCCAGAAAATATATCTGTCCTCTTAGTCAAAGAATGAATATTATATGTAAAAGGTAATAAATAAATAATATGTTATCTTCAACAAATAGACATTACTGATAAATATTTAGGAACTGCACACTAATTAATATTTATATTCTCAATGAAATCAAGGATTTCACACACAACCTGACAATCATTGTTTCTTAATAAGCATATCCATGAGCGAATTCTTCCTGCTTAAAAAGAAAACAAACAGGGGGCGGGGGATACATGAAGGCTACAAGTAAGAGAAGCATATCTAGAAAAGCAGGTATAACTCAGCATAAGCTCAAACCTAATAATTACACAACAATTCAACATGGGTTTTTTTGTAGACTGACATTAACAGCCTCAATAACAGAAACAGCAAAGAGTTTCAAGAGGCAGAACCAACTCGAGTACCTGTCATTATTTGTGGAGGACAGGAGAGGTTTTGGTGTATGGGCTATTTCAGGGAAGTCTTAGAGACAATCCCTCTCTCTCTCTTCCTCTCCCTCTCCCCCCGCTTGCGTGTGTGTGTGTGTTATACATGCTGTCTGCAAGTGTATGTGTGCCTGTGTAATAGAGAGGTATCTCCCCCTATTGTTCTCTGGCTTATTCCCTTGAGACAGGACTCTCACTGAACTTTAAGCCCACCGTTTGATAGTGGCTAAAATGGCTAGTCCATGAACTCCAGGGATCCACCCTGCTACAAGGAATTAAAGATAGGTGTGATGCTCAGTTTTTCGAATTTGAACCCAGGTCACTCACTATATGTTACACAGCAAGAGCTCTTACTCACTGAGTTATCTCCTTGGCTCTGAGAAGTTAACCTGAATCCTAAACTAAATCAAGGAGAAAGTCTAGCTTTAACAAACCAGGAATAAACTTCTATTAACATTTTAAAATATTTGGCTTTAGATCAGCATTTAGTCAGGTAAGTTGATACTTGCAAAAGGTAAGCTGAGAAGGCATTAAGACCACAGTAAAAAGAGATTCAGCATACAAGAAGTCATTATTAGCTTTAATTTAAAGACATGTACTTGCTCATTTATTAAATAAAGATCTCTGGACATTGTCAGGAAATAATAGTCCAGTGAAAATAGATTAAAAATTCTTCAACACAAGTTTACACATTCAAATTCAACCACACATAAACGGATCATTCACCACCACCGAGTGAGATTTACAGACCCTGAGGTAACAGGGTAGGTACTCAAATCAGTGTCAAACATAGCCTTAAAAGAGAAAAGAGCAAAACTATGCAATCCTTTGGATAGATGGAGAAAGAACCTTTGAAAACAACAAAAACCCCATGTAAAAATTCTACAATAAAAGACATAAGGGAATGTAGTTCAACATAATCATAGTAACATGAAAAACCCTCAGTTAGCATTATTTGAACTCAACAGCTAAAACAGTGGTGTTTTCCTGGAAAATCAGAAACAAGAAAAGGATGAATACACTTACTACTTCACGCTGACATAATATTGAAAGTTTCAGCAAGAATAATAAGAATTTTGAATTAGTACATTATCGAAACCTAAACTAGCTCCTATGTCCAATGGGTAGTTAAGACTACATTCTTTGTTATACCACCAAACATTAAGGACTGCTTTATTAAAGAAAGGAAGAGATGGGGTTGAGGCAACTCCAGGTTAAGGTGTGAGAATCATAAAGGCCAATTTTACAGCTAACTATAAGGCATATGGCTTCTCCAATGTAACAAAATATATGACAAAATCCAGAGACAAACATATATTTCCCTTAAACCTACTCACAAAGCTAGTTCAGTGTCCTAGAAGGGAAGGGCTAAAGCCTGAAGACATTAAATATCAAATCCACTTCTATTGACCTGGGCATGCTGAAGAAAGAAGGTTGCCTCTGCACCCACTAGTTTATAATCCATTAGGCCATAACATACAGCACTTTGAACTAGTGAAGTGATTTGTGAAAGTAGCTGGAACATGAAAGTGAATCTAGGAAGAGAACAGCTGCTATAGATTGCTGGAAAGGTCTCAATAGAAAGACTAACTGGAAACACTCAATTCTGCAAAACTTGGAATTCACTGCAATGTGCCTGTGATAGTGCTGGGGAAACACACACTTTGCAAATTCACATACCAAAGGCACTTGACAAGACAAGGGCACGAGAATGGAAGGAAATGTCTCTTCTTCCAGTTATGCCCCCTTTAATCCCTCTGTAGACACTGCTAAACATCTCATTTCTTGCAATGGAGAAACACCACCAGTGGGATGGCTCAGCATCAAGGGATAGAGGAGAAAGCTTAGTAGGCACAGGTCTATCATCAAAACTCATTTGGAGCTAAGAGAAAGTTAATAGACAACTCATAACACACATATAATGTTCTTATTTTATTATATTTTCAAATTCCCATGGTGAACACTTACCTATTCAACTGGTTCAATGTTCCAAGTAATCCTAACTGGTCTCTTTCCTTCCCACATTGTTACTCTGTCTCCTAAAACCTCTCTGGCCCAA
The DNA here is from genome assembly GCA_001685075.1 of Bramus lutescens. Lineage (NCBI taxonomy): Eukaryota > Metazoa > Chordata > Mammalia > Rodentia > Cricetidae > Bramus > Bramus lutescens. The sequence goes on from LOEQ01001364.1 coordinate 141,137, forward strand.
TGCAATAGCCTGCACAGGGCAGCTGGTATCCTAAAGGTGCTTGAACTGAATTGAATACACCATGGCCTAAATGCCTTTCAGACAACCAGGTCAGGCCATATTTTTTTTAAAAAAGCAACACTTTTTAATCCTATGAGAATATAAAAGTCCCATGAGGCACTGAGTTTATTAAGCATTTTTTCATACTGGGATCAGTACTAAAATCTTGCCCTGAAATACAGAATGAAGGAGATTTGATTCAAAATGCCCCTTTGGATCTATATACTTCAAAAGGATGTGCATCTCCATCTGTGCCTCCTTTTGCAGCAAATAACTGAAATAATTCATATGAAGGGAAACAAAAAAGGAAAAATATCCCTTGTGGCTTAATCCTAAATTTTCACTCTCTAACTTATGTAGCATACATCTTAACGAAATGTTCTAAATGTATAAAATGTATCATGTACACCAAAATACACAGATGAACAAAGAGCACAACTCACTTGTACCCTACACCTACTTTTGCCAAGTGTCACCATTCAACTTCAGATTGCTATAATCCCCAAAAAACTTTCTATTCCCTAAATTGCCACCCCCATACTCAACAGACCCCCATGCCCTAATCAGCATACTCACTGTTCTAGATTTAAGATTCACTCTCACAGCTTGTGGTTAGTTGTTCTTTTTTTATAGCGTGTGCTTTTAACCATGAGCAATATGTAATATTTTGTAAATATGTAAATTTTTAAGCAAGGTGTTCAAATATTTTATTTTATTATTGAATATTATGATGCAAGAGATTTCAACTTCAAATATAAGTATAGTTTACTAGATTCATCTGACTCATACAGATTTAATGAATTCATCAAAAGATTTATATTTTAATAATTCTGCAATTAACATCCATATGCATGATTATACACATATGGAATGTCTTCTTTCTGGATGTCAAATACCTAAATGAATAGTCACCAGGTCCTAGAATGGGCACATTACTAATTTTACTACATCATACCAGATCATTTCTCATAATGACTACACTAATCTACATCAAGTGAAATTTTATTAGATAGTAAAAAACTGAACCAGACTCATGGTTTCTGTTTGTATTAAAGGGGAATGAATAGGGCATGCTTATAAATTAGATCCTAATTACTATGGAATATGCCCCTCAGTATAATAGTACACGTGAATGGGTTGACTGTCAAATGCTCTGCATTAAAGTTTTGGATGATAAGTGAACCTTGGATAGAGATTGGCACCCTCTCAATTACCTTCACTAGAAGTCCCCAACTATAAACCTTTGGCAAATTATTTCTTCAAAGCCTGTGACTTACTCAGTGCCTTGACTTGATGAAAATGTGCAGAATATTCTGGCCTAAGGGTCCTGTTTGTAGCTAATGAATCTCAGTTCTCTTTACAAAAGGCATCAATATCATTTATGACTTTCATCAAGCATCTTAATAACTCTTCTTGTACACTATATGCATTTATTCATGCATACATTCATTGGTATACACTGAAAGTCAACTAAATATGACAAGGAGTTAAGTACTACAAAAAAACAAGCACAGTTCCCACCTTCAGGAGTATATAGTCTCCAACTAAGCTGTATAACACAAAGGACACCAGTCAAATGTTATGCTGAGTATCTGAGAAGCAGCTGTGTCATCTTCAAGTGTAAAGTACACACTAGATTAGTAGACAATAAAAAGTACAGTAAACTAGACCATTAATAAATTTTTACAGTGGTTATATTTTGAAATGACTATATTCTAATGCTTATTCAAGGAGACATAAATTATTTTTCCTGTTTCCTTTTTCTACTAAGGCCACAAGTTTTAAACTTACAAATGTGGCTCACCTTATTTTAAGCAAGTATACCCAATAAGAAGAGAGGCAAGCATAACTAAGCATAACTAAGCAAGATGATTCCCAAGATGGGTAGATACAAAACTGTACAGAAACAAGACAGCATCAGGAGGAGACACAGCAAACCTGCAGGTTACTTGAGCATTATGTAAAGTTGGGAGATCTTACTCACCCTTACCACACATGTACAAAAACAGTTAACTACCGTTGATGACTATGCCAGCTTGGTTCAATATAGCATATTTGTACTATCTAATTGTATCCCATAACAGCATGTTGAATGTCTTGAATATACAGAATAAATCACATACAATACAAATGAATAAACCAAAGCAATCAAGTTGAATGTGTGCATCTCAGCAGAAACCATTGCCACACTCAGTTGTAACAGTAGGGCTTTACTATACCTTACAGGAATGAGTTAGCTAGGTGAGAGAGGGCAGAGAATGAAACAATCCCAAGCACAACCAGAGTCAGAGACAGCAAAAATGAGCAAAAGTAGGAAGAACTGCTCACAGCAACCCTGGTAATCCTAGGCTCATGGCAATATGTACATTTCCTTATTTTAGACTATTAAAATAATGTACAGTATATACAGGAAATAATATTTTATCCATTATTTTGCTTTATCTAATCATCGTAACTACTAACAGAATTGCCAAAACTAAGTGATAAACATCTTACAAACACTCGCTAGAGACATGAGCCACCATAATCCCAAGAGGTCAAACAGATATTTTAGTACCTGAGCTTCTTGACTCAAACCTGTACAGAATAGGTACCTCATATTTCAGTAACCTTTAAAAAGGTATATAAGCACTATAGCTGTATTTTCTCTGATTTAGACCCAGGAGCTCTCATATCACTTACACAATGTTTCTCTGTGTAATCCAATATGGCCTTTGAACTATGTAGGCCAGGTTTACCTTAAATGCATGTTGACTCCCCTGCTTCGGTTTCCTGAGCGCTAGGTTTGAAGTTGTGAGCAACTATGACTGGCTCCTCTTTTGAGGTTTTGCTTTTTCAGTTGTGGAAATAAGTGGATACAAGATTAAAACTTCAACCAAGATCTGGCAAATGATCCTTTAAATGATGCATATACAAGAATGCCTTTGAGTTCTCATTCCACTCCTGTCTCAAGCACCAAGCACCTCTGAAAGCTACTTTTCATGAATATACATAAAATTAAGAAAAAAACGGTTGATGAAAGAGTAAAAAGAGCAAGAGGATTTGCTGTGGATGAAAGATTTTAATAAGACTTAAAAAGCAGAATTAACTTCAGCAGCTGGAAGTTATATTAAACTCACACCAAAGGAACGTTGCTGCTGCTGTTTGCAAACGTGATTGATGAGAGCAGCTTGCAATAGTGATGGATACAAATAAATATTTCATCACAAAAATGTGTTCTATTGTTGTATTTGTAAATTTCAAACAATTATAAAGGCTGCACAGCAGCACAGGCTGTTAATCATTTCCATCCACATGTAGTCATTTTGTTCTCCTTTTCTCCTTCTGTGAAACTACTACATTCACTGGGCTACAGGGAATTGAAAACTGCTTTTCTGATGATAAAATAAATACAGCCACCTTCTTTCCAACTAACAGAATCATGTACATCTTTTTAATTGCATTTAATTCTTAGAACTTGAAACACTACAATAATCTGCTAACACTGGGTGATTCAATAATAAAATCCAGAAGGAATAGCAGAAAGGGAAATATACCCTTTTAAAGATGCATTCCAGCTTGTTTCAATAATTCATAAAACATATGACCTCATAAATGCACAAAGAAATAAAATATAGCCCACAGAAATGGACAGAGATGGAAATATTGATATTATAATATTTTTTAATATATGCACTGACAAGGTGTGCCCTCCAAACAAACAAAACTCCTCATAGTACAGCAGTGTTCTATGTTTTTATCATCAACCTATCAGGGAACTAGAGTCTAGACTGTGAGGTTCAATTCTCAGTAAAACCACAGCAGGAAGAATAATCAGCAGGCAGTTAAAGAAAAGGACGGAGAGAGCCAAGAAGTCAGATTCTATGTCTACTCAGCAGGAATCTTCTGATATCTGGGCACACAGACCGAAGGATATGAAAAGAGCAAAATCTTCTTTGAAGACACGCAAAGATGTCTCTTGTCTTTTTCCTATCCCAGACAAACTAACGAAAAATAAAAACAAACAAACAAAATAAAACCCCCCAAAACTACAAAAACAAAAACAAGAAATAGAAATTTGACCTCAGATGAAACCTGGGCAAAATTTCTTGGCAGTCATATTATGATGCGGGATTTCCCTCTGTATGCTTGAATACAATTGGTTAATTAATAAAGAAACTGCTTTGGGTCTATAACAGAGCTATAGGTATAGGTGGGGCAAACTAAGCTGAATGCTGGGAGAAAGGAGGCAGAGTCAGAGAGAAGCCATGGAGCTGCTGGAGACAGACACTGGGAACTTTACCCAGTAAGCCTCAGCTATGTGGCAATATACAGATTAATAGAAATGGGTTAAATTAATATGAGTCAGCCAATAAGAAGCTAGAGCTAATGGGCCAAGCAGTGATTTAATTAATACAGCTTTTGTGTGATTACTTCTGGTCTAAGCTAGCTGGGTGGCTGGGAACCAACCAGTGACCTCCCTCCAACAGCATTATTTATAAAGAGTTGCTAAAGGCAGTGAAACTCAATCTTGGGTATAAGAAGATGCCAGAGGTCTAGGCTATATATTCAGATCCAAGACCAAGGCAGGAGACCCTGTGGCTCAGGCACAATGGAAGAGGCTGAACGCTAAACCAACCTGCAGCAGTCAGTGCCTTGGCTACAGCCATTAAGCCTCCATTAGCCATCCTTTGTATTCCTACAGCTCCAGGTCCTGGAATTTAGGGAGAAGTACTGCCATTTCTATTACCCTAACCCACCTGCCCAGGGACATGAACTCATTGAGAACTTAGAGGTCAATGGAAAAGGGAATACAAGGACCTAGAGTAGACAGGGAAAGAGAGAGAGAGAGAGAGAGAGAGAGAGAGAGAGAGAGAGAGAGAGA
>LOEQ01001364.1:147343-177568 GCA_001685075.1 Bramus lutescens
AAAGGAAAGGAAAGGAAAGGAAAGGAAAGGAAAGGAAAGGAAAGGAAAGGAGGACCTCTGCGAAGCTAAGAACATAGCTTACTGACAGAATGCCTATTTAGTATGCATGAGGCTTCAAGATTTTGGTACAATGCATAGGCACAGACACAAAAATCTCTTAAGATCTTAGGAAACAAAAATGCAACCAAACTGCTCTTCAACTTATAAGAAAAAGTATATTAAAGCTCATAAAATTTCATTCCCACAGTTTTAAAAAACACTACAAGGACACAAAACCAAATCTCCACAGAACAAAAACGATATATGTCTCATTATTCACCTTCTATTTTACAAACTTCCTCCTCACTCGTGCTCATAGCCACAGCACTCTGTAGTCCACACACTCATGTCTCCACAGGCTCTCCTCACTCACTCAGCACCACCCTCCTGCTGTCCATGCCTAATCACCCCAGCCTTTCACCAAAACTCTGCTCAAGCAGTACCCTCGAGCTTCCCTGCTGTCCCTCTTCTGGATTTGGCTTCTTTTCTCTAAGTATCACATGTGGTAAATGAAAGTAAGCCTAGCAATTTCAACAGGCTGAAAATGGGCAACAACATAGGCTGTAACTGTAGAAAAAGAAAAAGAGGTGTCACATTAATAAGGAAAGGATCATTTCCCATTTCTTTAATCCAACAACAAGGTACAGAAATAAAAAAAAGAATGAGCTAGGATTAAATAAAGCAGAGCAAATACATTAATCTGGAAACAGTGGTTCCACATGTACATCAAAACTGTAAAAATCAAGCATGTATGTAAACCACGAAGAAACATCACGAAAACTCCAGAACTCCACATATGATACACAAGCCAGATATTACCCCATAATAAAGCAAAAAAATGAATTGATGCTAAAATAAAAATACTGAAAACCCCTGAGTGTTGGATATTACTTTTCTTACAACTTTAGGTCTGACAGGAAAGAAACAGATGGGAGAGATTTGACTTGACTGAACTAATTATTTGGAAGAAAAATGAAAATTCTTTTTAGTGTCATGGGGATACGAAAACAAGTCATTTAAAAGATACAATCCCAAAAAGCAAAAAAAAAGGAACACCTGAATTATAAAAATTGTCACCAAGTGACTCCAATTCATCATCCAGGTCTAACAAGGGCATCCATGTATATGTTCAAAATGTTTTCACCATGTAACACATACACATAACAAGAGAATTAAGAGAACTAGAGAAACAGTAGGGTGTATGGGTACCAGAGCCTCCTATATTCATGGCCCATCAAAATACAGAAATCAGAGAGAACCCTGAAAAGCCAATTGGATGCAAAGATTCACTAAGAACACTAAGAGTACACACTAAAACACAGGTACAGGTGCTCAGACATGAATCATAAAGAAAATGATTTTGGGTGAAAGATATCAGTTTAACACATGGATAGGACACTATGAACATGCAACAGTCAAACAGCATCATCAACCATCACTGGACAAGGTATGCAAGTGGAGAAAGCAATAACACTCAACTTTACCTACACAAAGGAACTGATTCAGGGTTATCAAAATATAAATAAGAAAATTAAATACAACATTCTAAAATAAGGCTTGGAAGAAATTCTTTCTAATTGATAAAAATAGTTTAAGAAATTTCAATTTTGTGCTCTCTTCAGCAGCACATATACGAAAGTTGAAACAATAGAGATTAGTATTGCCCCTGCACAAAGAAGACACACAAATTTGTGAAGCATTCCATATTTTTAGAGCTGAAAAAGCCTTCAACAAAATACAACATTCCTTCATGATAAAGGTCTTAGAGAGAGCAGGCATGCAAGGAACATACCTAAAAATAATAAAGGCAATATACAACAAGCCAACAGCAAACATCAATCTAAATGGAAAGAAACTTTAAACAATCCTACTGAAATCAGGAACAAGAAAAGGTTGTCCACTCTCTCCATATCTATTCAATATAGTAACTGAGGTTCTGGTTAGAACAATAAGAAAACAGATCAAGAGGACACATGTCAGAAAAGAAGAAGTCAAACGTTCACTATGTACTGATGACATAATAGTTTACATAAGTGACCCCAAAGATTCTACCAAGGAACCTCTAGGACTCATAAACCCCTTAAGGAATGCAGCACATTTTAATACAATATTAACTCAAAAGAAATCAGTAGCCCTCCTTTATACAAATGATAAATGGGCTGAGAAAGAAATCAGAGAATCATCCCCCTTCACAATAGCCACAAATAACATAAAATATCTTGGGATATCTCTGAACAAACAAGTGGAAGACCTCAATGACAAGGACTTTAAAGTCTTTGAAGAAAAAAAATGAAGAAGACACCAGAAATTATAAATATCTCCTATGCTCTTGGGTAGGCAGAATTAACATAGTAAAAATGGCAGTCTTAACCAAAAGCAATCTACAGATTCAATGCAATGCCCGGCAAAATTCTTCACAGACCTTGAAGGAACAATACTCAACTTCATACAGAAAAGCAAAAAACAGAGGATATCAAAAACAATCCTATACAATAAAGGAATTTCTGTAGACATCGCAATCCCTGACTTCAAACTCTACTACAGAGCTACTGCACTGAAAACAGCCTGGTACTGGCATAAAAACAGACAGGAGAAACAAATCAAAGACTCGGATATCAATCCACACACCTACAAACACCTGATTTTTGATAAAGAAGCAAAAAATATAAAATGAAAAAAAGAAATCATATTCAAAAAATGGTGCTGGAATAACTGAATAGCAACATGTAGAAGAATGAAAATAGGCCTATATCTATACCATGCACAAAACTCAAGTCCAAATGGATCAAAGATCTCAACATAAAGCCAACTACACTGAACCTCATAGAAGAGAAAGTGGGAAGTANACTCAAGTCCAAATGGATCAAAGATCTCAACATAAAGCCAACTACACTGAACCTCATAGAAGAGAAAGTGGGAAGTACACTTACTTGAATGCATTGGCACAGAAGACCACTTCCTAAATAAAAACCCAGTAGCAACAACACTGAGAGCAACAATTAATAAATGGGACCTCCTAAATCTGAGAAGCTTATGTAAAGCAAAGGACACGGTCAACAAAACAAAACAACAGCCTACAGAATGGAAAAAGATCTTCACCAACTCCATATCAGACAGAGTGCTGATCTCCAAAATATACAAAGAATTCAAGAAATTGGTCATCAAAGAACAAATAATCCAATAAAAAATGGGGTACACACATACACATTGAACTTTCAACAGATGAATCTGAAATGGCTGAAAGACACTTAAGGAAATGCTCAACATCCTTAGTCATCAGAGAAATGCAAATCAAAACAACTCAGAGATTCCACCTTAGACCTGTAAGAATGGCCAAGATCAAAATCACTGATGACAGCTCATGCTGGAGAGGACTGGGGTAAAGGAAACACTCCTGCATTGCTGGTCAGAGTGCAAGCTGGTACAGCCACTTTGGAAATCAGTATGGCAATTTCTCAGAAAGTTAGGAAACAACCAACCTCAAGATCTAGCCCTACCACTTTTGGGTATATATCAAAAGGATGCTCATTCATACCAAAAGGACATGTGTTCAACTATGTTCATAGCGGCATCATTATTTGTCATAGCCAGAACCTGGAAACAGCTTAAATGCCCCTCCACCTAAGAATGGATAAAGAAGATGTGGTACATTTACACAATGGAGTACTACACAGCTGAAAAAAATAATGACATTTTGAAATTTGCAGGCAAATGAAAGGATCTAGAAAACATCATATTCGGTGGTGTAAACCAAACCCAGATAGACAAATAAAATACGTACTAACTCATAAGAGGCTTCTAGACATGAAGCAAAAAAACCCAGCCTACAAATCACAACCCCAGAAAACCTAGACAACAAAGAGCACCCTGAGAGAGATATACACGGATCTAAGAATCTATGTGGGAAGTACAAAAAGATCTCATGAGTAAATTGGGATAATGGGGCTCATGGGAGAGGGTAGAAGGTAATGAGTGAGGGAGGGAAGAGAGCAGAGAAAAATATATAGCTCAATAAAAACAAAGAAACAAAAAATGGAAGCAAAAAGAAATTCCATATTTTTTTAAAAAATGAAACAATGCTGCTTATGTAATAAGCAAGAAAACTTGGCTTTGCCTTCCCCAGAATTTTAAATGACAATGGTTCTCCTGGTATTACTGGGCTAGGGTTAGCAAATAAAAGCTGTACATATTTAAGACTGGCAGCATAATATTTTATATGCATATATATTGTGAAAGCTTCCTATAATGAACTAAATTACAACATTCATCACCTCACATAAGTAACTACTATTTCCAATAAAAATTATTCAAAATTCTCATTGAACATAAGTAACATAAGGAGCCAGAAACACGAGAAGCCTCTACACATGAACGGTCCCTGTACACACGATTCAAGAAGGAATGATCCACCCTATGGAGATGGAGTCATAGAGCGGAATGCCACTGGGTAAAAACTGGGTGATGGCCCTACCCACCTCTTGAATGGGATGACTGCAGATGTACTTATATGATTTATAAACACTTATCAATTAGCATACTTTACTGCATCAATTCACCATGAACAAATATTACCTCAACCTTTAAAAACAAAATAAAGCACATGCAAATCCCATAGTACCTATGAATGTGATTTGGACATTTTTAGCTCACAAACTCTACCAGGTGAGAATAAAGACTATTTCTAGTTAAAGATAACTAAATTAGGCTAATTATCATAAGTAAAGTCTAAAATTAAAGATTTAAAAACATAAGTTTGCTGGTTTAACTTATTGTAAACCTGGGACCCATTCCCATCATTACAAGCCACAGTCAGTGTGTTTTGTTCCCTAATTAAATTGTCTGAAATCAAACACAGATTGACTACACCTAAGACACTAACACAAAAAGGCATATTAAATAGTAAACTGAAAAAGATGTTAAAAAACTATCAATTTAACACTGATATTGTATATTTATCCTCTAGAAGTCTTTTAATACTCAACTATATTAATTAAAAAGAAAACAAACATTACAAAATTTCGCAAAAATAAAACAATAAACAAAGTCATGGGGCTGCAGGCATTCATTCTTAAGAATAAATATTTGATTCACAAATAATTTAGACAATAACCAAGTGATCATATTGTAGGCTATGTCCTTCCAACTGCAGTTCTGTGAGAATATTCAATTGAGACTCTTTTTCAAAGATCCTACAAGTGAGCATGTATGCTCTCTCTCTCTCTCTCTCTCTCTCTTTCTCTCTGTTTGTCTGTCTGTCTCTCTCTCTCTTTCACACACACACACACAGTGTTCTGTGGTTTTAGAAAAACATCTGTGATTTGATAATGTCTGGTAATGGGCAGATGTAAGAACCCTGTTGCAGTATTAGGTGCATAATATTTTTCTCCATCCAATTTTAGAACAATGTCATCAGTATTCAGGCTACCAAGAAAAGTGTAAACATTCTTCCAGCAGATAAATATTGTGCTCTGTTGAAGTGAAACACGTTTAATGTCTGTCTGGAGATGATGCAGGGTTTTGAATAAGGATCTTGGCTCCTCAGGCCATGAAAAATTTTCTTATTGGGCAAGGGGAACACTGTACAAACACATGCAAAAAAATCTCAGAATATGTAATTATAGAAAACATTTCACTACCTATAAAGATTATACAAAGACTTTATAGATCTTTGTATTTCTTATGCCTGAAATTCTGTTCATAAGTCGAAGCAAGGGAGGCCTGGGGATACACATGCATATTCAGAGTATGTTGTCAAACTCTTAGAAATCTAAGAATGTGGTCTAGGAAAAAAGTCAATAACAATATCCTAACAATTTTTGAAACAGGAAAAAAGAATTATTTCACACATTCTGCCAATGAATTTACTGCAACTAGGACACATGTCTTCACAAACAGCTCTGACTTTCACGGTTGCCAAAAGTTGCAAAATTAAAATACCCTGATTTTATTTTATTCACAAAAGCAATTTTCCTACTTAATATTATGTATAGAGTCTATACTTTCTTCATCTGATAAATTTTACATTGCAGATTTGATCAACATTTTGTGAAGCTGAAAATATTTAATAGCATATGCTCTCCAAACACTGTCCATCAAACGATGCCACTACACCAAGATAATTAGGAGGGATGGAAACGGAATCTCAAGATTACCATGGCCACAGTTGGCTGATTGCTATCATTGTCCAAACAGCACATTACCAGGAAAGTTATGGGTGCAAGCTTAGAAGCTTTATCACTGCTCATCTTTCTGGAACTCACTTGTGATCCCACTGACCAGATCCTAACTATGACCCACCAGCAATGTGAAACAAACCAACAAATCACCAAGAGAAGCACAGGACTATCAATCACAAAGTCTTTAAAACACACACACACACACACACACACACACACACACACACACACACAATAACACAATATATTTTCCAAGAATTGTTTCTAGTAACAATCATTTAAGGTTTTTAATTCATTTTCTCCTCTAATGTTAACATCTTTGTACAAGTCATAATGCGTTTTTGAATCATTCCTAATAAAACTAGTTACATCATTTAGCCTTGGAACTGGAACATCAAGACTTGAATTTGTCTTCTCCTTTAAGGTTTTCAGCATATCATCTCCTCCTTGTAATAACTTAGTTTCTAGTTCCTCAGGGTTCTGCTTCCTACCCAGAACTGCTATGGAGAATCATTTCTGCATCTCCTCTGTATTCTCACTTTACTTTGCTTTCTTTTATCTGGCTTTCCTCAAAGCTAATTCTTATTTCTTATATCCTCTTTCCTCTTACACTAATGACACATTATCCTGTGAAAGAAAATCTAGAGCTTGGTTTCTTCATTTAACAGCTCTACAAGTTTAACGAACCTTTGGAAGCAGGTTTAATAAACCTCAGAAATTTCCCTTTGTCCTGCTTCTGCAGTCCAGCACACATTCATCTGATGAAGAAGCAGGATGAAGATGATGATGGATGAAGCACACAGATGAAGACAAGAACAATAGCAATGGCCACGTGTCAAGATACTTAGGACCTAGCCCTTTTGGTTCACATTTATGAAGAGTGAAAAACCTAACAACTGTTATGCTAAGTAGAATCATGTACACTGTGAGGCGAGGACAAAGGAAAGTGCATTATAACAAAGCCTAGATAGCTGGTCCAATATTATGAATATGCACAATGTATTTTAAGTTCTTCAGAAAAGAGAATGGCAGTCACTGGGTATATTAAAATATATAAGTATCCGGCATTTTTATAAAATGTCATTGCACACAAGAAGCTATTTATCCATTTGAAATATAAGCATAAAAATTCCACAAGAAATTCATAAGATAATTCAAGAAAAGTACAGCTTAGAACCCAATTTATAGCTCCAACTGTTAGGATGCTTTTTATGTATCAGAAGACTTGAAGAAGATAGTCAGCAAAGTGTAAAGCCAAGGACAGGAAATGCAGGACTCCAATTATTGGTCAAAAGAATGAGACCAGAGTCCTGTCTCTAGCCCTGGGATGAAATAGTGACTTTCTGGGAAGTCATCCACTGATAGCTACCTTATCCTTCATCCCTGAAGCCTGAAACTTTATAGGATTACTATTATCAACAGGACAATCATTATTATTACTATGAAGTTGAGGACTTCATGTAACATTGTTCCCTCTGGTAGGAGACAATCTAAAATGGCCTGCCAATCACCTGGAAAGGAAAGCTGTCTGTTACAAAAACTTTAGAAACAGAATCAAACATGTCTAAACTGTAGATAGAGGAGCAGTCCCTTTGGCCATTGTTCACTCACATTCTTTGGGAATGCTGTACTTTACTCTGCAATAAACCGTACCTGTATTTACGTTATAGTCTCTGCGTCTTCTCTTAATTCTTTCAGTAGAGATCACAAAATTAGAGGGATTAAGGTGAGGCTAGAGCAAGATCTCTGTGACAGCAATTACTGCCACTTCTGAAAATACTGAAAAGATAAAGATGACTGTTGGTCTGGAGTCATCCAGAAGAACTTATGAGAATAATCTGGGCTCTGTTGGGAAAAGTCAGCCCATTAAAGCAAGAAAATAGATTTGCAAACTGAATAAAGTATGTGAGGGAAAGCAGAGATAATGGCCGGAGTGTAGTGGGTAGAACACTTGTGAAGGGGTATCCAGGAGAGCAGCGAAAACACATAAGGGACAGAAAAAGGTGAGGGGGTGGCAGTCAGCTTGGGTGAGAAACTCTGTACCAGGAAAATGAAATTAAATGTGATGAAAGTAACAGAGTAGATCCTGCAAAAGATGTCAAATGCTACAAGCAGTCTATTCGAGTTAGCTTTCTATTGGTGTGATAAAGACCATGACGAAAAGCAACACGGGGATGAGAGGAGGGTTTAATTGATTACAGGTTTCAGGCTCCCATCAAAGGAAGCCAAGACGGGAATCTGGAGTTGGTAACTGAAGCAGAGACCACCAAGGAGCACTGGCTCAACTAGCTAGCATTTAGCTATCTGACTACATTGGGTTGGGCCTTCCAATATCAATTAGCAATTAAGTTAAAATACCCTACAGACAAGCTTACAGGGCAATCCAATGGAGGAAATTCCTCAGCTGAGAGTCCTGCTTCCCAGATGTGTCTAGGTTAGTGTGAAGTTGATCAGAACTATTATATAATATAACAGATGGCATGCAGCATGGGAGAGAGCGGGTGATGAGACTGATGGTAGTGAAGTGAGGGAGCAATGATGACACACAGTAGGGGACGAAGGACGTCCAAAGAATGAAGAATAAACAGTTAGTTTGAAGACATATCAAGGAAGAGGCAAAGGGAAAGAGAAAGCCTCAAAGAGAGGCAGTTTCTAGCAGTAAAGGTAGAATGAGAGAAGGGTGGCATATTTGATCACAATATCTAAAATATAAAATCCCATCTGTTAACACATCTTTGCTGGGCATCTGGCTTAATCCATGCATGTCAGATGAGGCCCTCAGCATCTTTCAAGGGAAGATGCTGAGATATACCTTACTAATAAAAAGCATAACTATACAAGGCCTAGAAATACATTTTAAAGTAATGTCCCTTTTATGGGTAAACACTGTAGGGTATCTTGTATTTGCCTACAAAGAGTATATGGGAGGCAATAATAACTCCAGTTAGCAGCTAAAGATGTATGGGGCATAGGTACAGGTGAGAATAAAAACTCCTTCAGCATATTTGTCCATTTAAAGGAACCTAATGACTTACCCAGATATACTGTTTAAAGAATAATGCTGTAAAATATGAGAAAAACATTTGTAAGTAATTTTCACTAAAAAGGAAAAATTTAACAGCCTTTTTTACATATAAATACACAAAAATGAATAAAAATTGATAAAAAAAATCCCTGCTTTGTTCAACATTGCCTTTCCATAATGCTGTAAACTTTAACTGATGTCAAGAAGAAATAATAAATGGGCAACAATTACTCACACACTAAGATTTTTTAAGTTAAGACTAGTATCAGTAAGATATACGGACAATATGCACTGTGTTACACCCAACCGAACACTATACATCTTATATATGTTAATACTTTAGGGAAAACTGACAGTATCAGCAGCTACTAATAAGTCTCTAGATATTAGTTAAAGCATTTTACCTTTCATAACTGCACCCTAGTTAAGAATGTTACATACAACTGTCTTCATGAAAGTCTGACATTCACCTTAAAGTGTGGATTCAGGATTCTTTTTTATGTAAATGATTAACTGAGATACTGAGGTAATCTGAAGGATTTGCTTTGTCTAATTGTCTTTTTGATGCACATTTTAATGCTAAACACATTGGATCCCAAGCACTGCAATTTTAAACATGACTGAATGCAACACCTGACAGTATTTCACTTCTTGAAAAAGAACAGTGAATCATACAAGTTGACAGAAGGGTTGACAGTTACACCTTTCGCCTATGCAGATTTGGTCCATGCCTAAAACCAGTGAATGAGGTCTAAATCATTAGAATCCCCTATATATTACAATTACTAACTTTTCAAATAACGATACATTGTATACCTACACGAGGACTTCAAAGAATAAAATATAAAAAGACATGCTTCTACTAAAATGGAACTAAAAAGGTCCATTCAATCTGGAATTGGCATCCTAAAATTGTTTCAGCTGGCTTCCTATTTTGTCGTGAAATACTGGGAGCTTGCCTGCACAGCCTAGATGGGTACTGGGATACCATGCAGCTATAACTCCTTAGATGCTACAATTTACAACTCTTTTTGCAGATCTGTAAATCACTGCAAGCAGGATGTATATTTTCCAATAGAACATATAAGGATGGCCTTGAAGCTGTTTTTCATGTAAAACTCTGGCATATTTATAATAAATATTCATTTAATTAGTTTAAAAAATCTAGAGGAAATTATTTACTAAAGGCCTAACAGTTTTATTTGAAGAAGATTCTTATAAATTAGGGCTGAATCTCAGCTCTGCCATGTATCCTCGGTGTTGCTGTGTGACATGCAGCCAGTCATTTAACTTCTCTTAACCTCAATTTCATCATCTATCACATGAGACTCTTGAGATCACCTACTCCTCAGTCTAAGAGTTAAATGAGCCAGTCTACAGAATGATTTCAGAGCCAAATGTCACATGGAAGACATTATAAATTGCTGGCCATCTGTGACATTGTACCATCACAGCCATGGCCCTCACTGAATACAAGATGTTAAGATTGCTGCTTCTACAAAAATGTGGATGTATACATTTCTCAAGGCTTTCCCCAGTAAATAATAGTAGATCTGCAATTTTGGACACACAATCTCTCAGAGTCGTTATCAATGAGAACAGTAACACTGAAGTGAACTCTGAGAATTACAGGAGCTTGGGATTTAATTGGGAATGTGAGGAACAGTGTGTGCAAGTAATGACTTTACGCAATTTCAGAAACACTACATATGACTTGTAAATACATGCAAAGAGGCTTTCTTCTTTCTATGACTTGACCAAGAAACACATATTTGCATTATTCACTGTTGTCTTAGTTACTGTTCTATTGATGTGAAGAGATTCCATGAGCAAGGCAGTTCTTATAAAGAAAACATTTAAGTAGGGGCTTGCTTACAGTTTTAGAGGGTTAGTTCTTTATGGTCATAGTGGAAAGCATGGCAACAGGCATGGGACTGGAGAAATAGCTGAGAGCTTTACATTCTGTGTAGGTGACAGGCAGAGAATATAGGCGTTTGAACCCTCAAAGCCCACCACCAGCCACACACCTCCTCCAACAAGACCACACCTCTTAATCCTTCCAAATAGTTCATTAAACTGAGGACTAAGCATGCAAATATATAAGCCTATGGGGAGCACTCTTATTCAAACCACTCAAACTCTGTTGTACCTCTTGCTTCTCAGATACACCACATTTGATGAGTCTTGAAAGATGAGGATTTTTCCAAGTAAAACAAAATTAAAGTAATATTTTTTAATAAAGAGGCACTTTTAATAAAAAGAGATACTGAATAAAATATATACTTTGTATAATCTTAACTGTTTGCATTTCTCATCCTTAACACATGCATGTGAAATGAAACTGGACAGAGATCCAATAAACATACTGCAAGGAACAAACATTGCCTGCCAGGGTCTGAATTAGACTGGAGATTTTTGTGACTTACCTCCATCCCTTCACTGAAAACATCAAACGCAGCCTCTGCACGGCATCAGTCAGTGTCTCTCACCCTTGTCAAACTGTTAGTAGCTTGGAAGGTTTAAATAAAAAACTCTCCCATGCCCAATCTTCAATAATAAAACATCACTATTGAATCATCATTATTATCAATCCAATGTGATGTAACCACAAAATACAATACGGCAGAAGTAAAGCAGCCCAGATTTTCCTCTAAACTTGTTAAGGATGACCATTAAATTCCACTTTCCTCTGACAGCATGATTTAGTTGTAAAAATGTATGAAAATAAAGCATGTGCTCTATCTTCTTTCTTCTGTGCACCCTTATTTATGATGCCATAACTCTATGACCCGTGAGCGGCGATCGTGAATATTGTGGATAGCAACAAAGTCAATACTAGCCAGTAAATGTGGGTCTTATCAGAGAATAACAAAGTTACTAGTAAGCCTTAGGGTCTAGGAAAACATATATAAATCCACTGGAGGACGTCAGTTAGGAATCTGTGGGTCTTCTATTTACCTTGACATATGTTTTCTATTTACCTTGACATATATATACAGATATATATATATATGTTAAACAGATAACTGAATAAGTCAGTATGTATAATTCATTCTAATGCCATTAACTAGATGTTCAAATTATTATGATGAATGTCTTCTGAGAAGTAGAACCCTTGAGTAATATTTGAGACAAAAACAGACCAAGAGGACTTTTTGAAACCAAGTAAAAAATTCAAAAATATTTAATCTAAATAAGTAGTATAGAGGAAATCAACTTAAATTATTTGTCCTGCCTATATTATAACACACACACACACACACACACATACATAATTATGTATGCTGGATCAACTCATTTCCTTAGAAAACCATTTTCTGAAGTCTAGTATAATTTTTCAAAAATTTCACCAAAATAAAATTATAATTTAAATGGTTTGTATGTGTTTGAACACTATGTAAAATCTTTAAAGAGCTGTAAGAGGATTAAAGATTTTTCCCTAAGTAAGAAGTCTTGTATGGTTTATTTATTCAGTATGGAATGAGAGTCACTTTTGAAATCAGGCTTTCTTCACCTACATAAAAAATTAATCATAATTCTACATTTTAGAGATGAATACATAAAAAACAATATTTAAAACACAGCATCATTTAAATTTATTCCAAATGAAACAAAGTACAGAGACGAAACCTTAAAAATAAATGTACAGTATCAAAATGCTCAATAAAAAATCGAAGCAAGTAAAATGAAAGGCATCATTTCAGTCATGTATAGTTACTGAAGTTTTGGTAAACTACAAATGCATATTACCAATGAAATTTACATCTAAATTGACAATTCTCCTGAGCAAATCTCATTACATGAGGCTTACTGTAACAAATGTCCTGTGTACAAAATGAATTGTTCGTAACTTCTTTCTCTCATCACGGAGACTTCAGTTTTCCTTATTCCAAAATGGAATTTCCCCTCAGGAGGCAAACTGTATGAACTCCTAAGCAGTTCCAAAGTCTTACACATTTTCCTGGAGACTAATTTCAAATTCCTAACAATTTTACAATGATGGTGATTTTTAGAAGCTTTATATCAAAACTCAGTTTCCAAGAGGTTCTTTCTTTCCCTAATTAAAAGATAAATGTTCTTGGAACCCACAGAGAAAAGAATCTACACTTAAAATGAAAAATGAATGTAAGAAATGGATCCATGGGAGGCCTGCCTTCTTCTGGAGAGAAATGGAGGAGGAGAGGATTGTGGGGGAGGGAGGGACTAAAAGGGGAGGAAGGAGGGAGATTGCCCCAAAATGCAAAATATATAGTAAAAGAAAATTTAAAAAGACAAAACAAGAAAGGTGGAGGAAGATGCCCAGTGTGTGCCTCTTCCTGCTCCACCCCCTTTCCTCCTTACAAGCAGTGCGTGCCAATCATCTGCACAGCAGTTTACCAGCACTGTGACATTCATCTCTGAATACTGGCATATTTTCCATTTTTCCTTCTAAATGCTTAGGTGCCAAGCTGGTAGTCTTTTTGTCTATGTTCTGTTCTCTAGCTAGAGCAGTTTCCGCTCAGGTCTGTCCCGATGAGCTCCTTTTTACACTATATTCTTCTGTAAAGCTTCCTCATGCGCAGCCCCCACTGTTCAGTCATCAACTCTTGCATATGTTACCTGTTTTTATAATTAGGAAATATTTTTTCATAAAAAAGAAAGAAACAGGGTTGGTTAGAAATAAAGCCGCAACACAGAAGTCCTATCAATTTTCATGGTTGATGTGATTTCTGTGTAAAGATTTCACAGTGAACACAGTACACCAAGAGACTGAAATTATATTTTAAATTTTAATGGGCTAGAAAGAGTCCTAACTCAAAATACCTTAGGCAAGGTAGGCAGATTTATTTACAAATTCCCTTTAAAAGTTTCACAGCTTTCTGCTGCAGCCTCTGGCCCTAACCAAGCACAAACAACAGATGTAAGGAAGAAGACTTTGTCAGTTTTTAAATATAAAGATAATGGTAGAAAGAAGTTGGAATGAATACCTTCCATTTAAAAATGCAATCCAAGGAGTACCAATTGAGCAAGCTTGTCTGGTAATCCCAAGCAGGAGGACTGCTTCAAGTTCAAGGCTGGTCTGAACTACATAGTGACTTTCAGACCACTCAGAAAATCTGATAGATAAGTAGATGATTGATGGATGGATGGATAGATAGATAGATAGATAGATAGATAGATAGATAGATAGACAAAGAAAAATAATAGCCCAGATCATGTGCCCATCCTGGAGTCAATCATAGGAGCCAGGGAATGATATTCAGGTATACCTTAAAGAATTTACCATCTCAATAGCCAGAACTAAATTACAATGATTGGTATTTTCTATGAGAGGTAAAGGGATAAAGAAAAATAAATAAATAAGAGGGCTAAAGAACAAGTTCTTCCTCACAAAGCAAGAAACTGTAACCAAAGGAAGAGAATGTTGGGTCAGCAAGAATAATATTGTTACACCACAGGGCAACAAGAAGAATATTTGGGCCATTAGGTAATCTGACTTTAGAATATCCTAGTAACACATGTGGATCAGGACAGTCATTTACCATTTCAATCAATAATCATTTTGAGAACTGAGGGAGGAAAGCAAATCTTGGCCTTTACTGAAAGCCTGCCATTGGCACATAAGAAGAAGACAAACAAACAAACAAACAAACAAACAAAAAAAAAAACCACTGGCACCAGCTCACAGTTTGTGATGACAGCAGCTCAGAGATCTAGGAGTCAATATATACCCTTAAAGAAGTTCTTCAGTACCAATGGAACAGAAAACAATGATGCATAGAACAGCATGAAAATCACAATTCATTTGTAAGGTTATTCAGAAGACACTGGGTGTTAAATTCTATTATATAACCTTAACCGCTTTTACTCACATTTTCCAGGTTGTAGATTCAAATAAGAATGCAAATTCCTTGACGTCTACTTCTGAAGCCTCAAAAGACAGAGGCTGACTTTCATCTCTTTAAAGGTGGACTCCACTTAGAGACTCACTTCTAACAAATATTATAATGCATGTAACTTCTGAAACTGGGCATGAAGGACATTGGAGAACTTTTCTCCCAAGTCTCTTGCATCACTAACTCTAGGGAAAGGCAATCAAAGTGTTGGATAGACAAGTGAGCACCTCTAAAGTATAAAGAGATGCTCAAGGCAGCATGTGGGTGGTCACAACTAAGCCCTGAGTAAACCCTTAGTGATCAATGCTGAAGCCAACATATTGGGTGCATGTCATTTAGAGGCCACCAGAAACAACCACCTGTGGTAAAACTCTCTTGATTCTTGACCCAGAGAAATTATGAGATTACACACACAAAAAAAAGACCTACTGGAATACTGGAATTTCTTTTGCTGCTGAGATGTGTGAATTGATATCCAGGTCTTCGATACAGTTCCATTGGTCTTCCTGCCTGTTTTTATTCTATTGTGGTCTGATTAAGATACATATATTTATTTAAAATTTCCTAATTTTGTTGAGAGTTGCTTTATGTCCCTACATGTGATACATTTAGAGAAATTTCTATGGGCTGCTGAGAAGAATGTATATTCTGTCTTGCCTCAGTGAAATATTCTATAGCCAGCATTGTGTGCATTTTGGTCTAAGATGACATTCAACACTACTGCTTTCCTTTCTGTTTATTTTTGTCTTCATCGCCTGACTGTGGTGAATGTGGGGTGTTGAACTCACGTACTATTACTGTATTGGATTTTCCATGGCTTAAAGCCTAGTAGTGTTTGCTTTATGAAACTGAGTGCACATGAATTTTGCATATGTGCTTAGAATTTCAATAATGTCTTCCTGGTGGATGTGTCATTGATCAGAATGAACTGACCTACATTTCTTATGATTAACTGAGCTAAAAGTCATTTTTGTGAGATATAGACTAGCAATGTCTGCTTGTTACCATTAGTTTACGTAAATGTCGCAAAACATTTACAAATTTGTTCACATTGTAAATACTTTTAAATATACTACATTTCACTCTCTTTTTTGCTTGTTCTCTCTCCTCTCTATGCTCACAAACAGTTCATTTTTCCCCATTCAACCTTTTCCAAGAAAAATACTGCGATGTAAGCTGCCCCTTGTTGCATACAGACATAAATTTTCACATGCACACAACACCAACACATTCATAGAAATGTATCCTTTGGTACCTCTGTTTTAAAAAAGGTGAAAAAGCTAAAAGGAATGTTTTTGTAACTTGCTTATTTTCCCATAAACAATATCTCACTGATAACTCTGTATAGAGGGTATATTTTTAATTTTCTTCAAAATGTCATGACATTCTATAACATAGTTTTTACTATATTATGATACTATTCAATAACACATGGGCATTTCTATGTTTTCCAGTATTCCTCTTCTATTAAAAAGCTACAGTGAATATCCTTTTATGTACACATGAATCTATACACACATGCAAAATACATGCATATGTTTTTCCCACGTACTGACTCATATTTCAGTTAAGCCAGAGATTTATAGCAGCTGAGATTATAAAATGAAAGACTGGTTTTCATGTTAAAAGAAGTCCAAGAAAAAAAAGAACAATTATTTGCACCTGCAAGCACCCAAGAGCTGAGCCTGTCTCTTACGCTCCACCAGTATTCAGTTGTTCTCCCATGTCTGTCAGTGTAATCACAGGGAAATAACATCTCATGTAGCATTAACTTGCGATTGCACAATTAAAGTAAATTTATCATTCTTTCTTATGTTGAAATTCATTTGAATTACTTTTATTCTCTAAAATACCTATTTCTATCTTCTCTGTGTGTGTATGTGTGTGTGTGTGTGTGTGCATGCACAAGTACAGGCACAGGTATGTGTACATGAGGTGTATGCATGTAATCCTGTGGATAAATATATAAATATGTACAAACGTATGTGTTCCTGCATGTAGAAGCCAGAGGTCTATGTCTGGGATCTTTATTGATCTCTCTACATCTTAATTTTTGAGCCAGGGTTTCTGACTGCATTCAGAGCACATTGTATGTGCACCACAGTTTATATAGGTTATTTACCAACATTAGATTATTTTATTATGAATGGGACTATCTATCTAGTCTATATATCAACTTATATACTGTTAACAAATACATTTTAAGAAGTATGTATCTTTAAAAAATGTACAAAGAGGCCATGAATGGGGTGGGATGGGAGGAGATGGAAGAAGAGAATGGGACAAAATGTTGTACTTACAGGATATACATAAAAAAATTATTTTGATCTAGCTACACTGTGCTAGCAAGATAACTTGGCAGTAAGGGTGTTTGCCACCATGCCCAACAGTCTAAGTTTGATCCCAGAAATCCATAAGGTGAAAGGAGTGAACTACTCTGGTTGTCTTCAGACCTCCACAGGTACTGACATGTGCATATGTGCACACACACAAAAATAAAGAAATACAAAAATTGGCTAAATGTAAGAGTCATATTTTCATGCACTAAATGTTGTACGAGCCAGCTGAAACAAATTGCATTAGTGTAATAGAGTACTCAAAGAAACCTGAGTGCAGTTTAGTATATGTGAATGAACCAGCATCCTGCATAAGGCAAGTGTACACCAAACAAAAAGTGTTTTCAGCAGATAATGGCAAAGGTGCTAAGCACACTCTTCCACACATTACCTTTGCTACTCATAGAGACAACACAAGTTTTGGCTAAGAGCAGACATTTCAAATGGAAGAGTCTTTGTTTCTTGCCTCTCAAACTCCCTTTCCATAAACCTGGCCAATTCATTGATCAAGTCCCAAGTGCTGTGTAAATCCCTTTGGACGGACTCCATAACTACAAATTCCTTCAAGGAAAGGATCTTGTCTTTCTCCTGTATAATCCCAGATCTGCAAGATCTACAGCTCATCTATTTAGTAACTTAATAAGCATTTTGAATGATCACTAATTCACAGCATAACATCAGACAAGAGGCTTAAGGACTTTGTAGTGGCAGGCTCCTAAGGATATTTCCTTTTTTTTTTTTTGGAAACATTTTGTTTAAATCAAGAAGATAAACTTCCTCAGAATTTAGTTTCTTTAATTAAAATTTTAATGCTCATAATGAATGCCTCTCACACTCTTCCACAGAAAGATTACCCTTAGTAAAAAAATATTTCAAACAAGAATGTTCTAATTAAAGTAAACTAAAGTCATTCTTTGATCTGAGAATTAAAACAATAATTATTAAGAACAGGGAAGTACACAAAAACCAGTAACGACAGACATTTCTACCTAGCTTTCTAAATCTATCATGCTATGAAAAAAAAGAAACATGATCTTCTTCTATACCAAGTATTTTCTTTCAAGCAGTACTAGACTTTTTAGTGTTCCAAGAATATTACCAAAGAAGTAATTGCTTACTGCAAATGTTAAAGAACCAAGATTTGACCACTAGATAGTAAATAAAATCTGACAGTGAAGCAGCAACCTTTATATGAAGATGGGGTAAAGGAAGTATTCAGAAAACAAAAGAGAACATTTCAAATATAATATTACAAATGTTATTTTTTTCTTACATAAGAGACAGATAGCATCTGGTGTTCTTTGGAATTTTAGCTGAGCTACAATCTAAGCCTATTAATTTCTCTTACTAGAGGTATACTTAAAATAAGAATTAAACTATGTCCTCTTCAAATCTAAAGCAATGATTTGCAAATTATACCAGAACAGTATTAATTAATGAATAAATAAATAAATCAGCAAACAAATCTATTGCAAATATGGATTTCAGATCACCTCTCCATACCATCTGAGTCCAAAGTTCTCTGCTATGACCACATGATAGGTTTGAGAAATTTGCTGCAAGTATATCCCCCAAAATGATGACAGTCTTCATACCATGATATGCTAACTCTCATTAGGACATGAGCATCTCACTGTTATGAAAGACTAGAAGAGATTACACCCTGCTTTACTGCCTACTGCCTATTGCTCTGTTTTAGAACACCCTACCAAAATATAATTCATACATACACAACACATAGGAAAAAAGATCATCCATCTTTTTAGAAAATTTAAAAAATGTGCAACTACCATAAATATTGGCTTATGAACATTTTATCATCATGAGAGTAACATTAAATAACTCTCTAATTCCCTACCCCATAGTCTTGAGCATGCATGAATGTATTTCCTATCTCAGTAGATTTGACAATTTGGGGTATTTAATTGTAATTGAGTTGTAAGATGTCTTTTGTGCCTGAATCCCCTCACTTAGATGACTACGTTCAAGTTTCATCAATTCTTAACACTGTTAAAAATTGTGCCTCATTGTTTCATTGTAGTTGAACAATATGGATGTTCATGTGAACATGTACTTTCATTTCTCTTGTGCTTCAATCTTGGAATAGAAATAGGTCAAGTGATCACTCTAAGGAACTTTCAAGTGGTTTTTAAAAGTTATTCCGCCATCAGCAGTGTATATGAGTGCTGACTTTTCAACAATCTCCACCTCTTATCCTCAACAGAATTTAGTATTGTGACATGGTATCTCACAGCCATTCAGACTTCCACAATGATGACCATCTTTTCATGAGCATGAACAAGTTGGGCATTTGCATATTTTCCATGGCAAATATCTACTCAGATTCTTTGTCAAGCTTTTTTTTTTAAAAAAAAATGGTTCACTTCTTGCTTTCATTATTCAACTGTAAGAATTCTTCATATGCTCTAGTCATGTTTTCATCTGTGTTAGTTTGAATGAAATGGCCCCCTCTGCTCAGAATTTGAATACTGGGTACTCAGTTGGTAGAACTGTTTCTAAGGATTACTAGCTACAGCTTTCTTGGAGAAGCGTAGGTTCTGAGGTTTGAAAATTCCACACCATTTCCAGTTAGCTTTCTCTGTCTTTCTTTCTCTCCCCATGTATGGTTACTGTCTCAAGATGTGAGCTCTTAAATAATTCCTATGGCTTCAGCATTATGTCTACCTGTTTGCTGCCATGTTCCTGGCCATCAGGGCCAAGGACTCACCTCTGAAACTATAAGTCCTCAATAAACTCTTTCTTCTATAAATTGCCTGGATTACAGCAACAGAAAAGTAACTAAGACACTGTCTCACTCAGATACAAAGTTAGCAAATAATTCTTTCCATATATGGGTCATCTTTTCACTTTCTTAATAGTAACATCTGAAATACAATAACCTTTTTGAATATATTTTCCTTTAAAATACTGTATAACTTTTAATATTTATATCCTGATTCTTCTGCATTTATTACATATATGTTTAAGCTGACCATTTGGGACTGTATAGTCTATCAGGGAACTTGTCCCTGAAGAAAACCAATTCTTGCTCCCTCAGTGGCCATTTTTTTTTTTGCTCATTAGATCTGGAGGACACGTGCTGCAGTATACTTGTGGAGATCTAAGGACAACTCTGTGAAGCCAGTTCTTTCCTAATATCCTCCTTTTTATCCCTAAACAAACAAAAAAATAGGCCTCCCTAAAAGTATCATTTCCTTAAAAAAAATCAGCTTTAGGATTACTATATAATTCTAAGTGTAACTTTTATTAGGACACTAGCTCTTGGACTATGAATTTACATGGCTTACATTTTACTAAAATTAATTTTAGTAAATTAATATTGTAGAGCTATGATATACAACCATGATTTGGTAGCAGTTAAATTAAGTATAAGATACTATTTGGCATAGGCAGTTGAATGAAAACAATAAAGTTTCTGAATACCATAAGTAATTAAGTATTAAGTAATTATTTCCATTGCACGAACAGTAGGGAACACAAAGACACAAAAAAGCAAAGAATGACGTACACTGAGAAACAGACAAATGATGCAGGTACGCATGAGCAAAAATGGATACAGAACCGAGAACTGTCTTTGATAGTCCACCACATGCCATGTACAGTACCAAGTTCTGATGCTAAGAATTCAGAGACTGAAACTTCAAAGGTATCTAGTTGTGTACATTTGAGCTGAAGAAGAGGCATTGCTACCTGCCCTCTTCCTCCCAGAGCTAAATGTACCAGCTGAGAGAAAGAGGACAAGGTGTGAGGCAGTTCCCAGGGAAGTTCCTCTGATGAGATATGACCCAGATGAATTGCCCAAAGCTCCAACCCTTGGGCAGTGAAAGTCTAAACAAAAATAGCACCTGGACAAAAGAAGATCAGTGAATACACTTTAAGATTTCCAGAATGAAGCAAGACCAGGTTACTGGGATCTAATATAAGGGGTCATTGCATTGGAAAGGCTGTGGCAATGGCCTGAGGGAAGTACAATGTGCACTAGAGTGGGCTGGGATTCAATATGCAATAAAGAAAAGGAAGTCATGAATTAGAAAGGAAGTTGGCTTGGGAGAGGTTGAAGGTAAAAAAAAAAGGGAGGGGATAAATGATGAAATTATATTTTAATCATTTAAAATTGAAAAGAAAAGAAAGAATGCACAGGACTTGTATAACTTTAAGCTAGATGGGTTCCCAACACTAAGAAGGGCAAGAAGATGCAAGCTTTTATTCCTAACCCAAAAGGTATCTTCAGTTGGCATCTGCTCACAAAGAAAAAACAAGCTTTCACCAGAGGACTTAATCACACTTAAATGTAGGGCCCATGACCAGCAGCAGATGACTAACACAAACGAAACTTAATGTTATTTCTAGAGAATTTTTCTCTCATAGTGCTTTGTTTAGGCATGTTTTTGTTTTATTGGTCATTATTTATATATCATACAATTTCTGGTTTCATGTTTTTAAGAACTGTGTGTGCTGTGTTCTATTTTTATTTGCTTGTTTGCCTGTTTGGTTTTTTTGGGGGGGGGCTTGCCGGTTTGTTTTGGGGAAAGATATGAAATTGGGTGCCAGTCATGTTATTCAGTCTCAAATTAAATGCTAATTAAGATTACCTTTTTTCCAAAGATGACGAAAGCATGTGTCCAAAGGCTGATTAAGAATCACAAGGCAATATTTC
Organism: Bramus lutescens; assembly: GCA_001685075.1. Taxonomy (NCBI): domain Eukaryota; kingdom Metazoa; phylum Chordata; class Mammalia; order Rodentia; family Cricetidae; genus Bramus; species Bramus lutescens. The sequence goes on from LOEQ01001364.1 coordinate 169,474, forward strand.
AAATTTCCTAAAAGAAAAGAAAAAGGGTAAAACACACACAGAGATAAAAAGTCCTCACCTATCATCTGGGTCTGTATCATACACAAAGGAGGACTGCAATGGCAGTTATTCTAGCAAGCCTTCCTTTCTGAAGAGATTGTTTATCAACAGCACGTACTTTGTTCAGAATGTCTGTCTCTCCCACATCAGTTCTCTGAGGAAGGTATCATAAAAAGAGTTTACAGTAAAAGAAAACTATTTTTTTTGGAGGAGATAAATGCTTTTATTATGAATTCTCAACCTTAGTAAAGATCCAGCATTGGCACAGGAGACCACTTCCTGAACACCAGTAGTGCAGTAGCACAGACACCAACAACATCACATCAGAGAGAAGGCTGATCTCCAAAATATACAACGAACTAGATATCAAAATACCAAATAATCCAATTTAAAAATGGGGTACAGATTTAAGCAGAGATTTCTCAACAAAGGACTCACAAATGGCCAAAAAACACTTAGGGAATTGTTCAACATCCTTAGCCATCAGGGAAATAAAAATCAAAATAACTCTGAAATACCATCTTGCACCTGGGAGGATGGCTAAGATAAAAAAAAAAGAACAACAACAACAAAAAACACTGATGACAGCTTCTGTTGGAGAGGATGTAGAATAAGGGGAACGAACACTCAGCCATTCATGGTGGAAGTGCAAACTTGAACAGCCACTTTGGAAGTCAATATGGCGGTTTCTCAGAAAATTGGGAATCAACCTACTTCAAAGCCCAGTAATAACATTTTTGGACATACACCCAAATCATGTAAACTTATACCAAAAGGGCACAAACTTAACTATGTTCATATCAGCATTATTTGTAGTAGCTATAACCTGGAAACAACCTAGATGCCCCTTAAATGAAGACTGGGTAAATAAATGTGGTACATTTCCAAAATACTATCAAATGAATCCAAGAACACATCAAAAAATAATCTATCATGATCAAGTTGGCTTCATCCCAGAGATCCAGGGATGGTTTAACATACAAAAATCTATCAATGTAATCCACCATATAAACAAACTGAAAGAAAAAACCATATAGTCATCTCATTAGATGCTGAAAAAGCATTTGACAAAATCCAACACCCTTTCATGATAAAGGTCTTGAAGAGAACAGGGATACAAGAAACATATCAAAACATAATAAAAGCAATATACAGCAAGCCAACAGACAACATCAAAATGGAGAGACACTCAAAGCAATTGCCCTAAAATCAGGAACAAGACAAGGCTGGCCACTCTCTCCATATATATTAAACATAGTTCTTGAAGTTCTGGCTATAGCAATCAGACAACAAAAGAAGATCAAGGGGATTCAAATTGGAAAGGAAGAAGCCAAACATTTGCTGTTTGCAGATGATATGATAGTATACATAATTGATCTCAAAAACTTTACCAGGGAACTCCTATAGCTGATAAATACATTTAGTAATGTGGCAGGACAGAAGATCAACTCAAAAAAAAAATCAGGAGCCCTCCTATATACAAATGATAAAGAACCTGAAAATGAAATCAGAAAAACATCATCCTTCACAAAAGCCACAAATAACATAAAATATCTTGGTGTAACACTAACCAAAGAAGTAAAAGACCTTTGGCAATAATGGGACACTCAAAATGATGTGAAGACTTTGTTGACTCCTTATGGGAGGCCTAAACCTCTCTGAGGAGAGGATGAGGATGAGGTGGGCAGAAGGTGGGGGAAGAGGGAGGAGGGAAGGGAGGGCGAACTGGGATTGGCATGTAAAAGAAAAGAGATCGTTTAAAAAATGAAAATAGAAAAAATTTATAGAAAAAAAATATCCAGTGCTGATATGACAGAGTCTGGTAGCTGCTGGTTTTATACTCTCCTACCATTGTCAGGAACTGATGTCACTCAGGGGTGCTGGTGTATGCTATCTCTCTCATTCACACTCATTTGTGTTATTATTTTTATTACATCCCAACTCACTTTGATCTTTCTAATGTAAAACTATATGCATGTTATCACAAATGCTACCAAGTATGTTTATTCAAGTTTATTCAAGTATTCAGAAAACACTAAACAAAACATGGGTAATACTATTTTCTGAACTTTATTAGAAGGAAAGTTCAAGAACAAACAAGTTCCTGAAGCTGGGATGGGACCTGAAATGAGTTGCCTCTAATGTCCTATGATGAACTTTATATAATACAAAGAATGCAATCAAGCTGGTGAGAATCCACAAGTTTTTTTCAAGCACTCCTCAATTATAGAAATCAAATAATTGCTTAGTGATATGAAAAACCATTTTGGAAGCCTTCTCACTATTACAAACAGGAAAGATAAGGTAATGAAAAGAATATGTCATCATGTACAACAAACCTTATTACTAATTATGAAACACACACTGGGGGTACAAAGAAAAGTAAATTTAGAAGTTATATGTTCAATAAGATGTTGATAATATTAAGACTGTACTCAACAATATAAGTATATGAAGAATGACAGATAATAGAGGCCGTAGATTTGAAAGAAAGCAAGGGAGGGCTTGGAGGAAAGAACAGGAAAGAGGAACCGATATAATCATTTTATGATTTCAAAAAATTCAAGAAGCAATAGAAAAATAAGTAGTATCCTAATAATGTAGGACATTAGCAATAATATAAATTTTAAAGGTAATATTTAACAAGTCATTGGAATTGAACTTGAGATAGCTACAAAGTGTGTGGTGCAGAAATGAACTGAAAATACTTCCTGTATATCTGAGAAGCATATAAATAGATGTAGCTACAAATAAATGACTGGACTTGAAAGAACAAAGAATTAGGTCAAAATTGTGTTTGTTCACCATTACAGAACATAAATGGTCAGAAAAGGTCAATAAACAATTAGAGTAGAAAGTGGAAAAATTAAAAGCAGTTGCTTTCAAAGTACCAACTATAGAAACTGACAATAATCCATACCAGAAAAAGCAAGAAATCAGCAAAACATGACTAGAGACCTGTTTGTGACTTCATGACATTTGCTAAGAGATTTCCAGGTTCTTACTAGGTAACTTTAGGAAGATAGTTTTGGTAAAAAAACAATAATTATTTCATTATAATCATTTTAGTTAAAAAGAAAAAAATCCTGAAGGGGACTTAATGGTTAAGAGCATTGCCACCTTTGCAGCAGCCTGAGCTCAGTTCCCAGCACCCATGAAGGTGGCTCACAGCTACCATCTTCTAATCTCTACAGGTACCTGCATTAGGTATTCACATGCACTTATCTACACATGGAAATATTTGTATACACACAAGTTAAAAGAAAAGTATTTTAAAAATCCAGAGGGAAGGTTTTTTTTTTGTGTGTGTGTGTGTGTTGAGTGTGTATGTGTGTTCTGTCCCCTATGGATTTGTCTATCTGTTGTTAGACAAAGGCATGTATATAGAACCTCATTAATTTCCTTCTATCAAGCAGCCATATATTGGTAGAGGACCTTGGCTTCTGTCTCTTTCTCTCCCCTATTCTGCCACGGAGGAGCAAGGGATGGTGGGGCCACTGAAAGTCCAACAGCTATCTCACAGGAACTCCTAATAGGAGATAGCACAATTCCCCTTCTGCATATTTCATTGTCTGTCAGGCTTCTTTATTGTGACAAACAAAATAAACATTCAAGCCCTCTCTAAGTCCTGGCCTTGATTCTAGAATGCTGCAGTGGAGGCAAGAGGCCCTACAGCAAGTTGAGCAGTGAACACCAGAAACAGCCCAGTCACAACTGTTTGAGTGTCTACTGAAAATCAAATCTGCTTCTTCCTTTCTCCTTCCTCCCTCTTCTTACTACAAGTTGTCAAGTCACCTCAGAGGAGCTTTTGAGACAAGAACATCTCTAGGTTTTGCCTCTGACAAGGTCTATATTTTGAAAAAGGAACTGCACAACACTGTTCTTGATTAAATCAATTGCTTTGTGTTACTGTTGTTGTTGTTGTTGTTGTTTTCATGTGACAACTTGGGATTTCTGTGGTTCAACTGGGGCCAAGGACAGACTGCATTCCCATTGTTGTTCTTCCAGATGAGAGGTTTTCAACATTTCTAATGCTGTGACCCTTTAATACAGTTCCTCATCTTGTGTTGATGGCGAACCACAAATTATTTATGCTGCTACTTCATAACTGCAATCTTGCTATTGTTATGAATTATAATGTAAATATCTGATATGCAGACAGTCTTAGATAATCCCTGGGAAAGGATCATTTGGCTCAATCACTTGCTGTCATAACCCACAGGTTAAGAAACACTGTTCTAGATAAATGTTCTCATAATGATAGTTTCTGTGAGCATGTCTCATTTTTAAAAAGGATCCAAGAGTATAAAATGTTTCATCTATGATCTTCTAATGGTGTCATTAATATTTCTACCTGTAACATTTGCTCAAGGCTGTACATAGAAGTAATTTAGATATTCTCTTCAGGTTTAATCCAGTTTCCTGATGGAATCTGACAGTCTTTCACTTTCTAATCTAGTACTCTCTGGAATTCTGATTAAACAAAGTTAGTATGACATTTATTTTACACTCAAAAGACTTATAATCACTGATCCACAGCAGACAGCAGAAAAAGAAGCATTCAAAACCAAACTGGGAGGCCCAAGACAGCGCCCTCTGCTGGACCAGGCCTGAGACAGCGACCTCCACCAGAGCAGGTACTAGGGAGCAACCTCCAATGGATCAGGCCTGAGCCAACAACCTCTATGGAACCAGACCTGAGACAGCAACCTCCTTCAGAGCAGGCCCAGTGAGCGATCTTTGCAGGAACAGGCCCAAGCCAGTAATATCCACCAGAGAAGGGCTGAGCCAGCGACCTCCACAGAAACAGGACTGAGCCAGAGACCTCCGCTGGAGCAGGTATGAAGGAGCAAAATCTGAGGGAACAGGACTGACCTAATGAGCTCCAGGAGACCTGACCCGAGCCAGTGACCACTGCAGGAGCAGGCCCTAGCAAGCAACCTCCATGGGACCAAGGCCAGGCCAGCGACCTCCATTGGAGCAGGTATGAAGGAGCAACATCTGAGGGAACAGGGTGACCCAGCGAACTCCAGGGGACCTGACTCGAGCCAGTGACCACTGCGGGAGCAGGCCCTAGCAAGCAACTTCCACGGGACCAGGACCAGACCAGTGCAGGCCCGAGCCAATGACCTCCCTGGGAGCAAACCTGAGGCAACCACCTCCACAGGACCAAAAATGAGCCAGTGACCTCCTCGGGAGCATGCCTGAACCAGAGACCTTTGTGAGAGCAAGCACAAGCAAGCGACCTCCAGGGAGAAGGCCCAATAGACCTCCGGAATTGCAGCATGACCTCTCGGAGTACCAAGCAACCTCCAAAAATACCAAGTGACCTCTGGCTTGACTGGAACAGTGGCCCCAAAACCTCCACAAGGAGCAACTATCTGAGTTTTGGATCCACTGGCACATGGAAGAGTGATCACGAGAGACACGACCCTAACTATACCAATCAGAGGAAAAGATGGGTAGACAAGGTAAGAACACACTCAACATCACAAAGAGCAACATGACACCAACAAAAACTAGTGGCTCTACAACAGCAAAACTTGAACACCCTAATTCAGATGAGGCAGAAGAAAACAACCTAAAAAATAACTTTAGGATAATGTTTGAGGCACTTAAAGAGGAAATGAAAAATTCTCTCAATGAAATGGTGGAAAGAAAAACAAAAAATTAGAAGAAATCAACAAGTCCCAAAAGAACACCAAGAAAAAGCAATTAAACAGGTGAAAGAAATGACTAAGACGCGAAAACTGAAATAGAGACAATAAAGAAAACACACCAAGGGAATTCAGGAAATGGAAAATAAAAGATCTGGAACCACAAATGCAAGCATAAACAAGAGACTACAAGACATGGAAGAGAGAATCTCAAGTTTTGAAGATAAAATAGAAGAATCAGACTCATCAAAGAAAATATTAAATCTAAAAGAAGCTTAATATAAAATATCCAATAAATATGGATACCCTGAAAAGACCAAACATAAGAATAATAGGGTCAGAAAAAGAAGTCCAACTCAAAAGCACAGAAAATATATTCAAGAAAATCTTAGAAAAAAAAAACTTTCCCAGCCTAAAGAAAGATATGTATATGAAGATACAAAAAGCTTACAGAACACCAAATAGACATTTTCTTGGCACATAATAATCAAAATAGTAATCATACAGAATGAAGAAAGAATACTAAGAGCTGCAAAGGAAAAAGGTTAAGTAACACATAAAGGCAGACCTATCAGAATTACACCTGACTGCTCAGTGGAAACAATGAAAGTCAGAAGGTCCTACCTGATCAAACATTTTTCAGACATTAAAAGACCATAGATGTCAACCCAGACTACTATACCCAGCAAAACTTTCCAAACTTTCAATCACCATAGACAGACAAAACAAGACATTCTATGACAGAAACAGATTTAACCAATACCTAGCCACAAACCCAGCCCCACACAAAGTATTAGAAGGAAACCTCCAACATAAGGAAGTTGGCTATATCCACAAAAACACAGACAATAGATGATTTCACAGCAGCAAATCCCAAAGAAGGAAAAAACGCAGACAATAACATCACCAACAACGAAAACTAAAATAACAGGAACTAGCAATCACTGGTCAGTAATATCCCTTAATATAAATGTACTCAACTCATCTATAAAAAGACACAGGCTAACAGACTAAACATGAAACCAGAATCCATCCTTCTACTGCATACAAGAAACACATCCTAACTTCAAAGACAGACATTGCCTCAGAGTAAAGGGTTGGGAAAATATTTTTCCAATCAAATAGACTCAAGAAACAAGCTGGTGTACCTATCCTAATATATAACACAAAAGGCTTCAAGCTGAAATCAATCAAAGGAAACAAAGAAGGACATTTGATATTAGTAACAGGAAAAAAATATCTATCAAAAGGAAATCTCAATACTAAACATCTATGCCCCAAATACCAGGGCACTCTTATACATAAAAGAAACACTTCTAAGCTTAAATCACACATTAAACCCCACACGTTAATAATGGGAGGCAGCAACACCCTACTCTTGCTACTGAACAGGGCTGTGAGACAGAATATAAACAGAGAAATAAGAGAAATAACAGATGTTATGATTCAAATGGACTTAATTGACATCGATAGAACATTCCACCCATACATAAAAGAATATACCTTCTTCTCAGCAGTACCTCAAGGAACGTTCTCAAAAACTGACCATGTGCTATGTAATAAAGCAAGCCTCAATAGATACAAAAATTAGAATAACCTCATGTATCTTATTGGATAACCATGGCTTAAAATTAGAATCCAACAACACTAATTACAGAAAACCCATAAACACATGGGTATTAAACAATGCTCACCTGAACCACCAATTGGTAAAGGAAGAAATTAAAACTTCCTTAAATTCAACTAAAATGACCACAAAATATACACAAATTTATGGGACAAAATGAAAGCAGTGTTAGGAGGAATGTTCACAGCACTAAATGCCTATATAAAGAAGCTGGAAAAAAATGCCACACTAATGAGTTAACAGAACACCTGAAAACTCTAGAACAAAAAGAAGAAAACTCACTAAGGAGTACTAGAAGGCAGAAATAATCAAATTGAAAATATAAATAAACAAAAATAGAAACAAAGAAAACAGTACAAAGAATCCATGAGTCCAAGAGTTGGTTCATTATCCAAACTAACCAAAAGGCAGAGAGAGAATATCAAAATTATGAAAATCAGAAGCAAAAAAGACACAGAATAATCCAGAGAAAGATCAGGTCATATTTCAAAAACCTATACTCCAGAAAATTGGAAAACTTAAAGGAAATGGACCATTTTCTCAATAAATATCACTTACCAAAATTAAATCAAGACTGATAAGCAAATTAAATACACCTATAACTGCTAAAGAGAAACAGTCATCGAAAAATCTCCCAAACATTTTATATTCATCTGTTGAGAGTTCTCTGTTTAGGTCTGTACTCCATTTTTTTTAAAATTAGATTATGTCTTCTTTCGATGACCAATATCTTGAGTTCTTTGTATATTTTGGAGATCAGACCTCTGTCTGA
>LOEQ01001364.1:185587-217779 GCA_001685075.1 Bramus lutescens
TATATATAAACATCTACTTAGAAAATCAATGAATCCATAAAACATTCATTGATCCCTACAAATCTGACCATATATCTGTTTAGTATCACTCAAGTTTTCAGACTGAAAGTATAAACATATCTGAAAAGATTTCGATCAGCTTCCATTTGAAAGCATTATTTCCGATGGAACAACAGAAATGACCCTGGCCATGTTTAGCTATTCTACACTCTAGGCCATTATAAAGAAAATGATTGAATACATTTTCACAAGAATCCATAGATGCTATTAAGGTATGTTATATTTCACAACTAGTAAGTTTCTACTGTGTAGGAAAAAGGAGAAAGAGGACATAAGGTAGCAAAGTATTGAATCTTTCTGGCTATGAAAGTAGAAGGCCATCCTACAGAATGATTTTTTTTTACCTTTGAAATGTTAGTAATATTCTTGCTACCAGTAAACATTCTTATTGCATAGCCCAAATGAATGATGTTTAATTCTTCATCTAAGCACACTTGAAGTCCTGACAGAGTTCAAGGCTGTTTTCCATCAACTGTCCCTTGCCCTGATGATCTGGTCCACAATAAACTGTGTTTCCTGTCAATCAAAAAAAAATCAAAAAAGTCACTTCCCAGCAAACTGTAGACAAAGTGCCATAACCCAAAGGGTCCATCATAAAGTCTGAGGAAAGTATAGTTCATCACATCAGTTTCGATGGGTTGACAGCTGGGCCCAAAATACTCTTCACACTTGAAAAGTCAGTCCCGAACATTTCCTATGACAGAAGCTATATGAGTTTAGAACATGCTTACAAAACAGCTACAGAGTTGGCTACTCCTATATCCCAAACCCATTTCTAACCACACCAAACAGAAAAACAACAAAACAAAACAAACATAGAACCACAACCACAGAATGAGAAGGAAGGCAAAGCAGACTCAAGGATCAGAAGTCAATCCTTGCCAATGCCCTTTCTAGGAATTCTATTCTGTGTTGGTACGTTTTGGTCAGGACAGTTAAGCAGACAGATAGCCTTCAAAACTCCACTTGTTTCATATACAACATGACAGAAAACAAGTACTTATTAAGGGGAAAATATTTCCTTTATTTTTAAATATTACTTATAGATTATTTTACTAAAAAGACATCTCAATGTTTATAATTATAATATGATCAAATGAAGCTAAATTGGAACTATGTAAGTGACCAATTGAGACTTTAAGTTTGAGAGAACAAAAGAAACAATAAATACTTCTAGTTTCAGAGGATTTCCAACTGTCCTTTAATTGGCATGGATTGCATGCTACACCATTACATGATCAAAGCATGTCTATACAAAAATCAAAATGGGTTTTACTAGTATTTTTTAAACACAAAAATATACAGGTATAAATTCAGAAGAGGGAATGGTGAATGAATTCTGATTACATAGTCAATGGCATAAAGAATCACATGCAAAATGCAGGAAGTCCAAAACCAATGTAGATTTTGTTAATGTCACAGTCACCATAGGCATCCAGAAATACTGAGTTAGTCTGCAGCTGGAAGAATAAAGCCCAGAATGCCTGCATCTGAAATCTGGTTTCTCAGATTCTCTGTTGCTGTCCTCTCACATGGAGAAAGGCATAGAAGTGAGAGCTAAACACTATTGTGCTACATAGCAGAAGGGGGCGCACATGAATAGCGGCTCAATGCCCACCTCTCAATGCTGCTGCCTGAGAAGCAATAAGTATTCACAGACATACTAACACCACAATACAGGCTTTTTCTTTTCTTTTCTTTTCCTTTTTGAGATAGGGTTTCTCTGTTGCTTTGGAGCCTGTCCTAGAACTAGCTCTTGTAGACCAGGCTGGCCTCCTACTCACTGAGATCCGCCTGCCTCTGCCTTCCGTATGCTGGGATTAAAGAAGTGTGCTACTATTACCCGGATCAGAATGTATACATTTAAAAACACTTATGAAGCTATAAATGTTTCAAATATGAAAGTTTCCATAAAGACTGGCTGAAGAAATATTTTCTAAGCAAACAAAGCAGAAAATTAGAGCAAAAAACGCCAGCATAATTATTAATTAGAGCTATCTTTGGAACAATAGTGCATGTGCTCATTTCTCATTCCCTAGCGCCCAGCACACTGCCTGGTACATAGTAGAGACTCAATAATACAGACCAAAAGCAAAACTGGATATTGGATGGAATGTCCCCTCGGACAGGGCCCATCTCAGGGTGTAGGCTTCCAGCCTACTTCAGATCCACTCCAGAAGCTGCTCACCACTCTATGAACATATTATGTTCCTTCACTGTTTTCACATCCTCATTCTTGGTTTCTTGTCTGTGTTGAACGCACTTCAGGACACATCATTTAGTAAGTATATTGGGTTTGTCAAATGTGGTGGTGATGCACAACTTCAATCCCAGCGCTTGGGAGGCAAAAACAAGCAGACTCTAAGAATTAGGCTAGCTTGGTCTACAAAGTGAGTTCCAGGAGGCAGTGTTATACAAAGAAAACAAACAGAAAGAATATGGGGTCTGTAATCAGTTAAATCTCTGCTGTGTCACTTACTAGATGACTGAGATACGTGGGGATTATGTTTAACATCTCTGAGCTTACAGCACTGTGGAATATCATAATGGAGGGTTAACTAAATGCACATGGAAAGAACTCTACCAAGACTAAAGAAGCAAACCCTCAGCAGATGTAAGACATTTCACTCCACTTGCATCATTAGATCCTCATCTATGTTAATGATAATGACTTCTCAATCAACATTTTACAAGCTTTACACACACTCAGAAAGCATAAAGTTGACAATTCCTATTATCTTCAAAATGCAGCACAGGGCCTAAAACAAGGTGAACTCTTTTTCTAGCATGAACTTGAAATATCACTTGCTCATGGTGCTATTAACTGAGTTAAAGCACTGACCTGCAAAACTGAAAATGTGCATGTGTTCACAATCAAAACTATAATAATCTAAGTGTGTTCTCAACTGCTTTCCAATTAAGCTTCAAGACTTCTGTCCCTTGCAAACCTGGCTGACCTAACACTCCACCTTGCCAGAATGGGACCATAACTTTAAAACAGAGTGTGAGGTAAACAGGGGAGAAAGATGAATGACAAATTACAACAGGTTCATTCGGGCATCCCTCCCACAGAGAATCAAATGGTCCAGTTCTAAGCCATCTACGACTGAATTCTATTTCTGTCCACGACATTCTTATAAAGTCCCTCACTGAATCTCAAGGGGGAAGAGTAAAGTACTCTTAAGACTTTCAGGGAAGGTTAATTACAAAAACCACCAATTGTTGCCAGTGCCTGGAAGGCTTCCACCAGAACTCTGTCTCATCACCATGCCTCCATCTACACACACCTGGAAATGATCCAAACCCAAGGGAAGGACTTTTCAAAGACACTGTAGTTCTTCAGTAAGATGAAATAATCACTTATAACTTTCATGAGAAATATGGTTCACTAATCTTCAACATATCTCTGCTTTATCTGTTTGAATATTTTCTATGTAATCTGTTATATTCTCAGGATTATTGAGGCCTGTGCTATATGACATCTTGTGCTATTAATACTCAGTGGCACAGCTGCCAAAAAGCACATGAAAAAAAGAGAAAATGAATACCACCTAAGCCTTAATTCTGTTTCAAAACAAGATTGTTTTCAATAAACCTTATAAATGAAAATTTTAAAAAAATCTGTCTCCTCATTGAAAGCCTCAAGAAAACAAAAAAAAACCTGCTGCTTTACTACACAGTACCCCACTGTTACATACACTGTTTGCCATACATTTATTACTTATACATTCTATAGTTATCCATTAATATAATCCCCCATAGGAAGGAAATTCAATGGGAAAAACCATCTATTCCCTGATGTATCCCTACTGTCTGGAGCACAGCAGAAGCTCAGTCAGTCATTAGTAAACACAAAAATAAAAGCAAAAATTTAGGCACCAAAGAAGTGTAGAGGCACTTGTCTATCTACAAATCATAAGGGAAACCTTTTTTTTTTTCCTGGAGAATGCTAAAGCTTGAAAAGTCACTTGCCTAAGGTAACATTACCAAGCTGTCAGAGTGTGATCGTTTCTTATCAAAGTATGTCTACACAGCATTGTGGCTGCTCTTTCATAACTCTGCCAATGTCCTATTTCAGGACATCTGTGAAACATCACTTAGAAATACGTGGAAAAGCTAAATGAAAGGTTCTCAGGACCCAATGCCTCCACTTCTACTCCCTCCATTCTGGACTATCTACTGACCTCTTACACCTATAGCTGCTAATTCACACGCCTGCCAACATATACGGGTCCATAAACATAATCCACCTCAACTCCTCCTCCAAGACCACCATCCCCTTTGGACTCTCTGCAATCTGTGGCTATAGCCAGAGTACCCCTATTTCTGCTTCTGATGCCCATCATGTACCCAGACTCTAAATCCTGCTTGAGAGAACTCCAGAGACTACCCTTTCCCCTGCCTGATAGTCACCTACTGGACTAATAGAGGATGTCTTGGAGTCTAATCCCAGAGCTCCAACAAGAACTTCAGGTATGTAACTAGTAGGACTCAGTACCAGACTGTGCCCAATACTAAAAACCAAGCATTATCTATCCTTCTGGTCCACAGTCTGGGACAACAGCAACTAACCAACTGAATATTTCTCCAATAAAAGTGAGATCAAGTATCTAAGAAGCCACTCTCACCCTGGTATCAAAACCACAAAAAGACCCCCAAAAAGACAAAAAATTAAAGTATAGACCAACATCACTCATAAGAAATAATAATTTTTAATAAAATTCTTGCAAACCAAATCCAAAAATATTTCAAAAATATTATCTACCTTGATTAAGTTGGCTTCATACCAGAGATGCAGGGGTTGTGCAACAAATATAAGTCAATAGATAACCATAATCCACCACAAAAACAGAAAACAAATTAAAAGACAAAAAAACGTAGGAATATCTTGTTGGATGTGGAAATGACCTTAGGAAAAAAAAATCCAACATTTTTTCATGGTAGAAGTACTTGAAAATGCAAAGATGCAAAGAGCAAAACTCAACATAACAAAGGCAATTTACAACAAACTACAATCAACATCATTCCAAATAGAGAGAAACTCAAAGCACTTCTCTCCATACACATTCAGTAGTGTTTGAAGTCTTAACTAGAACAATATGAGAGTAGAAGGAGATAAGGGGATACAAGCGAAAACAGAAAAAGTAAAAATATTCCTACTTGTAGATGATTTGACTTTATACATGGAAGACCAAAAGGACTCCACTGGGAAATTTCTACAACTCAAAACACTTTCAGTAATGTAGATGAACACAAAATTAACGTGCAAAATTAGAAGCCTTTCTATATACAAATGACAAACATACCAAGAAGGAAATTGGGGAAACAACACCTATCAAACAGCCTCAAAAATATCTTGGAATAACTCTAACCAAACAAATAAAAAGCTTATATTATAAAAACTTTAAATGGTTGAAGAAATAAACAAAAGAAAACGTCAGAACACAAATCTCACATGCTCAGGGATTAGTATGATTAATATAGTGAATATGTTCATCCTACCAAAAGCAATTTATAGATTCAATGCAATATACACCAAATCACATAACTCTTCACAGAAGCTGAACAAACAACTTTAAACTTCAATATTGAGGCACAAAAAAAGTCATGCACAAAAGGATTCCTAAGACAAACTTGAAAAATCAAAGAAAGAACTCCTGGAGATATCACTGTCCCAGACTTCAAGTTGTACTGTAAAGTTATAGTAATAAAAATGGTATTGACATAAAAAAGAGACATAATGATCAATGGAACAGAACTGAAGATTTCACACATTTACAACATGTGATGTTTTATTAATAAAGCCAAAATACACACAAGAGAAAAGACAGCATATTCAACAAGTGGTGCTGGTAAAACTGATGGCTACATGTAGAAGTATAAAAATAAATTCAAACCCTGCACAAAACTCAACTCCAAATGGACCAAGGACCTCACTGTTCAGACCAGACACAGAATCTCATAAAAAGGTGGGGAATTCACTTGAGCTTAATGAATCAGGAAAACACTTTCTAGACAGGACTGTGACAGCACAGGCATTAAGAACAACACTTAATAAATGGGACCTCTTCTGGGGAAAAGGAAACACGTAATCATGCCTAGTCTGAAGGTAAACTTGCATAGCCAATACAGAAATCAGTGTGGTGGTTCCTCAAAAAGCTAAAATAAAGCCTACCACAATATCTAGCTATAAACCAAGATTTTACTTTACTTTCCTGGCTGCCCAGACCTGAATAATCACATAGAAACTATATTAACTTTTTTAAATATTTTATTTATTTATTATGTAAACAATATTCTGTTTGTGTGTATGCCTGAAGGCCAGAAGAGGTCACTAGACCTCATTACAGACGGTTGTGAGCCACCATGTGGTTGCTGGGAATTGAACTCAGGACCTTTGGAAGAGCAGGCAGTGCTATCCACTGAGCCATCTCTCCAGCCCAGAAACTATATTAATTATGACACTGTTTGGCCAATGGCTCAGGCTTATTCCTAGCTACCTCTTACATCTTAAATTAACCCATTTCTATTCATCTGTGTGTTGCCACGAGGCTCTGGCTTACTGGTAAGGTTCTGGCATCTTTGGGAGCTACATGATGTCTGTCTGACTCCACCTACTTTCCTCCTCTATCTCTGTTTGGATTTCCCATCTTACTATAGTCTGCCTTGCCACAGACCAAAGAAGCTTCTTTATTAACCAATGGTAATAAAAAATATTCACAGCATATAGAAGGGAATCCAACATCATCTAGTTATACCACTACTGGACATATATACAAAGAACTCTATATTCTAGTTCAGAGATTTTTTCTCATTCATGTTCATTGATGTTCTATAAATAATAATAACCAGAATTGAAAACAGCCCAGATTTTCAGCAATTGATGAATGGAGAAGGAAAATGTGATGCATTTTCTTTTTCTAATTCATCTGTTAGGAAAAATAAAATTTTCAGAAAAACTGATGGTGCTAGAAATAATCATACTGAGTGAGATTATCCAGAGTCAGAAAGACACACACTGAATTTTCTTCTCTTATATGTGGATGTTAGCTTTTAAACTTTAAATCTATGCTTATTTTATTTCAAATAACTACAGAGAGGTAGTTAGAAAGAGGAAGAGAGAGGTTCTCTAAGGAAGGGGAAACACAATATAGTGTCATAAAAGAGATAAAGAGGAAATATGAATAAGAGGATTAGACAGGGGAATTAGAGAGTAGGGTAAAGGAGGGATTAACGGTGGGACAGTTAATACTAAAAGCCTTTAGAAAAGCCATATTGAAACCTAATACTCTAGAACAGCAGTTCTCAACTAGGGATCTCATGATCCCTTTGGGTGTCAAATGGCCCTTCCAGAGAAGTTGCCTAAGACCATTGGAAGACACAGATATTTACATTATGATTCATAACAGTAGAAAAATAACAGTTATAAAGTGGCGATGAAAATAAGTTTATAGTTGGGGTTTACTACAACAATAGTTGAGGAATTGCATTAAAGGATCACACCTTTAGGAAGGTTGAGAACCACTTCTCTAGAAGCTTTCTAAAATAATATAAATATATATGAAAGGACTTTAAATGGAGTCACCTAGTATTCAGAAGACAATGTCCCAATCAGACACTTTGGCTACTAAAAAACTTGAGTACGAGGAATGGGTTATATCATGTTGAGTCATTGGCCAAAGGGGTCCCATAGGCACCCCCACACATTATAAGCTATTGTCAAGCTATTGGTTACCCTACACAACCTGATGGCAAGACTCTGTTGCTAAAGGTGCCACTTGTGCCATCAAACATTGACAAATTGAGCTATTTCTCAGATAGCTTTATTTCTCTAGACAAGTGTTTGTGGTGCCAAAAGATACTCTGCATGCCTCTGGAGGAGAAAAGCAATCATCAATATCTTCCAGCTATGAATCTGAGACCTATAAAGTAGCAACCTGACTGCAAGAAATAATTGGTGCAGCAGTGGTACAAATGTTACGAGAACAGCCAACCACTTTTTGACTGATTTGAATTTAAGGCCCACTTCATGAGATGGAACCCATGTCTGACACAAACAAAAGTGGCCAAGAACCTAGGACTAGATAGAGCAGGGACCAAGAAGGAAAACTTAGTATTATTATCCTGATAAGGACACATAGTAATAAAATGATTAACTTCTAATGACAAAACTGCTATACCTATAGATCTGTGCCTTGCTCAACCCACATCAAAGAAGATTCCTATAATGAATGAGAATCAATAAAAACCCACAACTGGTCAATATGCAGAGTACTAGAGACTTCTAAGTATTCAGTCTGAAATGGGATGTTTTCACCAACCCCTCCCCTCAAGGCTCAGAAGTTTAGGAGGAAGAGGAGGCAGAAAGATTGTAAGAGCCAGAGTTTGTGGATGACTCCAAGAAAAACGTGTCTTCCAGACACAACAGGGATGATGCAAATATGAAGTCACAGAGACTGGGGCAGCTTATATAAGATCTACACAAATTCAATCAGGACATAATCCCAGCAGAAAGAAGAGAAGTGGATGCAGAGCCATACCACTAAGTAGAAACTATTTACAATAGGTCTCTGCTAGGAGAGAGAAAATGAGTTTTCTTCAATATAGTGACAATAAGTATATCAGTGCACACCAGGACAGGCTCATGCTCAATAGTAGTTAGTCTCATGTGTGTGTGTGTGTCTGTCTGTCTGCCTGTCCACATGTGTGCATGTGAGCATGCACATGCTCTTTGTTGTTTAGATTTGGTCTGGTATTTTTTTATTATTTTATACTTCTTGTTTTATTGAGAGAGAAAATGAAGTAAGGTGGGGAAGGAGGTGAAATAGTATCATCAAAATACACTGTATTTATATATATGTATATATATAGTTAATAAAATACATGGAAAAGTAAAAAAATAATATTTTCATAGCCCATCAGCACACACTCATGTGCCAGCAGTACAAACTGCTGTCTATGACCTTTAAAGATGAAGAAAAGATGACACCACCCACTCCAAAATCCTCCATCTGGACTAAGGACTATTGAAGCTGACTGTTAGAAGACGTAGATTTCTTAAACATTCTGCACTCCTCATGATTTCCTAAAATAGAACACTAATTTATAAATACTAATGAGCTTTCTTCTTCCCTCTAAATGAGAACAGACAAGACACTAAAAATCCAAGATGACCATGGGTCTTTATCAGCCTGGAGGTTGTAACTGAGAAATATACCTAAGAAGCTTTATTAAATTGCTTACTAGCATCACACTAACTAACCCTTTCTGCCTTCCTACAATTTGCATCCCTAGAGAAATAAGACTTTTTTCTACTATAAAAGTTACCACTTCTTTAAAGCTTATTGTTCTTTTTGGAAGATAAAATATAAACCCAAGAGCTAAGCCCAAGTTACTCCCCTTGAGTTTACTTTCACTTACATAATATACAAGTCCATAAACTTCTGTGTGTTCCTCTCTGGTCTGTCTCTTGCTATAAGCATCCTAGCTAAGAACTAAGAAAGATGCAGGCAAGTTACTATTTTCTTCTCTTAGAAACCTCAAAAATGAAGGGAAATTTTAGCATTTAAAGATTTTATGATCTGAATACCTGAATTTTCCCTGACCGACAAATTATTTTTATAATATTATTTAACTTTTACTAGTCTTTTAAAATAATTTCTATAATGGGCCTAAGCTTAATTGTGAGTGCTTTCCTGGCATTGTGCATGTACACACACACACATGTATGTGCACGTGAAGATGCGTGCGCACACACGCGCGCACACACACACACACACACACACTGAGTTAACTTCAAGACAAAGTAGTACTTTTAGGAAAATTAATCCTCAGGCTTTTTTTTTTCAGCACAATTGGTATTAACCTATTGACTGAAATAACTCCCATTCATTTCTCAATATATAATTACCATCAATTGTTTTGAATAAGTTAGAATATATCTGAATAAAATTAATTATAAAATTGATTTGCTCAACTGCTCGAATTATTTTTAAAAGATTATGGAGAAATGCTAGGTACTTGAACCACATTCTGGCCCTTGACACAGGGAGTTTCTCAAGTACCTCACTGCTAATAATAAAAATTCATGTGTCCTGAAAAATATATATTAATGCTAACCTTGTAACAAGAATTTGTGAAGACATATTTTAGGAAAGAATTTCTATGGATATATAATTCCACACAACTATAAATGAAAGCTATACCAGTCACAGATAATCACAAAATCTTTCAGTGCTAAATGTGAAAAGTCAACCAGGGCCTACAGATATACAAGAGTATACAGATATCTTTTTAAAACAGTGAATTTCAGAACAAGCACGTCAAGATGATAGCCGGGCTTCAGGGAGAACCATGGCAATGATGAGTGCTCTGAGAGAGCAAGGACATTGTAACTGCAAAGGAACGATGAGAAGAAAGCAGAAACGGACTTAGTCTAATTGCTTTTTTATTACTGTGATAAACTCCATGGCCGAGGTTACAGATGGAAGAATTATTTTGGCTTACAGTTAAGAGGAAGGCACTGTGGCACAGTGCAGGCATGGTGGCAGGACTGGGAGCTGAGAACTCACATCTTGAAACCACAAGCACAAGGCTAACAGTGTGAATTAAAGTGGTAGAAGGACTTTGCTTTGAACCATGCCCCCATTTACATATGTCCCTCGTAAATCTTCAGACAGCACCACCAACTAGAGGTCAAAATATTCAAATACCAGAGCTTATAAAGGCTATTCTTGTTCAAACCTCTACAGGGATAAACTTAAAAATAAACAAATTTATAAAGTTAATAAACAGCAAGAATCTTTAATAAAGAGCTGAATGCAGACAAAGGGAAAACATATCCAGGGGATATTCTCAAATAAAAATGAAATAGAATGTATTAAAGACAGAAGAAAATATTATTAAATTACAATAAATATAATACTACGGAAACACTAAAGATATTGTGAGTAAACTGTTTAAAATAATTAACAAAATATCAATTCTCTAAGCAGAAATGAAGATTTAGCTCCTTTGAGAATCTGACAATAGATTTTTTAATAGTCTCTTTGGAAGCAATTATTTGTTAATATTTGCTCCTAATAAATGCCAACTGATAAATGAACTCTAGACAAAAGGTTAAGCCGGGTTTAAAAGCAAATGAGTCCAGCAGGTGGCTAACTGTGAATTGTGGCAGCCTCTCACCTCCGGGCTCCACATCTTTACTAATAACCTCATGCTACAAGTGAGTATTAGCTAGCAAGAGGTAATCTCCAACCAGAGGCATCCTGGAGTTTTATACTCTTTACATCACTAATGGGGCTATCAGCTACAAAACTGTTATGTGTTTGCTTTGGGTATCTTGAAACTAACTGCCTTGTGACTCTCTGGTTCAATAGTCACACCAAGGTGTGAACAATTGTGAAAGATCCAATAAGGCTACTTTGTTAAACAGAGATGATACATTCAAAGACTAACGAGCCTTTTTAGCAAGGGCATCTTAGCTTTACAGGAAAAGTAGAAGCTATCCCTGAAAGGGAAACCTCATCAAGTACTCCGACACCTAAAGCAAAACTAACTGCTGCAGCCCTCAATTTAAACACGCCGTTTACAGGTGCCTGGGCCTGGCGTGCTGACTGCTTAGCTACTCTGTAACCCCGCGTCCACAGGGCTGCTGTAGCCATTCAGTCTTTGAAAGAACACAGAAGTGAAAATGGACATGACAACTGTCCTTTTTATGATTTATGGTTTTATTGCTATGAAGATAACCCTGACCTTGGCAACTCTTGAAAAAATTATTTAATTGAGGGGGTTTGCTTACGGTTTCTGAGGTTCAGCCCATTGCTATCATTGCGGGCAGCATGGGGGCATGAAAGCAGATGTGTTGTTGGAGGAATAGCTGACAGTTTTACATCTTGCAGGCAACAGGAAGTTGAAGGGTGACCCTGGGCAGTATCCTAAACATATATATATATATTAAAAAAAAACTCAAAAACCCGTCCCCATGGTGACACACTTCCTCGAACAAGGCCATATCCACTCCAACAAAGCCACACTTCCTAATAGTGCTACTCCCTATGTGATTATGGGTGCCAATTACATTCAAACTACTGCAGCATCTCTCAGTAGGCAAAGCCCACTGATGCTCCATCCCAGAGATTAAGCCATCATCACTCTTGCTAAATCTTCCTGAGGTTCACTGACTTTTCAGATATTACTAGTGTCCTATATCAAGTCAGCCTCTGCTTGCTTCTTGGAATATCTGGTATAGTGCCTTCAAATACATTTCCTAAATCTATCCAAATATGAATAGATCTGAGTCTCTTGTCAATCTGATTAATTGGTGTTACCTACAGAGTGGGGTATTAATGTGTGAATTCATCAGGAGCCATAACAAGTCAGAAGCAAGTGTTGGTGTTGCTGGTTTTAATGTTCGAAGCATTTCTCTAATCCTTTTTTTGCATGTCTTGTGAGGTATCTGCTGTCTTTGCTGCAGATCATCTTTCTGAGGATTGTTGTAAGTTAGAAGTGTAATGGCTAAAGCAAAAGCTTCTTTAAAATGATATGCTCCAAGTGTGTTCCTTTCAATACAAAAATTCGAGACTCATAAGATCTGGGTTCTTCCCATGTTTCCCATAGGTGTTATGTGACCCTCTTCACATCATTCCTTGGGACATAGCATCCAGAGAAAGGAACCAGATGCTTACCCACTGGCTACTCCTACTGCAGTAATAAACTGACCCATCTGTGTTCCAGGTGTCTCATGTCCTCTGCCACTAGCCATGAGCGTATGGCTCACCAACTGTTAGCCTGTAAGTACTTTAAGTTTATACATACATTAAAAGTATGTAGCAGTACCCCCCATACACACACTTTTAAGCAGAAGATTGAGCTCCATATAACCTTTTAGTGAAACCTCTTTAAAAAGGACAAATTCATCAGAATGAGGAAGATATGCCCCTTCCTTCTGGAGTGTTCTACCATCTGAAAGAACACATGTTTAGACAGCTCATCAATGGGATGAGCATACTCTACTCTTCGTCTACTCAGCCACCTCCACCCACACTATTAGAAATACTTCTTAAATATCCAATTTTACCTTTGTCAAGTCATTTGAACTTTCTCAATTTTTCATGTTACATGAACAAGAGTATGGATTTGAGCAAGAGTCAATGAAGGCAGAGCTTAGGGACACCATAATATCATTCATAAAAAGCTTTTGTTTCAGAACGTTAGAGTAATTAGTAAAATCACTAAGTGACGGTCTCCATGATGTTTAACATGAATATTTCCTAGGTTGTATGCCTCTAGTTTATGTTATAAATACTGCATCAGCATAGGATGAATATTACAGAAGTCACACTTCTGCAATGGTTATGACTGCCATGGTTTACAGATATAGTAAACATGTCAGAGGAATACATACTCAGGTTTGTGAGTAGAAAACATACATCTATGTCAAAATGACTGTGGAAACTCACAGCACATTTGCTTCTCTGCTCCGAGACAATATCAACCACTCCATAAAGCACAAGACACTTTTGTTCACATCATAAACTACCAAGTCAAAATATGTGCATATGGGTGTATCCATGGAATAGGGCTCAGTAAATGCCAGTTATCACCACCATAAATTCCTAACAGCACTTTACAAACAAAACCAAACAACATGATTCACAATTACATTATTTTAAAGACAGGTCATTGTTCATGATTGATAACTTTTGTATACATCTAAGATAGGGAGCTACTTCATAACTTTCATGATCTAAAAGGTGTTTTATATATAAATGCAACAAAACCATTTAAATAAATTCCAGAAATTATACTTAATCTATAAATATTTCCATATGGAACTTCAAGAGTTCTTTAAAGTATATCAAGATTTGTAACTATATATATATATATATATTTCACAATATCATTATCACATGTAGAAATTTAAGTGAGTGTTCCATACCCACTATGTTCGAATTTCCTATTGTCACAAAAATTCTCTTCATGTTTGTTTAATTCAAGTAAGAATCATAACATTCACACATGCCTCTTTGGACACTTGTAATCTATATTTCACCTCATTTCTTTTTATTATTTTATTTGCAAGTTACTTATTGAAGAAGACAAGTTGTGATGCCATTCTACGTTCTGTTCATTGTCTCTTGCAGCATCCGTGGTGCACCCTACTGTCACCTGGATCTCTTAGGACTTGGATTTCTTGTCAGTTTTCAATGCTTTGACTGTTAGTTAAATTCCCTCTTCCTTACATACTCCATGGTGATAGAAAAGAACTTATTCTGATTTCCCTAGTGAGCTCCAGAATGTGATGCATGGCCAGAAGGTGCTAGAAGGACACTGTTGAAGCAAAGAGCTCATCTTCCTCTTTAAGATGTACTTTTCCTCTGGAGTAACATCCAATTCTTCCCTCCAGTACCAACCAGGACCTGCCATACACCCTTCTCCAGAGGCTCAAACACAGTGGCCACAGCGAATTACACAACACACCTACCTCAGTAGGCTTCAAAGCAGAATGCATGCCAGAGAATGCATATGAACTGTTTTCCATGGATACCACAGCATCCAAACATCTTAGAGAAACAAAAGTAGACATCTCCACTTGAACAAACTTTGTTACCCCTTCCCAATCAGCAGGTCCCCTTCAGTACATTCTGTGCCCTGGTACCTTTCTATGGGTACTTCCCCAGTACTTCAGATTTCCTGACAAGACAGAATTTCAAATTCCCCATGGTTAAATTTGACAAGCTGTAACTTAACTTATTATGCAAATAAACTGCAACCAAACGAGACCAACCAAGTTCTTCTCTGTGTTATTTTCTTCTGCCATCTTTAAATACTGTCTGCACTTCAGTTCCTGGGTTGCACCCTATGAGCCTTACTGATTAACAGGACTGTTTAATTCATGAACCACTTTTTGGCTCAAATAAACACTATTTAAATTTAATTTGTGCAGTTTTTCCCTGAACACCATCAGGAACTACAGCTGCACAGCCTCTTTCGTGTGGATCCTAGCTGTGGATCTCAACACTGAGAGCAGGTAGATAATTTCTTGAGCACTTCATTCAGAAAGAGAAAGAATACTGAGGTTTGGAACAGCATCTATTCAAAGTCCACACATTAAGAAAATCTCCATATACAGTGCTACCAGGAGATGATGGAAGCATTAAGAGAGGGGAATTCTCCTGGCTATTTGTCTGAGTGTTGTGAAGAGTCTACCAGAACCCTGATCGCTTTATTTTCCCCTTACCCTCTAGACACCATCTGTGAGCAGCTTGCTCTA
The DNA here is from genome assembly GCA_001685075.1 of Bramus lutescens. Classification (NCBI taxonomy): domain Eukaryota; kingdom Metazoa; phylum Chordata; class Mammalia; order Rodentia; family Cricetidae; genus Bramus; species Bramus lutescens. The sequence continues at coordinate 200,922 of LOEQ01001364.1, forward strand.
CCATGCATTTCCACCCAGAAGCGCTGCCTCACCATAATGGGCAATGTCTCACTTCAAAGGCAATGGGGTCCACAAACCAGGGACAAAGGCTTACATAACTGCTAGCCAAAATAAGCCTTTCTTTTTTCATAGGTTGACTGTTTGGGGTATTTTGTTTGCACCAGTTATACGATGATTAACTTTATGCTTCCAAATCAAGCCCACAACTGAGAAACTATGTAAGAATGAAAAGAATACATATAGAAACTGTATGATAAAAAATACATGTGGAGAGTTTAATCTTTCAACTTGTAAAGAGAAAGAAAACTAAAGGAGGCAACGACAATGTCTATCAACTATCAAGTGCCTAGAAAGGAAGAAATGGAGAGGCTTTGTTAATTCACAGTTGAAGGGGTACGTGCAGGAGGCCTCAACCCTAGACAAAGAACTACAAACAACTATGGAAGGTTGAGAGCAGGGCAAGCAGTGTCTGCCAGAGTTGTTTCAGACCAAGTGGTCAGTCCTGAAGTCACAGAATCATATACATACAAGGAACATTATACAGACTGAGTAGGTTGTTTTATATTTTTAGGAATGTGTATGTGTGTGTGTTTAACAACAAAGGATTAAAGGAAAGAGGCGATGAATTTGAGATGGGGAGTACATGTAGGAAGAAAAAGGAAGGAACGAAAGGATTTTACTGTACTAAAATTAAAGAATTAAAAATATTATAAAACCTTCTAAGTTGACACCCAATGTGTATTACATAAAATGATTTAGTGAAATGAAAACTTTCCCTGTGGAAGATCCTCTTGTTTAAAAACAAGCTGTAGATTTGTAGAAGACATCTGAAAACTATATACCTACCAGAGGATAAAGGAAACTAACTTTCAAATTTCTGTAGTGAAAACACAAGTAATCTACTTAGAAGAAGACAAAAACATGAACACACATTTTCCCACAGAACACAAAGGTGACAAATAAATACACAAAATGACTATCACTGGTTAACAATGCAAATCAAAACCATGTTATTCTTATACACATTTCAGAATGTCTAAAATAAGCAGGGTGGCAACACCAAATGATAGAAAGGTGCAAAGAACCTGGGCACTGACCACAGAGAATGGGGACTGTAGAGAGATATGACAAGTCCCTTTAACAACTAAACATGCAGCCACAATACAACCCAGAAATGGTACTTCTGGGCATCTACTCAGGGAATGAAGCCATCCACACAAAAAGAGTGCACAACATTTACATCAGTTTTATTTTAAAAAATTTCAAAGTAGAAACAAGTGTTCACCTAGGGGTAACTGGTTATATTGGTATGTCCCTACTCTGGATCCTGGGCAATAAAAGAAAGTACTGGAATGAAGTATAATTGGGAGGATTATGACGAATACAGGCAACCTCAAATCACATACTATATATGGTTCTATTAAGACAAAACTGCTCAACTTAAAACAATAAACTTATTGGCCAGATGAGTGGACCAAAAAGATATTGGTGGAAGAAAAGGGGATGTGATGCCACTAAGGGGAGCACAAGAGCCTATAGTGATGGAACACTTCTGTATTGTGAATGCAGCGATGCTGACATAAGATACATATGGGCTAAAGACTCTCAGAATGGACCAAAAACTAAACCCAGACTGTCTTAGGATTTCTAATGCTGTGATAAGACACCATTCCCAAGACTTGAGGAGGAAGGGGTTTATTTCCTCTTACACTTCCTGGTAACTGTCCATAACTGCGGGAAGTCAAGGCAGGGGCTCAACACAAGCAAAAGAGGAGCTTTGAGGCAGGAATTGGAGCAGAAGCCATGGAGGAGCATTGTTTACTCACTTATTCAGTCTGCTTTCTAATGGCATCCAGAATCATCAGCCCAGAGGTGACACTGCCCACAATAGTTTGGGCTTGATTCTATTAATCATCAATCAAGAAGATATACCACAGGATTGCCAAAGAGCCAGTGTGTTGAGGGCATTTTTTCAGCTCAGGTTCCCTCTTCCCAAATGACTAGTTTGTGTCAAGTTAACAAAACTATCCAGCACACAGGTCTATCCTCTTTACTAGATAAATAACTAAAACATAAGAACCCAAATGGTCTGGATGTACATAACAAGAAACAGATGAATTATAAAAAATAATAACCAGCAGTTAATGCAGTTTTAATATTAACAGTGGGGACTAGAGAGATTGATCAGAAGTTAAGACCACTTCCAGAGGATTTGAGTTCAAATGTGAGCACATAGAGTATCACAATTGTTTCTAACTCCAGTCCCAGGGAATTTGATACCCTCTCTGGTCTCCACAGGTACTGTACACACATGGTGCCCAGACATGCATGCAAAAACACCCATATATATATTTTTTTAATGAAAAAAATAACAACCCGTGTCACAACTAGTTTGCTGAAGTTAGTCTTTCAGGATATAACTTGATACTTTCATTCCAAAATAAAGTATTATAAGGACTTGCAAAGATTATTCAGTGGTTTAGAGAACCTATTATTATCACAGAGGTCTGAGTTTGGTTCCCAGGTTTGGGTCCAATATTAATTATTCAGATATTGTTAATGGATAGACTGATGGGATCACTCCTAGAATGTCCTCACAATGCATATCTTTAATGATGGCTATTTTGGGTACCCTTACCAAACATTTATCACCAGGATTCCACCAGAGCCCTAAAGTAAAAGTGAGCTACCAGCATACCCCTTTCACAAAAAAAAAAAAAAAATACAAATCAACAGAAGGAAAATATTTTGTTGAGACATTCAAACCCATTTTTTAAAAAAATTAGTCTGGGGAGTCATGATGGCTATAATCAAGAGAACAAATTCTGAAAAGAATGTGGGGAAAGAAAAACACTCAAGGAGGTGGGAAGGAAAATTGTGTAGCCACCTAGGAAGTGACGTAGAAGCTTCTAAGAAACAACTGATTCAAGTACACACCAATTTTCTTTTTTTAAAGATTTATTTATTAATTATGTATACAGTATTCTCAGTATTCTGTCTACATGTNAAAAAAAAAAAAAATACAAATCAACAGAAGGAAAATATTTTGTTGAGACATTCAAACCCATTTTTTAAAAAAATTAGTCTGGGGAGTCATGATGGCTATAATCAAGAGAACAAATTCTGAAAAGAATGTGGGGAAAGAAAAACACTCAAGGAGGTGGGAAGGAAAATTGTGTAGCCACCTAGGAAGTGACGTAGAAGCTTCTAAGAAACAACTGATTCAAGTACACACCAATTTTCTTTTTTTAAAGATTTATTTATTAATTATGTATACAGTATTCTCAGTATTCTGTCTACATGTATGTCTGCAGGCCAGAAGAGGGCACTAGATCTTATTACAGATGGTTGTGAGCCACCATGTGGTGGCTGGGAATTGAACTCAGGACCTTTGGAAGAGCAAGCAGTGCTATCCACTGAGCCATCTCTCCAGTCCCCACACCAATTTTCTTGAAGAAATAAAATTCACTTGTGAGAAATTACAAAATGCAAAACTCAACAATTTGAATTTTATGTTCTTCTCAAGAATAGAAATACAATCCTAAGAAGGAAGTTATAAACTAGATGATTAATATTACTTTAGGAACAGGAACTAACAATTGATTTGACCCAAAAAGTATATACAAAAATACCAGCTGGAAGATACAGCTCTGAAAACTGTAGCCTACACACAAGATGCTCTGAATTTATCACACGTCCTCCCTCAAAATAGAGCTCCCAGACTGATGAAATATTCTGTAACTAGCAAATTTAAATACATGCTAATACTTCTGTAAGAAGCCAATCAAACACTGGCTAGCACACTGGTTCTACGTGCAGTTCAATGAAGATTAGAAGGTTCTTGTTAGAACTCTATCAACAGTTTATTGCACATCAGACAACCAGAAGCCAAATGTGAGAGCAATGACCCTATATGCTTTAAAATCAGGAGAAGACTAACTTTTTCTAACAAATGCTAAATTTTGAAGCCATCTCTACCTCGGGCTACAAAGACAAAATGTGGTCTCTTTCCAACTCTCCAACAGCACCCTGAACAGAGTGCCTGGAATGTGCTCTACATTCAACAGGTAAATGCCTGCTAACTAAAAGAGCCCAGAACCACCTCAGTATGCTCTGACTTCAGCACTTACATAAAGGATTTCTATTAGCTCCCTTGTCATGGCCCCATGGTTCACTGAAACCCAATTACAGTTTTACAAAAACATCTCATTTTAACAAGCTGATCTCTACTGCTCTCAATAAAGCAGTCACTTTTGCACACTGTAGTTTTAATTCTCGGGTACTTCTGAATTCTTCCAGCTCATAAGCATATAAAACACACTTATAATAAATGAATATACAACAATGTGCTATTTCCTGTGTGTTGATAATTTTTCAAGTATGCAGAAACTAATAAATTACTTTATAAATTGTAGCTTACAATAAATATATAGATTTTAAGCTCCTTTTGTTTTCAATAAAGTGTTCTTTAGCTATGATATCAAGACTCACAATCTTGCTTTAGGTTCTTCTCAGCCAATGTGCAAAGAGCCAGGTAGGGACAGATATCCAAGAAGTACATATCATAAGCTCTCTAACATATCAAAGGTGGTTAAGAGTGCTTCCTGCTCTTCCAGACAACCCAACTTCAGTCCTAAAGTTCCACATTAGCTCCCCCATGAATCCAATACCTTCCTAGCGTCTCTGCTAGTTCAGCACACAATATCAACCCATGCGGCCTGGATGAACTCAACTCAGACTTGAATCTCTCATATGTTATAAGCTGCAATGTTTTTACTACACAAAGTTTTCTGCTTTTACACAAAATGGTGTAATAAAAAATAAGGACCTTTAATATTTTCTGCTGACAATCCTTAGCAAGTATCAAATTAGTACATCTTTAGATTGTGTTGTGTTAGAATGATTGGTTTTAAAATTTGTTGTTTTGAGTTGCTTGATGACTTCAGTTTCACACATGCACACACACACACACACACACACACACACACACACAAATCATTCAGTATCAACAAGATGGTTCAGCAGGTACAGACGTTTGTCACAAAGCCTGACAACCTGAGGTCAATGACCAGAACCTACAAGGTAGAGGTAGAAGGAAAGAACCAACTCCAGCAAGCTGTCCTTTGACCTTCAAAAATGTGTTGTGTACACACATACACACACCCCACACACAATTCCTACTCAGACTACCTCATTTTTTGTTATACATTGTAGAAAAATGTTTCAGAAATAATAAAAATCTTTGAAAACTGTATAGTAATTGTTTAAACCCATCATATTGAGGCTTTGACTTCTACCCAAGGAAAATACACCAAAATCCTCAGTGATTCCACAACGTTAAACGCTCATGCTGCCTTTTAGACAGCATCTCCGATAACCACAAACAGCAATGAACCCTGGCTGTACCCTCTCACTGCATTTTCTTTATCTGGATCCACATTTGTGCATTCCCATAGCCTCCCTCCAGCCTCACTAGTGAATTCTTCACTGTCTCTTTTCCTGGTTCCTCCTTTTTGCTCCAGTCTCTTAATCTCAGAGCAGCCCAGGGCTTAATACCTGATGCTCAAGTTTTTTTTTTTTTATAAAAGCCAACCAGGCATTCAAACAAAAGCCCAATCTTTCAAAAACATTCCAGCAAAGGCTTAAAAGTCAAGATATTTCTGTGACTGTTTTTAGTGCATCTCATTGTTCTGTGACAGATGCAACAACAGATTAGCATACTAATAGCTTCAATGACAGTACCTATTCTTCCTTGGTGCAGAAAAGCCTTTTATTCCAGACTCCTCCCAGATACTCCAAGACATATAACAGCAATTGCTATGTTAACTGAGTGTTTCACTCTTCAGTCTTGGATCAGGACAGCTAGACTTTGGCTCAGGATTCTGTCAACCAGAATGGTACCTGGCACACATTTATGGCTTGTTTAAAAACAAAACAACAACAACAAAATAGGGGCTGGAGAGGTGGCTCAGTAGTTAAAAACAGTGGCTGACTGGCTGCTCTTCCATAGGAACAAAGTTCGATTCCCAGGACAAATATGGCAGCTCACAACCTTGCTTAAGTCTAGTTCCAGAGGCTCCAATACCTTCTTCTGAGTGTCTTGGGCACTGCAATAGGTGCACTGACAATACGCAGGCAAAATAAACATACTCACAAAATAAAATTTTAATTAAAAGAATCCAAATTCAATTAATTCAGACTAGATTTTCAGGAGCACATCAGAGAGTTCGATAAGCGCTCATCTGTCACTGAGGAGCAGGACGGGAACTCCTCATTTTAAAGCCACACTGAGAGTCCTCTAGAGATAACACTTTTACCACACACATTTATAAGATAATTGTTCAAGTTTTGATTTAAAAGAAAAATAGCCACTACAGAAATAGCCAAGAAAATTGTACACTTAGACAAGTCACCAGGGATTTTCACCAAATACTGGATGGGATGTATGTCCCCAGAGTTGACCACAAGGCTCCTTCAACATGTGGACTGATGAAGCTAACTGATATTCTGGGTTTATACCTTGCATATGTGTGGGTTCTTAATACTCCATGTACAAATCCAGAATAAAATACAGAACTCTTGGGAAAATGTCAAGGTTCATTTGGCTTAATTATTTTAACTTGCGAACTTTGTCTAGTTTTTAGCAAACATCTGTAGACTGTACAATTCAGTAATGGGTACCTGAAATAAAGGATGTATCTTAAAACAAGCTGTTTGTTCTGGCTTATAAATTAGACACCTGTTTCTGCATCACATTTCATGTTGTGTTTGCAAGCAGTTACTTTCCCGCTGCCAGTATTAAAGCTTCATGCAGTTCCATACAGCAGTATTTGCTACCTTCACTTCATCTTCACAGGAAGATTGAAAACTGACTCACTAAGTTAGGTATATTCATCTCCCAAAGAATCTGCCCTTGTCACAGGCTTCTGGCCTCTGTAGTAACCTCACTTTTAAGACAAAATCTTACACAAAATCATTACAGCACAATATGCAACTTTAAAAACTGCTAATCTCTCCTTTAAAAGTTTTCTCAAACTAATATAATCATTTCTAAACCTTTCATAGATGATACTATATTTCTAAGTTAAGAGAAAAAAAATCAACAAATTGTACCGGCCTAATTACAAACCCAATTTACATTTTGCCAAAATCCTTACCAATCAGCATTATGTAAATTGTGGCATAACTGAAAGCAGCATAAAATCTCAATTATTTCTAATGAAATTTTAAAGAAAAAGACTGTTCAAAGTTCATTTTTCACTAACAATATTATTGCACTTTAGCTTAATAAAAAGGAAATACTTTTAAAGTAATTCCCATAACATAAGTTGTATATATAGAGAGTATCAGTATAATATTCCTAAATTAACAACATCAAATCCAAGAAATGGATAACTGCCCAGATTCTAGTACCTCTACAAGTTGAGCAAGTTCATGTCTTTGGATTTGTTTGTTAATAAACAACCAATTATATTTATGCAAGGCCCCTTTTAAAGCAACGTTTTAGAGTAATGAAAATTCTGACTATAAAAGATAAATGGTAGGCTGGTATTTACCCTTGTGGTTATGACAGCCTATTAAAGCAATATATCCTCTTGTAACTTAAGTTTCACTTCCATGTTTCTTAGTTAAGTATGCAACAAAATGCAAACTAGATTCCACAGAAATGTATATAAATACTCAGTGGAAGTTCCAAATAAAATATTTTCCTACCAAATTACACCCATTTATTCATATTTAGTCTGCAGGAGCGGTAGAAACATACTTTGCCCTGTATATTTCCATAAAGCTTCACATTTTAAAAATGAGACTTCAATTTGCTCTCTGAAATGACTGAAAATCTCCAGACTTGTATGCAACTTTTATTAAGTCTTTTTCTCTTATAATACATTTTTTGCATATAATTTTAGAGGCTATGAAGGCTTTTTGGTGTATGGCAAAGATTTTGTGGCTTTTCACATTCTCTTCAAGCAGCTTCCTCAGTGATGAATGCCCAGGCATTCTACAGTATCTGTAATTATACAGATGAAGTGCTCAGTGCTGTTCCTCTAAGATCACATGCTGTCTGCCATCACCACTCGGCCACAGAAGCAGCTCTGTGATCTGCAGCCAATTCAGACCATCAGCCTGACTTCCTCAGTGACAATGACTCAAGGACATTTACCATACTTCCTTCATTGCCCTTCAGAAAAATCACATTTGATTTCTTCACTGCCCACAGGCAAACTCTCTAGCAGCCCTAAGCTAGCCACCCTCATGCACACACAGAAGTCAGTTGTGTGTTTCATTAGCCAACACATGGATCCTGACCTCTACACCACTGAGCAGAGCTAAGAAGAAGCAGAGTCAGAGGTACTTTCGGTAGAAATCAGTATCATCTGATTCAGTCTTCCATGAACTTTAATGTGGTGATTTCCCTCAAGAAGAGGAAAATAAAGACTACACATGAAAATTCATCAGGAAAAGCATAAAATGGAAGATTAGCAAGAGGAACACATAGAGACACAGGTATGCAGAGAAGATCTAGATAAAAAAAGAACACAATTCTGAATTTAGATGGCACTTTCAATCAGAAACTAATGCCATGGCATCTAGAGTCAAATTACACTCGAAATAAACCAGGATGGAGCTGACGCTCTGAAAAGACCTCTGGACTCTGCTATGGCTTCTTAGACAGTACAACTAGAGCTACTGCTCTGTTTACAATGCAGACACCTTGTGTTCCAACAGCTCGCCATGGCTTTATCAGATCAGCCATAGCGCAAGGCAGGAACCCTCCATCACCATTCCTGTGGAAAACAGAAAACCTGTCTGAAAGAAAATCATGAAACCTTTCATTTAGGAGACACTCAACCCCTTGGAAACTTTTGCATTTCTATAAAGATTTCATGGGCATCTACTCTGTGGGCACTCATACTTTTAAATATCCTAATTTTCAAGACAACTCTAAACATAGAGCATTTAATAAAAATACAATAAATTTTAAAATCTTGGCATGAGCAAAGTATTTTATCTGCTGCCTGGAAATCCAGCTTGCATAAAGATTGACTACACCTGAAATTACATATGTCGGATAGTAATAGTTATAGCCCATAAAAATTATTTGCATCATTCTGCCATGAACTTGATTGACAGTGCTGCTGTTTTAAAGAGGAAGAGAATTACTTTCAAACTGTGGTGAAAATTTAGCATGCTATCACGGTGCAGGAGTCTAACACTGTGGGAAAGAACAGTCTCCTTAAAATTAGTTCATATTCTAAAAGCTTGTGTTAACGGAGATAAAAGAAATTAATTTTCAAACAAAAAAACCTTGTCAATATATTCCAAGCTTCTTCAAGAATGCTCAGATTTCAGTTCTACATTATGATTAGCTTTCACCACTGAAAGATTCAGTTGCTTATGTACAATCACTAAGTAAAGGAAAAAGTAGTATAATGCTGTCTATGGTTTATTGCACAATTAAAGCAGTAATACATAAAAGGAGGACCAAAGAAGAAAACCAAGTTGGAGTACATGAAAGGCAACCAAGAGGATTGTGAGAGCCTATATACGTACAAGGTCACCACTTTTATCTTTCCCCTTGCTTTCCAAGGTACCAGGGTGTTGCCCATGTCTCATACATGCTATGCAAGTATCCTTACTCCAGAACTACATCCTCAATCCATGGCTACCACAGAAGCTGGGTGGGTTTCCTCCTATGCTTCCAGTGTGCTCTTCCTCACACTTGCTAACAAAATTTTGAAGTTAGGAACAATAGCTTTCTTGTAGAAACTACATTTCAGCTACACTGTGCCTTAGGTACTGTTTATGAGCTTCTCTGAAACTTTAACCAGTACTGAACCCTCATTTCCAAGAGAAAATACGTTGTAAAATTAGAAGCACAAACTTTGAATAAAGCTCACCAAATAGGTTTAAACTTCCTGTTTGTTGGAGCCTGGGAGTTAATTGATTTCTTTACAGAGATAAATCTGGTATTCTCTAAGTTCAATAATATATCACTGGAAAAGATGAAGGATGACCTCAGCTATGTACAAAGAACAGAAAGACTGACTCAAAATTCACAATTTCCAGCAGTCATGAAATACCCTCAACCCATGGCTCTATCCATATGCTGCTGTGTGGCAGAAGATTCCATACACAATCATCACATACCTTTACAATGGAAACTTCATGAAATTCAGTTTGGGTTTATATGTTTTCAAACACTTTAATTTTGTTTAAAAACAAAACACTGAATTTTTAAAAGACACATTATCAAAAAGTCTATGATGAGATAGGGCTAAAAATAGTATATGCTGGTTTAGATAAAAAGCCAACTTTTATGATACACAACATTAAGAACTTGCTGTGTATGCTTTTATCTTTAGCCTATTTCTGTTCAGTAAATACCTTTATATGCATGAAATACTGTATAAAATCCTATTGGACACCAGAAAGCCTGGATGTTACCAAATTCGATAGAACTTGGATTCAGTACTATGATACTATGAGAGCAGATATGGAACTAAAATGGTAGGGCTAAGGTCTACACAGAATCACGTTACCACAAAGCCCTTGAAATTCAGGAATGAATATACATAGTAATAATACTGATCTCTCAAAATATAACTGACCTAACAAGAGAGCCATGGAAGTTGGGAATGGGTTCCACAACTCTGCATTTTGATTGGTTGTGTTAATGGCCTCCATCTTGAAAAGAGAAATTTCCTGGATATGGGGTAAGAACTTCACTTATCTGGGTATAAGAATAATTATTTAGAATGTAATTAGGGATTGTGCTGGCCTAGTAATCTGGTAGTTCTAGGTTATCCTTCAAGATCCATGACTTCTCTAGTCCTGGGTGGTTGCTTAAGTTTCTAGTACTGGTAATTTCCCCCTTGTTGACTAGGTCTTAAAAGTCAAGTCCAGTTAGAGAGATTTGGTTACCACCTAAGTAAGCATGCCGCTGCTGCAACCTTAGGGTTTTCTTGCCATGGTGGTCACTGTTGTGATTTGTAGGCATCATAGCTGAGGAGGACTATTGCTGCTTCTTTTTTTTTTTTTTTGAAAGCTTCTAATACCATAAAAGCTAGTCCTCAGAGAGGTAGCTTTCAGGTAAGATCCACTTTGATCCTCTAGCTGCTGTGCCTTGAACACATGGAGTCTCCAACAAACGTGTGTTACTTTCCACCTGTGTGAAGCAACCAGGGTAATAGAAGTAACATATATTTTTGAAGTCTCACGGACCATCCTGACTAACAACTCAAAATAGGACTTCTTATGCCTATTATCTGGAGTTCTGTTAAATAGCTTATGGTTCATGAGGAGAGTCAACTATCAGTCCAGCTAGAAGTTTTTCATTTAAACTATGTATGTATATGTATACACCAATTTATATGTACTATAGGTGTTTTTAAGTAGATATTAATAGTATAATTCCTTATGAATTTTTAAGACACCATTACATTTATTTTATCAACCTCCCACCTTCTTCGATATTTAACTCCCTTCTCCTTCCCTAGGTCGAGCCACTGACTCCACTCCCCGCTTTTTCTCCATTTCCAGCTTCAGACCACATGTACCTTACTATTCTCCTCTCTGTCACAAAACACACACCTATCCCCTTTTATTTTCCTGGATTCTGAAGTTACTCCAAGTTACACATTCACATTTGAAGATTTGGAGCTAGGTACATCAAGGAGAGAGAACATGTGATACTTGTCTTTCTGAGTCAGGCTGCCTCAATATGATATTTTCCAGTTCTATCCATTTACCTAACTAACCCTGGGGAAAGATGTGATAGCTGTTGTTTGACACCAAGTAAGTACATGAGTCACAAGTTATTGGTGGTCAGTGTCATCCATCTTCAGATATCCAGACTGTAGCACTTACCACAGGAAATGTGAACATGTGTAAGAGTTAACACCACTATTCTTGAAGATCAGATACAGTACAGAGCAGCAAACACACTTTGAGCCTCTTCTGAATGTTAAAATTTGGCAGTACTATCTCTGAAGAGGTAAAAAACAAATTTAAAAATAATGAAATGAACAAAAATGCTGAGTTTTACAAATACAAGGACCAAAAATAAAATAACAAAAGTGAGGTATAGCAGTGTGTTCCAGAAAGTCTACCTACCCAGGAGGCTGTGGTGAAAAACCTGCTTGATGCTAAGCCTGCAAAGCCAACTTAAGGAATCTATCAAGTTCCTGTCTCAAAAATAAGTAAGTCCCAAGAGTACCATTCCCCAATAAAGATGGTGCTAGCTGACTGACCAGCAAAGAGAAAATGTTAATGGGTTTTCAGAGAGAAGAGTGGTAAAGATTTGGGAGAAAGAAGAATATCCAAAAGAGAAATAGAACCACATCCAGCTGTAAAACACACAAACACACACACACACACACACACACACACACACACACATGCACACTTTATAGTGGAAACCCATCAAGCTATACTGTCAGATTGAATGTGTCTAAACCTTACACTTCACTGAGTCCATTACTGCAAGGGAGGTGTGGCAGCAGGAGCACGAGGCAGGTCTGGTAGGCAAGAAGCAGGCTGACCATTTTTCCACAGCACAGAAGATGGAGAAACTAGAAAGTGGAGCTAGGTTACAAACCTTCAAAGCCTACCCCAATGACATATTTCCTCCAGCAAGACTCAAGGCTCTACCTCCTAGAGGTTCCATAACTTCCCTGACAGCACCACCAAGCAGGGACCAAGTATTCAAATATGAGCCTATGGGGAGGCATTTCACATCCAAACCACCACAGCCTCAAAACACCTAAGTGCCTAGTAACGACCAAGGGTCATCTTGGTTAGCAAGCATAAATACACATAAATAAGCAGCAGTGTGCACAGCACAAATATGACTCAGTCCGTAGTAGAGGGAGCTGAAAACTCCGCACAGAACGCAGTCGTCTCTGAAGTGTTCTCATCAGTGAGTGGTGCTTCTGTGCCTGTTAATATCTGTGGCAGCAGCTCTAACTCCAGATGCCGTAAAAATGATTCAATATCACAATGAACTTGACAAAACATAAGCCATTTACACTTCAAAATACAACAGAAGGGCAGAAGTGCACTGTCGGACTTTATCTCAAGCACTGTTCCTACCTGGCAAGTGGAAATGGTAACTCATCTCCTCACAGTAATGGAAAGGTTAAATTGATGATGGGTTTTGAGTTCCCATGCTGCCATACGCATGGTCCTTTCACAGCTATCTAATGTCACAGTCCAGAGCACACTGCAGAGTGAATAGTGGCTTCTATGAATGTCATTAGTTTGAGCCAGTCAGTACATAGATTCTCTTCACTTGCATTTTAGTCAACAGGAATTATGGCAAACTTTCTTTAACTCATCTATGGCAACCCATAACACGAATTCAGGTGAGTGGATAACAGGCAAGGGAGAGCTTTCAGAAACCAACTGTTCCTAGGACGACAGTAATTGTGGATCAAGACAGCAGGAACCAAAGAACTAAATTATTTTATAGTTTGAAACCAACACCGCACAAAGTTACCACCAGACTTCCCAGGCCTAAATTACTCTAGTCCTGAAAAGCACTTTAAAGCAAAGCCGTGGACATTAGACACCTGGAAATCCTCATCACCCTCTCATTCTCTCCAGTCCCTGGGGATTCCCAAGGTTCCCATGTCAGTGCTCACTCTGAGCTATGTCAGTTTGTTACTCTACACTCCCTGAAGAGCCACCAAACCCCAATGGGTTCTTGTTTCCAAAATTCAGATACAAAATTAAATGTTTTTTTAAAAAAGAAAAACTGATAATGATGGGAAAAGCAAATTTCAATACAATACTTGGTGACTTGAGGTGGGGGAGTCATTCCTACAGTAAGTCAGTAACACTTAGGACATGATCAAGTTTAGGAGAATTAAAGCACAATAAACTAGGCAATTACTGCCCAAATGTAACACTGCTGACTACTGTGTCCATATCATAGCTAATGAACAGGTGAGAAAACACAGATGCACTTGCAGAAAGCTCTACAAGTTATTTTCTTGTCTCCCCACATTCATTTCTGGATCATTTCCAGGAGCTAAAGAAAGAACAACTGAGATTGGCTGCTGAGGAATTAAAACTCCCTCTCTCACCACCTGGAAATTCCTAGTGTTACAGGCAGCTGCTGGGCTGTTAGAGCAAACAATGGAGCACTATGTGGGGAGAATTCCTCTTGGACTGTTTCCAGGGCACTCTGTCTGGTCCCCACACCTTCCTGTGGAAGGTGCCTTCTTCTGCCTCGCCACGTGTCTGCATTTTTCCCTGATGCACTAACAATAGCACACCAGGTACTGCATGCTCCCTGTGTCCACGAGTTTGCAGCAGGCTGTGAAAGGCTATAGTCTACACTTTGGGGGTGCATATGCGTTTGTTAAACAGGTTGTTATATATCAGTTACAGAAAAATCTAATTCAAAACAATTACTTAACAATGAAATCAGCATGATTTAATTGATATTGAAGCATAATTTCCAAAAACTAAAATTGTGCCTTTTCTATAAATACAAAATGATCACATGCCAGAGACTTTATTCAATATTGAGGACATTAGTACAAATTTCAAGACGTGGCTTTGGGTCAAAAGTATTACTGGAATAAATTTCCTGATTATATAAAAATGGCATATCTGCTGTAACAAGGGCTCTGTAAGCATCAAGACAGCCAGTGCTCTGGGAATGTCAGGAACACCGCACAAACTATTCCTGTGTGGTTGAGACCTAACTCATTTTCCCTCAAGACAGAGTTTCTCTGTATAACAGCCCTGGCTGTCCTAGAACTTGGTTTTTACACCATACTGGCCTCAAACTCCCACAGATCTGTCTGTCTCTGGCTCCCAAGCACAGGGATTAAAGGCGTGTACCATCACTGCCTCGAGAGACCTAACTATTTGATAAAAGGAATTGTTAGGTATTTTTTTTTGACTAGGGTAGAACCAGAAAAAAATCATTATTGAGATAAAATACTATAAACTTGGTGTTTTTATAATTTCTACCTCACAACAATTAGCTATA
The DNA here is from genome assembly GCA_001685075.1 of Bramus lutescens. NCBI lineage: Eukaryota > Metazoa > Chordata > Mammalia > Rodentia > Cricetidae > Bramus > Bramus lutescens. The sequence continues at coordinate 215,929 of LOEQ01001364.1, forward strand.
ATATCTTGAACCACCTGTTCATCAGGGTAGAAATCAATTACATGCCCCTACACAAAAATTGTTTGTAAGACTCTAGATAAGAGTTATGTGTGCAACTATTAATTAACTTCTACTACCACAGCATTATAAAACAGTCTATCTAAAGAAAGAAAAGGGGGATGGTTCAGTGATTAAGAGTGCTTACTGCTCTTTCAGAGGACCCTGGTTCAACTCCCAGCACCCATATGTCAGCTCCCAACTGTCTGTTATGTCAGTTCCAGGGGATCCAACACCCTCACAACACATACAGGCAAAACACCAATGAACGTAAAATAGAAAGAAATAAATCATAAAGAAAAACAAAGAAAGAAAAGGAATGCACCCCAAACAGTCATTTCAGGGACCATGAGACAAACCCAGAATTGCACAGAAAGGACATGGTAATTTTTCAAGTCCTAATAATTTTCCCAAGTTCAATTATGGCTAGTCTAATCTGAGTAAAGAAAAAGTCTTGAGATAGGAGTTGGGAAGCAGAAACAATGTGCCACACATTCTTCCACCAAAATTTGCAAAGATGGACTAGGGATACACGCATTGGACAGACTGCTTGTCTAGCATGTATGAAGTCCTGGGTTCAAACCCTAGCACTACATGATACAGTGGTGGAAGTACCCACCTGTAACTCTACACTTGGAAGAAAGAGACAGAAAAGTTAGAAGTGTAAGTTCGTGGGCTCACTATTGCTAGAAGAAGCATGAGGACTGAGTTTTGATCCCCTGCCCCCACAGAATAACCAAAGTGTGGCTGCACTTACCCTAATTGATCAATTCCAGGTTCAGTGAGATAACCTATCTAAAAAGTAAGGTAGAGAAGAGTCCAGTGCTGAGATCTGGTCCCCATTTGAATCTGCACACACATTTGAACAGGTATACATGCATACCACACAAACACAAACACACACACACACAAGATTAGGACCGACCTGGGCTATATGGCATGCTGTCTAGAAAAAAAAAAAATTCTAGCACATTCCAACAAGGCCAGACTAAAAAGGACACTAATGCGCTGTTGCTGAGCTGTCAATTTGATTCATCCTTTCCAGGAAGCCATCTAGAAATAAGTATCAGAGACTCAGATCTCATATTTTATAATTCTACTCCCAAGAATCTATACTCCATCCGATATGCATCAAAGTATACAAATTCCACACAGTATTGATATAGATTTTTCAACTTATATAGTTGCCAGAATCCTTTTATAAGCACTCAGCTGTTTCATGTGATTCAGAGCTCCCTCTGATGTCCCCATCATACTGTAGTCACGTGTGAATATGCTCCCACATACATAAGGGAATTGAAGTACTGGCTCAACACACATGCACCAACACACACATACACATCAGGTGTGGGGAGCAGGTTCCCTTTATACAGATCACAGATCAAACAATGATCACAAGAGGCAACTTGAAAGCACTTTCAAATGGCCTAGATCATTCTATCTTAGAGCAAACAATTTCAGAGCTCTGATTCCTAGAAAAAATAGGAAGAAAAAGAGAATAAGAAAAAGTCTACTGTAGACCCATACAGGCTCCATGATTGCTAGTTCAGTCTCTGTGAGCCCCAATGAGTCCTGCTTAGTTGATTCTGTGGGCCTTGGTCTCATGGGATCTTTGACTCCTCTGCCTCCTACAATCCTTTCTTCCACTCTTCTGCAGGGCTCCCAGAGGTCTGCTTAACGTTTGGCTGTGGGTCTCCACATCTGCTCCCATCAGCTGCTAGAGGAAGCCTCTCTGATGCCTACTGGGCATTGCTATGTCTATATCAAGATAGATAGATAGATAGATAGATAGATAGATAGATAGATAGATAGATA
>LOEQ01001364.1:217827-236246 GCA_001685075.1 Bramus lutescens
GATAGATAGATAGATAGATAGATAGATAGATAGATAGATAGATAGATAGGAGTATAGCAAGATATCGTTATGAATCATTCCTCTGCATATATAATGTTTAGCTTTGAGATTTTGTGGAACTCCTAACGAAGGGACTGAGGAGTGTCCCTAATTCTTTTACCTGCTCTTGGGATTCTTTTCCTCCTACTGGATTGCCTTGTCCAACCTTGATATGAGGGTTTGTGCCTAGTCCTATTCCATATTCAGTCGATATCCCTGGGAGGCTTGCACTTTTCTGAAGTGAAACAGAGGAGCAGTAGATCTGGAGAAGATGGAGGAAGGGGAAAGGGAGGAGTAGAGGGATATACTATACAGGAGAATAATTTTTTTAAAAAGACAGGAAAAAGCAACACAGAAAATATTTAAATAAGAAAAAATCTTATTTTATAAAATAAAAAACAAAGGAAGGGAGAAAGGAAGGAAAGAGGGGAGGGAGGGAGGAAGGAAGGAAAAGTCTACTGATTTCTAACATCATTATTCTTCAAAGCACATTTCCCAAAATTAGCATAATGGATTGATGTATCAGAATGGGGTCATCAGAGAAAGGACTGTGACAATGTGATTACTCCACTGAAGTCATCTGAGAAAAAGTACTCTTTCATGGATGCCTCTTGTCTGTAGGGACAACTTGGAAAGCAGCATTGAGATGAGCATTTCCCTCAAGGAACCACTCCTTTAAAAGGACTTTATTCCGTTTGTATTAGTTTGACACTGTTGGGAGCACAATATCTGACAAAGTAACTTAAGAAGAAGATTTATTTTGTGCACTGCTGGAAATGTCAGGAAGACCTTGGTGAAGCAGAGCAGTTCACATCTTGGCAGGCCAGAGAGCAGAGGGAAGGAATGTCGCCTGACTTCCTCCTTCCTGAATTCAGTGAGCTCCAGCCTAAGGGAGTAAGCTGCACAGTCGGGGTGGGTCTTCTCTGTTAACCCTCTAGAAACAAGATCTGCTTCATCTGTCCCATGGTTCTAATTCGGAGATGGCAGACTGTGAAGATTACCATTAAAGTACCCAGATTTATAGAGTACATTTCCTAACATATTATTTTGGGGCTAGTGATTACATATAGAAATGTTAGATTTACTCCCCAACACTCAAAGCAGCACCAAATCAAAACTACATGGAAAGCTTCACATTCTGTCTGCACCAAACATACTGATAGAATAGAATCATATGCAGCTACTCTTTGGGCACAGCAAGTGCCCCAAAGAAGACAGTCACCAGAGATGCTACTCTTAAATGAATGTCCTCTGCACTACAGACTAGTCCAGATACATTCACCCAGACAATAACAAAGTTCAAAGGAAAACCACAAGGCATCACTCACTTTAAAAGAAAACTGGATAACAACAAACATTAGCATTTAATATGAGGTTTTGCTTGTTTTCATTATTTCTAAAAAGTGTGCGGTATGCCTCTTATGCAAGTGCTTCCCAAATTTTAAGGGACTTACATTTGACTGAAAGGCAGGTTTTTATTCAGTCAATATGAATGAGCTTGAAATGCTGGGTTTCACAGTCACCTAGGACTTTAGTTGAGTATCACTAAACTAGTTTGAATACATCACACAAAAACTTTATAAATATATACAAAATTGTGGAAAGATTTCTTAGTTTCTGTTGCTATTTTATTTATTAATACAGAAGCTTTGTATCATCTGATGATGAACCACAAGCCCTGGCTAGCATTATAAATACTTAGTTGTTGTCACTTGGAATAATGGGAAGCAGGGTCTCGTAGAGAATCTGAGAGGTTCTAACTTTCCAAGAAGGGACGATAGGACTGAAAAGTAGAAGGCCTACTGGGATGCCTTCCCATGCCTGGAACTGTTCTTGGCACATGCAATATTTCAACAAATGATATCAATATAAACCTGGAAAACAGTCTAGTTCAGATTTGTCAGCATTTTGGAGAGTAAATAAAATCAAGTAAAAGTCTTCTATGATATGTAAATTGCAAACTAGGGAAAATATAAGATAAGTTTCCATTATTTTAATTTATATTTGCATACTTAACCTAAGCCATAGGCTAAATGATAAAATGTACATTTTTAATAACCAGCTGATTGTTCAGTGTGAAGGGATACACCAAAGAAAAAGCCATATCTGTGTTAAACATGCTATGAGACTGATTATAATTCCAGTAATTATAAAGACCTGGAAGACTGAAAGCAAAGAACCAAATCATCATAGGTTATTTTAGTACCCGAATAACCGTTTATTGCCCACTTCTCTATGTGACTAGCTTTGTATTAGGGAAATGTCTGGGGAATGTAGAAACAGACCTCAAGCTTTCAGCAACCCAAAGGCTCTCCTCCCACTTCTTTACTCACATTTGGCCTAGAATAAGTTTTTTTTTTCTTTTGAGCTGAGAGTTGGGTTAAGGCATCAACACTAACAAAGCTATGTGTCTTCTCAAAAAGACAGAGCTGCCTATGTCCCAACAGGAAATCAGCCCACCTCGAGGATAACAAGGACAGCATATGCCAGGCACAATGGGGAGTGGCACAGATTTCCCCATCCCTGCAAACACAGATGCACAGCTCACAGCACTTGGATTAGGATGATGTGGAATTTCTCTCTTTATGGTGTAAATATGTTTTATTACTATCGGTTAATAAAGAAGGTACTTTGGCCTATGGCAGGGCAGAATAAAGCCAGGTGGGAAATCTGAACAGAGCTATATAGAGAGAGTAGGTGGAGTCAGGGAGATGCCATGTAGCTGCCGAAGGTGACAGACACCAGAACCTTATCTCATAGGCCACAGTCTCATGTCATTACACAGAATTATAGAAATGGGTCAATTTAAAAGAACTAGCTAAAAATATGCTTAAGTCATTGACCAAACAGAGTTTTAATTAATACAGTTTTTGTGTGATTATTTGGGTCTGGGTGGCTGGGAATGAACAAGCAGTCTCCGTTTACAAGAGAGTGCAAGCCCAGTGCTCTTCCTTGGAAAAGGCCAAGCTTCTCAGCAGCAACTGCACTAGGAGCCAGAACCTCACACCCAACCCAAGAGTATATCAAAAGGTTAAAGTCACTGGAAGTCACACAAACTAAAGAAACTATTCCTGTTTACAGACGAGTAGCTTCAAAGACAATGGCAAGATAAAGGCAGGAATATGTTCATAATAAAATCCATTTGATTGAGCATCTGTTTGCCACCTATAAAGAATAACACTTTTCAGTGGATTTAACCAAGAAAAGAACAGAAAAGAAAATCCCTTATATAGGAAGCCAGTGCAGAAACACACTGATCCTCTGAAGATCTCAAAGCCATCTGCTATTAATGTATCAAAACCTACAGATTTTATTTTCCCCCTATTTATAGTTGGTGTGGGGGAGGGCAAGCCTAACAATATTAAAAGTGTCCTCAGAGATTTGCTTTATATTTTCAGTTATTTAATCTAAATGAATGTGATTCTCTTAGTTTCAAAAGGTATTTAACTATCAAAATACTAACAGAAAAACTGGGAGAGGAGTAACCTGGAATGTTACTACCACTAAAGCCAAAGAGAATAATATTCTGCATGGTGTGGAGAAGACAGCTTTCAAAGTAATGACATCTTGCTTAGAATGAAGGAAACAATTTGGTCATTAACAATAGAGGAATTAAAACAAGTCATCAAATACAATGAAACATAATTAACAGAATAACAAAAAGCAAGGCAAATACAAAAATATCAGCTCAAACTTGGGGAAAAATTAAACTTACAGCACACATACAAAGTGAAGCTCAGTGATGACATAAAGTCTTGGCATATTATGCATACACTGTAGCTGGTAAAAAAAAAAAAGGGAGAAGCCTGACAATTATGAGCTGCACAGAAAAGAAAGTATTGCAGTCAAAGCAGTAACTTGCCAAAGAGGGCTCCTTATAGCTGAAGAAGACACAGATGGATTTGCACTTATGTAGACAAGTGAAATTTGATTAACATAACCCATAACAATAAAGATACAATACCTGTGCAGTAGTCTCAGCATTTACCACTCTATGGAGAAGAGACCCAAGACCCTCCCTTTTTTCTTTCAAAAGTTTGTTTGTTTGTTTGTTTGTTTGTTTTTAAGAAATCTGTAAGTTAGTTCTAAGTTCTAATATAAGAATGGAAGACAGAAACTGGCCAGGATAGTTCAGGTATTTGTCCTGAGCCAGAAGCTAGAAATAACCTTGCCTCAGTCTTGGGCAGAATGGAGCTCTGATTCTGATCAGGATCCCTGTCGTCTTTCTTCCCCTCTTCCACAACCTGCATACACACTCCTAAGTGTGAAGATGACCCAAACTGAAAGGCACCTGGAAACACTGACCAGCTCGTGTCTCCTCGCCTCACCCCAGTTTCTGCCAGTCTTATTAAAAAGGCCCCAAGGATAGAGCCTGATGGCACCCATTTTCTAGGATTCACTCCTATATAGGAGCTGTCTTCTGCTCACACCTATAATCCCATCTTAAAATTCCTTTCTAAACTCTCCCTCCCACTGTCCCAATTTCATTCATTGAGTTGACAAGACAAAGGACCTGGAAGGCACTGCTCTGGAGTGGTTCAGATGGTCATTGATTTTGTGTGACAGCTTTGCTCTCTGAGATATGCACTCCTTGAGACAAGAAAATTTCCATTGTACTCAAGAACCACCCTTCGCCAGATTTCAAAAGCAAGCAACTATTTCATTGCAAACAACAAAGCCCTATTGCACAAAGAAGCACATGAGCAGAACACCCAGGTTTCAGCCCCAATCTATCTCTAACAACACCTTTACTCAGGACTGACCTTGGAGAAGGAATATTCTTTTCATTGTCTGTGAAGGTAACTACAAAGTTATGAGACTATTCATTGATCACTGAAAAAGAAAGTTAGGATTAACCCTTAAAACTCTACAAGTTCAATTTGTCCTTTAGACTTTTCCTAGCTAGACCCTGATAATAAAATAACACAGTCCTTAGCTGTAGCCTTGGCAAAACGCTTATCAACCATTTGTTATAAAATATATTACAAACTAAATCTATATCGAGTATGTTCAATGAAAATTTAGCACCTAAACTAAGGTGTGACAGAAATCTAAACCATCTCCTGAAGAATGGAAATTTAGAACAAGGAATGTAAACCCTAATGTCTATAACTTTTACACTGATTACAAGTTATAGCAACATTTTAGAGCAACTAACATAAAATTACCCCTTTTAAAGAGGTTATTAGGAAAAATTTAATTACATACAAAATGATGTTTGTTACTTTAAACTACCTGCTGTAGGCTGAATCTTTTCAGAGTGTTTTAGGCTGAAATTTATTTGTCCTCCAAAGACCTGTAAATTGAGAGATTGGTCACCAGAAACTAGTGGGTAGTGGTAGAACCTTCGGGAGGCAGGACCTGGGGAAGGAGGTCAGGTCATTGGATATGGATGGGAGTCTAAAGGAGATGTTGCTTCCCAGAAACCAAGAGGTAAGCAGCCTTCTTCACAAAGTGTCCCTTACCATCAAGTGCTGTGTGTTACCTTCAGAGGCTTACAGCAACAGGACTGAAACCAAAAGCCAAAGTAAATTCCTTCTTTGTTTTCCCCATGATAATTAAATTCTCTACCACTGGAAAGCACGTTCCCAGCCCTTCCCTCCTTTAAGTTTCTCAGATATTTGCTGCAGTGACAGATAGGGACTAGCTCATAGGAGGCATGATGCCAGTTCTTCTTCCTTTCCCTATGCACGCACCACAGAGCAAGACCCATGTCATAAGAGAGGTTCTTCGGCCAGATTTTGGTCAGGATCTGAACCTTCTCATAGGCCCCTTGGACACTTCCTTCAAACATGATGTAGCTAGGTCCTGTCTTCCATACCCTAAAGTGCTTCTCATCCTCTAGCATCCTGAACTGAGGCACAGGCATCCTGGCCTGTCTCCAGCAAGATCCTCCCAGACTGTTTTAAACGAAACTCCCCCATCACCTGATGTTTCCTCTTAAAAATGTTCCATTCATTGATTGCCCACCTGCTCCTGGGCTAGCAGGTCCTAACATACTACATACATAGTTTATGAGTCTAATCTCTCATGAACACGGTAAGGCCTGGCTACAGGGGTTCCTGAATGGACTCTTCCTTGCTATGTTTTAATAAATATTACCGAACAATGTTTCTTTAACAGTGAATAATCAAGAAGTATCAAATGAACAAGCACAACTGTGTAGATACACAAACAGCATCTAAGAAAGACAGACAGACAGACACACACACAAAATGACTTTCTACATATCAGCTATACCCTACTGTAGTGACATTAAAAACTTCCTTATTTGGTAATCATTAGACTACAGGAGCCCCTTCAACTAACAACAGGTTTATGACCTAATAAAATTATCATAAACTGAAAATATCCTAAGTGAAAAGCACATTTAACAAACCTACAGAATTGCAGAATACCAGATGTAAAACGTTTGTTTTACATGGCTGACCGGTAACTGCAGTTGATGATGGTCGGTCGCTTCTATCACAAGAGCATCATGCAGACCATGAGCCATATATCAACAGTGAAATGTAAATCATGGCTAAATTCTTATTAGTAGGTAAAGTAAAATGAGATCATGTGGATTGCTATTAATCGAAACATGGCTGGTATTTTCATAAGAACTTGAAATAGTACACAGAACAACTGCCAATAATGTGTGTACACAGGAACTTAATATCATCTGCAAGACAGACAGCCAGACCTATAAAAGAAGCTAAACCAAATCAAGATACCTTATCTTGGACTTCAAGCATTTACAATGTTTGGAAAATAAAGTCCTGATATTTAAAAAAAAAGATTGATTTTTAAAATGATGTGTATGTATGCATGACTATGAGAACCAAACTGGGTCCTCAACAAAAGCAGTACATGCTTTTAACCATTATCCCGTCTCTTCGGGCTCTTAAAATGTGTTCTTGAAGAAAATAACTGTGGCTCAGTGAAAGCTGCCAAAGTAACTTAGTATATTATCACAAAATATTGAAAATGCTCTAAGAATGGAGTGTAATTTTTGCCTTTTTATCAAGTTATAGTAAGCTACAGGATAACTATTAGAGTACAAAGTTCTAGTAAGAGAATTCTACATTTGAACAAACTTCTCCTTAAATTTCCTACTAAAATATCTTAAATTTGCCAAGGAAATAATGTTTAGATTTATCCATTTGTTATGTAGATAAGGAAACCAAGGCTCACAGAAACTGACATGGGAAGGTCACAGAACTAAGACGAGGACATCTAAAGCACAAAACTGGACCACCTTTTATTTCCACAAACTCTCCACAGGCATTGCCCCGCTGAAGCATTAGAACTATGCTGAGCATACAATGTCATGCAAACGTTAGCTATTACAAAAGTCTATAATATAATTATGCTTACTGGATCAAATGTGCATTAATAATACTTAAAATGGTAATTAAGTTTAGAATAAACCTCAATAATGGTAATTCAATTTAGAAGAAATAACTCCCAAGAGCATCATGCTCAAAGGAATCTTTTCTAAATTTAAAAGTCTATAATCTCTTTGCAAAGAAATGCAAAGTGATCAATAAAAGGCTTGCCAGCATAAAATTCATTTATGAAGATCAAATTATATGTAGAAACTAAAATGGAATTTTTGACTCAGAAGTTATATTTCTAAAGTGAGTTGTATGACATATCAAATTGCTTTATTTTTTTATTCCATCAGATCTATTTAAGGCTGATATAAAAACTTTATTTAAAATGTCAACGATGTCAAGGAGAATTAAAAATGTGAGGAACAAGTATGGTAGATTCAAAAAAAACTGAATAAATTGCACAGGTGGTCTTCACTAGAAGAAAGCAACTGGGAAAGCAAATTATAGAACAGTGGAAATTCAAATATGGGCAGCATTACATACTATGGAATATGATAGGTGGAGTCATAAACTGAATAAATCAGTATGTATAAGATTTCTGATTTTGTTTTAAAAGAGCTGAAGCACATGATACGCATAGGAAATATCTGGGAGGATGTAAATATAAATGCACAGATTAAATGTATACATATACTGTAGCAACAGTGGCAGCCTCTGAGGGTTGCAGTGTGGTTCTATTTTATGCACTGTTGACGATGAAACTCAGGGCCATATCCATACTAAAGTACTCTGCTACTGAGATACACACTGGGCTTGTTTTGTTTGTTTTCTAACTTTATATTGTGAATGTGTTAGTTTGAGGATAACATATAACTGTAACGAAAGGTTTGGTACAGCATGTAGATATGAACTACTGTCAGGTGGTCCAAACCTTTAAGAGCTGAGGAACGCATAAAAATAAGATGCACCCTCACAGGAGACTGCAGGACCTGAATTTCTCCTCTGCCATCTGATGGACATAAAACTGCTTATTCCCATATGGACCCTTGCCAGAAAGGGGCCACTATGCACAACATTTAATAAATCCATGGAACACTACCTACTCTTGGACTTTGATGTCCCGACATAGAAAGCTAAATAAACTATCTTTATAACTCATTTGTGCCAAATACTTCATTAGTGGCAAAAAGTTAATATGACATACATTGTAAAATATAGACTTTTTTTTAAAAAGCTTTTTGTGGGCTTGTTTTTTGAGGTGGGGCCTCATCCTGTATCTTTAACTAGCCTGAAACTCACTATGTAGACAACGACGGCCTTAAACAACAATTCTCCTGCCTCTGTGTCTTAAGTTTTGTTTTTGTTGCTCTAATAAAATACCTTGACCAAGGCAGCTCAAGGGAGAAAGGTTTTCCTTTTATCTTACCCTTCCACGTCACAGTCCCTTATAGCATGTAAGTCACAGCAGCAAGGGCCAGAAACAGCTAGTCATATCACAGCTACAGTCATGAGCATACATTATTTTAACGTGCCTTCCACCGTCAAGCTGGGTCTTCTCATATCAATATATTGAATCAAAACAACTCACCACAGACAGGCCCAGAAGCCAACCTAATATGGACTGTCCCTCATTGGAGCTCCCTTTCCAAGTGATGCCACACTGTATCAAGCTGAATCAATCCTACTTTCTTTTAAAAGTTTCAAACATATAGAGCTGTGAGGCGTTGTGATAAACTTGAAAGCAGGCAGTAAAACTTAAGACTGAAAAGTGAAGATTAACAAGGTTACACTGAAAAGTTTACGTTTAGAACAGCAATGGAATGCTCTACTAATTATTATTTTCATTCATTGAAAAAGCTGAAGTCTTGAAAATGAGGAAAACAGATAAAATGGTTTCAGTCTTTCCTATTAACCCATGTGAAATGCTTGCTAGATATACTTTCATCTTCACAACTCTCCTTAAAATTAAAGAGGAAACTGCCTTACTTCATTGATGAAAAATGTCACCAATTAAAATATATCTACGGCAAGTAAGATATCTCTGTGGGTAAAGCTGCTTATTATCAAGCCGTCAATCTAAGTTCAATGCCAGGATCTACATGGTAAAAGAATGAAGAACTGATTACTGGAAGTAATCCTATAACTTCCATATGTGTGTTGTGGTATATATGCATCAACACACATACATGCATACATACATACATACACACACAGAGAGAAAGGGATTATAATTTTAAAACTATAACCAAATTATATAAAGAGCCCCTTTTGTAAATAAGAGAAATGCTTTAGAGATATGCCAAGCCCCAATAAAATATATTTAAAATCCTAAACAGAAAATGCAAACTGAAGCACTAGCTAGCTCTGAGTACCAATGAAAATGGCCAAGATTTAAGAATAACTATTCTAGGGCTGGAGAGATGGATCAATGGTTAAGAGCACTGAATGTTCTTCCAGAGGTCCTGAGTTCAATTCCCAGCAATCGCATGGTGGCTCACAACCATCAGTAATGAGATCTGGGGTTCTCTTCTGGCCGGAAGGCATACATGCAAGAAGAACCCTGTATACATAATTAATAATTTAAAAAAAAAAGAATAACAATTCTAAAAATTAATAAGGAGCTTTCTGAGTGATAAAAGCAGCATGAGCTAAGGAGAGCATATTGAAGTTGGAATGAATGTTCACTTGAGTAAATACTGGAATAGAAAGTGAAGAAGAGCCAGGAGTCAGACACTGGAGGGCCTGCAAGACCGAGATAAGATTTAGAAAGAGCTCCTGAAACAGTTTCATCACGTGACTATAAGCATATACTCACACAAATATAGATGGCATAGCCATACAACCTGACACTGATTACCATAGGAGGTATTTGTGTGTCCAACATAGAAAATGTATACTAAACAGTGGGAAATTTTCAGTTCCTTTACAAATGTATGGAAACTATATGCACAGGTCTCTGTGAAAAGACACATGATTGTATTCAGTTAGCAAAGAATCATGATACAGTTTCCTTTCTGGAAACCTCCTACTTCCGCCTCCTAAGTGCTGGAATAGTAAATGTGTCCCTAGCTAATGCCTGTTTTTCTTCTTCTTTTTTTTTTAATGGAATATCCCAAATGAGGAATGCACAGAAACCTTTAAATATTTTCTAACTCTTCCCCCCTGAAATATTTATCTAGCCTCCATTTCCTGATTTTACTCATCTCTCAACCATTCTCAAACCCCTGCCAACATCCTCCAGCATCATCAGATCCCCTTGCACAGCAGTCACTTTAGGTGAGTACTCTCCTGTGTGGGTGCAGCACTAGCCCTCCTTAAGGCTGGCTCATCCCTTGCAACTACCTCTGGTTTCCCTGTGCCATTCACAAATGAAATCTCATGGCCGTTTAGAGATGCAGATACGGTCTGTTCAATCATGGCTTGTATGCACACTCCTGCCTTCCCTAACCCCTTTCTAGACACCCCTACTTCATACGTAAGTACTACAGTTTAACATCTCACCAGAATCCATCTTACTCTCATCCTGACATCCCACTTCACAGTGCACTCCTGGACAGAAAGTGCAGCCTTTCACTTGTACACTGCCCACAGCACCCAATAGCAAGAGAAGCATGAGTTAGCTCATCATTTCCCCTGACCTTGGAAATGTACAAATACCTTCCACCCAGCACTTTCATTTCCAAGAATTTATCAAACCACTAGATGTGCATAAATTTTCAAAAACATTGTTATCAAAGTATCAATTGTAGAGAGGAACCATACCAACTACAAATAATTCGACCCTTAAGACCAATTTTAAGGTATATTGCTAATCAGAAAAACACAAAACATGGTCTGGAGAGGTATCTCAGTTGGTAGGGTACTTTCCTAACATGGAAGCCCTTAGACTGGATTACTAACCCCACAGAGAATCAGGTGCAGTGGCGATAAGCATCTGTAATCTCAAGAGGAGGAACTATGAGGACGAGAAGCTCAGAGGTATTCTCACCTATGCAGCAAGCTGGAGGACAGCCTGGAACACAAACGACAAAAAAGGAAGGAATGAAAGAGGGAGGAAGTGAAGAAGGGAGGGAAAGGAGAGAAATAACTTAGGCTATTTCTCCATATGATCCACAACAAAGAAGCCAGTGAAAAATTGGCAGAGAGAAGGTATAATGTTATTTTCTAAGCTTAGTTATGTAAACATTCAAGCCTACAATTCAGAAGAACACAGAAAGTTGTTTGATTTTAGTGAGAAGGATGGAGCCCAGGCCACGTACATGCAAAGCACATGCGTTACTGAGCTGAGTCCCTAGTTATCACATAATGCTCCACTACTTCTTAATTACTATAAAGGACTGGGCACTGCACTGGTCTCACAGTAACCACTTAGTTACTACATCTTACATAGATCTAAAATCAATAGAAACATGGCTGGGAACCTCATTTCACAGTCAAAGTTAAAAAGGAGACAGGAATCTACAGAGGAAGCAATTCTGAGAACCACCACAGAAGCACTGGATTCTGCCTCTGAGATTTTGTACCTGACATGGGACACCAGTCTTACACACCTTGCTCCAGTGTAAACTTAGGGGTGTTTGAAATTAAAGAGCCAAGGCTTTTCCCCTGAGTATCTAATAAAATGAAGACTGCTGCATGTCTTGTACATCGCTGCTTCCATCTCAGCACTGACCCTGGACTCCCATTGCCACTGTTTGTCTCAGACTTGGCCACTGAATCAGCTAGCTACTAGCTAACCAGTCAAACTGCTTCAGTGTCTGAACTGATAGCCATGGTAGCATCAGGACGAGATGTATCTCTATCATTCAAATGAACAAACTACTAAGCAGGGAGACTAAAATTGAAATCTAGAGATTTGAAAGCTTCAGTGTCGTCTTACAGCACTCACCCTCTACGCACGTCTTTCAAGATAGAGAACAGTAGCAACCTTCCTTCTGACAGTAGCATTCTAAAGGTCAACAAGTCCACCAGGATCCAATGTTTATTTTCGGTAATGCTGTTGGTTCTGCCATTATTAGATAATTAAAAACTGCGAAATTTAATTTGCAAGATGTTGTGACACTTTCTGTCTGAAAAACTGTTTATAGTATTAAACAGGAAATGTCATAAGCAAGTTTAAAAAACAAAATGAGTTTTAATTCTCATTCTATTACTATTTTACTCTACCTATATAATAAGGTAAAAAGGTATCAACGATGCCCCAGATGCATATAAGGGTGGCTCCACAATAGTACATAGACTAGTGACATGGTAGCCCTGTTAGTACATGCAGATAGATTCCTGCTTGTTCACACAATTGCGAGACACACATAACCCTGTTCCTTAGAAACCATCTTAGCCCTTAAGGGACACATGACTTGCCTGAAGAACTGAGCATAGTGAACAACTAAGGCTAAGGAGTCAATATCACCTACTGCTACTACTGAAGTCTTTGCATTTTCCTATCAATACTCCCAGGATGTATTACTGGTAAACACAAATCAAATTCAAACCTCAGGGCAAGACCCCTGAATTCACATGCTTAAAAAAACTAAAGGCAAATACTGAAACATGATGCTTCTTCTGAAACTCATGATGAACTCAAAATTCCACACAGTGCAAACACAATAAGCGCTAATTGGTAAGTAGGGTCTGGGAAAACGGTTTAGTCAGGAAAGCAGGAAGAAGTGAATTCAATCTCAGAACCCACATAAATATACATGGCATAGTGAGTGGTTAGCACTTAATCCTAGCTCTGGGAGGTGGCCACAGGAAGATGCCTGGAGACTCTATCCAATTGGTTAGCCAGCCAGCCTGGCCTAATGAATGATTTCCAGGCCAGGAAGAGATCCCCAAACAAACTGGACAGCACCTGAGGTATGACACTCAAGGCTGACAACTGGCTTCTGTACGCTCATGTACTCCCCCCCACACACACACATACATAGATTTAAAAAAAAAGAAATAATTTGGAAATTAAATACATCTAGCCATACAATTTATCACGGTAGTCAATTTACAAAATAAATGCTACTAGTAACTCATTCCACATATTACCAAGTGGAGTGCAATAATCTCAAAGTTTGACAAATAAAAATCCTTGGGGATGGCATGTAGTTTACTGATAAAGGTATTTGTCTGGCATTCTCAAGGCCCTGGGTTCAATCCATAGAGCGCATAAAAAATTATAGTAAAAATTAAATTCTTTAGTGTTAAACCCTTCGGAGTTTTATATAACCATTTACTAATCTTGTACCAAGTTCAGGTACTTTCAGGGGATTAGAAATGCGTCCCTGACAGGCAGTTAACGGCGTCCCTCATGTTCCTGCGTCGAATGCTCTGCTATGGGAGATGTGTTCCGTGTTATTTACTGTTGGAACTTCAAGTAGGGGCCACAAACTGTATCAACTCCCTCAGGTCTCACAAAGGTTCTACTGGGCAAAGACTAATACTTATGTTCACTTTTCAAACAGGGAAACTGAGGCACAAGTGTGGTTGTGCGACTTGCTCACAGGAAAGAGGAAATAACAGAGGTGGGGGTTCAAGGGCAGACAGCAGCCCTTCAGGGTCGGCATGCTGTCCCTCTGCGGGCCTCGTGCTGACACTGTAAGCGGGGTAAGGAATACAGTACCCGTGGGTAGCAGGGGCTCCAGCGGGGTAAATGCATGCTCCATAGCGGGTTATGGGTTCTGCATGAAAAAGAAAAGAAGTTCTAAGTTAAACTTTCCCAAATGCAATTCTGCGCGTAAGCGCGGAGCAGCTCGCACTTTGGCCCGGGCACTGCGGGAGGCCAGGAAGGAGCGCTGTGGGCAGGGAAAAGCCCGGGAAAGAGGAGANCTGAGGGGGTCTGAGGCGCGCCGCGTGACCCCGGGAGGAGGACTCGTGCGCGCGCACGGGGGACCCGCCCCTTCCGGGGGGCCCAGGGCTGGGGTAGGCGCGTTTGCTAGCCGCTTCGGAGGGTGATCCTAGCCAGTTGCTCTCGGTTCCCTGCACGGCCAGAGGATTATTCCTGTCTCTGGGTCTACGTTCTCTTTGCGGAAACAATCGTTGGAAACATTCCAATGGAAACCTTTACAAATGAGTCGCCGCTTTGTAGGAATGCGGCCTCCCCCCCTCCGCGCGCAATATAAGCAAAGCTAAAGAATCAAAGTCTCCCCCGGCCGCCACCACCACTCCTAGGTCCGCACAGAGGACACAGAACTTCTGCCAGCCCTTATGGTCTCCTGTTGGCCCAAACATCACACAGAAACCGATCCTTGAGTGGGCAGGATAATCTCCACAGGAGTTAACCCGAAGTGACACGCCTCAGTGTGACTTTATCCCCAACTGACATCAAAAGCACCCATTTTATAATGCCCTTAAGATTACTAAAACAAACTGGAGAAGGCAGATAAGGTCATGTTTATGTGTAACCCAAGATTGCTACAACACAAAAGGAATTAAAAAAAAAAACAGTAGTCAGAGACAAACCAGTGAAATGATAACCCAGATGTATTATCCATGATGTTCATGTAGCAAAAATATAACAGGACACATTTACATAAACATGAAATTTATCCCTCAACTTATAAGGGTTATTAGTAAAAATTTACAATCATTAAGTAGTTAGCTTTCAGTTACTGTTGAGGGCTTTTGTGTTTTTTTTTTTAATTACTATAAAATGGTTGCTGTAAAAGAACAAGAAAAGAATTAAATGCTGACCATTGTTTAACCCAATGGCTAGGAAAGGACAATCAGTAAGTATTCGTTGAATATTCACCCTGGAATTTTTTCAGTGTTCTCCAACGCTACCTCTCTAGCTCTTAGAGCTGGCTGGATATCCGTCCAGCCTCCCAATTCCCACTCCCTTAACCTGTAATCAACTACAGCGGATTCCACCACCTAGCTATAATCACTGTCTGTAGCTTTTTCACCAGTATATGCATTCTCCACCTAAGTTGTCTATACACACACACACAAACACATACACACACGCTTGAATGCACAGGCACACGTGTGCAGGCGCAAACACATGCATACATACATGCGTGTGTGCGTGTGTTTATGTGTGAAATGAATTAATTCACAGTAGAAAGAAGATGAAAAGTGTAGTACATCATATCAGATATTCTTAACACAACAAACCAAGCCCGTTGTCCTTCATGGAATAACAGCACTAACAGTAAATTTTTTAAATAGGTGGAACACTGTCAGCTGTGCTCTTAAATGTATTTGAATATCCTTAGAAAATGGTTAACGAGGCTGTGGTGGTTTAGATCAGAAATGCCCCCTAGTCTGAGGCCTTTGAGCACTTGGTCCAAGTTTTTCACACTGGGAAGGTTTGGATACTACACCCTGGCTGTACAAAGTTAGTCACTGGGTCTAGGCTTCGAGATTAAAAGCCTTTGCCCACTTGCAGTTTTCTTTCTGCATCTTGCTGGTATTTGAGACTGACCTCACAGCTTCCTGATTCTGCCATCAAGCCTGCGTGCCTCTCACCATAATGGGCTCTTATCCCTCTGAAACCATAAGCCAAAATAAACTGTTTATTCCTCAATGTGCCCTGGTCATGTTGTTTCCTCACAGCAACAGAAACTGACTCAGTGGATGCTCCATGTGAAATAGAGATGGGATAGGTAGAAGTCAATAGAATGTGGTAAACATGACTTTTTATTCTCAAACACTGGGTATCATATAACATTTTAAATTTTAGTTGACACCATAATTGCATATATTATGTGACACAGTGTGACAATTGGGTACTCAATATATAATAATCAGATCAGAGAAACTGGTATATGTTTGTTTTCTTTTAAAATCCAGCTCCATGTATAGTAAGCTAGCCTCAAAATCACGATGTTACTGAAAATGACTTCATACATCTGATTCTCCTGTTTCTTACTCTTAAGTAGTGGGATTTCAGTCATGGCTACTGTCAGTTTTATAGGTTCTGGGTGTCCATCTAGACAAGCAGTCTGCTTACTGATGTATTTTCCCAGTCTGGTAATAGGTGTATCTTACTAACTCCAACATCATTCCTTTGTACTTGAAATATTCAAAATATACTCCCCAAGCTCTGGCAACCATTATTCAATTTTCTCCTTTTTTTGAGATTAATATTTTAGCTTCTAGATAAGGGTAAGAATATATACTATTTGTCTTTCTCTACCATCTTACTTGACCTGAGAGACCCATCCATGTTTCAGTAAATGCCATAATCTCATTATTTTTATAACTGAAAAATATTTATATCTAGAACATTTTTATTCATTCACAATATCTTTTCAGTTATGAATACTAATTCAATAAGCATTAGAGTGCAGAGTATTTGCAAGAGTGTTTCTTCATTCTTATTGGATTTATGCCCAGTAATGGGATTGCTTGACCATATAGCAGTTTTATCTTCAGTTTCTTTAAGGAATTACCATTGTGTTTTCCACTGTTTTTTGCTAACTTAAACGTCCACCAACCATGCTTGAGGGTTTTCCTTTCTCTGTCCTTCTCCTCTTCCTTGCCCCTCCTTCCTACTCACCCCTGTCACTGTCCCCCTCCTTGTCTTCCTTCCTACCTACCCCTGTTCGTATCCCTCTTCTCCATCCCCCCATCTCCATCACTTTGATGTCCTGTTATGGTTTTATTTCACCTCCCTGAAGATTTATGATGTTGGGAATTTTTACTTTATACTTTTTGGCCATCTGTTGTTGGGAGAGTGGGGCCCCTTGTTTCAGCTGCCTGGCTAGCTTACACCTGAAATAATCACACTGAAACTGTATTAATTAAAACACTGCTTGGCCATTAGCTCTAGCCTCCTATTGGCTAACTTTCAGACATCCATTTAACCCATTTCTATTAATCTGTGTTTACCACGAGGTCGTGGCTTACTGGGAAAGATTTAGTATATCTGACCTGGCATCATGGTGGCTCTCTCTCTCTGCTTTCATCCTCCCAGCATTCAATTCTGTCTTCTTCACCTACCTAAGTTCTGCCCTATCAGGCCAAGCAGTTTCTTTATTGATTAACCAATAAAAGCAANTGTATTAATTAAAACACTGCTTGGCCATTAGCTCTAGCCTCCTATTGGCTAACTTTCAGACATCCATTTAACCCATTTCTATTAATCTGTGTTTACCACGAGGTCGTGGCTTACTGGGAAAGATTTAGTATATCTGACCTGGCATCATGGTGGCTCTCTCTCTCTGCTTTCATCCTCCCAGCATTCAATTCTGTCTTCTTCACCTACCTAAGTTCTGCCCTATCAGGCCAAGCAGTTTCTTTATTGATTAACCAATAAAAGCAACACATAAACAGAAGGACCTTCTACACCAGCCATCTATGCATCTTCTCTTGAGATATTGTTATTCAAGACGTTGTCCCATCTTTAATTTGGATTATTTGTTGGCATGGCTGTTTCCAAAATGTACTCAAGTCCCTTATACATTCTAAAAATGACCTAACATCCCACCTCCAGTTCTGTGGTCGTCACCATCTGATGCTGATTTTTTTCCCCTCTGCTCTTTCAAAGCATGCTTAACTCAATAAAGACACAATTTTTACTTTCTCCTTTGTTACTTAGGCTTTCTGGATCATGTCTTTCCCCACTCAACCCCCCAAAATCTTCATTCAGACCAGTGTTCAATTTTTCCTTATATTGTCTTTTGGGATTTTCATATTTTACATTTAAGTCTTGATCCATTTTCTGTTGACTTTTTTTTGTGTGGTTTTATGAGACAAGAGTTTTTCTGTAGCTCTGGATCCTGTCCTGGAACTGCCTCTTGTAAACCAGGTTGACCTTGAACTCACAGAGATCTGCCTGCCTCTGTCTCTCAAATCCTGGGATTAAAGGTCTGCTGGCTTTCAGCTGACTTTCATACACAGTAGAAGATAGGTGTAGGTGTCTAGTTTCTTTGCTTTTCATATAGGGATCCAGTTTTCCCAGAACCTTTCATAAAATGATAGTACTTTGTAGTGATTAGGCGAGCAGGCCTGCTTTTCATCCCACCCAGCTCCTGCACTGCTAGCTTTACACCCGACATAACAACACATAAATTATATTCATTTAAGCACTGCCTGGCCATTATATCTAGCCTCTTCTTGGCTAACTCT
>LOEQ01001365.1:6113-30554 GCA_001685075.1 Bramus lutescens
TAACTTAGCTGACAATTGGAAACTTACTGAGATTAGCAGTAAGGAATTTAGATAAGGANATTTACAGATGTTTCAGAAGCAAGGAATTTAGATAAGGAAGTCAGTTAATTACAGGTGTTTCAGCTTAGCAAACAGCAAAGAAGTTAAAGCTTAGTTTTAGATAACCCCGCCTGCTAGCCAAGTCCCTGTGCCTCCCTCCCCCCTTCCGCTTACTCTCCCAAATTCCTCGTTGGAAGATTATATAAACCTGTACTTAATAAACGAAGACCTTGACGAGACTCAGACTGACATTGTCTTTCTTTATGTGCTTGGTCTTCCTTCCTCTCTCACCTCCATTGTTTTTTCAGGAGGTGCCTCCTTGAGTCCAATGAATAACTGGACCGGCTGGACGGGTCACTTGAGAACAAATTTTCTGTATTTTTCAAATGCCTTAAGAAAATGCCAGCTAACTAAAAGCCTTTTACTTTTTATTTGTTTATTTATTTATCTATTTTAGTATGGGTGCATGGATGTATAGGGCATGTGAATAAATATGTGTATGTGTTTATGGTGCATGGGGCATGTGAATATTTGTGTATGTGTATATAGTGTCTAGCTGTATCACTCTGCATTATTATTCCCATGAGACAGGGTCTCTCACTGAAACCACAACCTTTTTGTTTTTTTGTCCAGCGACCATTTAACATTTTGAAAATTTAATTTTTTTAAATTTCATTTACATACCAACCACAGGTTTCCTTCCCACACCCTCTCACTGCCCCCTCAGTCCACTCCCATTTCACATCTCCCAATGGGTAAGGGCTCCCATGGGAAGTCAACAAAGTCTGGCACATTAAGTTGGGGCAGGACCAAGCCCCTCCCCACTGTATTAAGGCAGAACATGACATGCCACTACAGGAAATGGACACCAACAAGCTAGCTCGTGCACCAGGGATAGATCCTGGTCCTACTGCCAGGGGCCCTTCAGATAGTCCAAGCTTCAGCACTATTTCTCCACATATGGAAGGCCTAGTTCACTCCCATAGAGACTCCTTAGCTGTCTCTGTAGATTTTTCTATCATGATCTTGACCTCCCTTACTCATATATTCCCTCCTCCCTCTCTTCTACTGCATTACTGGAGTTTGGTTGTGGGTCTCTGCATAAGGCCCCATCAGTTACTGGATGAAGGCTGCTGGGAGTTTCCCTAGCACCAAGTTTCCCCCTAATGCCATAGTGGCTCTCTCTATCAAGATCTCTTTTTCATTACTCTCTCACTCCATCCCTCTCCCCTTCGACTATCCCATTCCCTCATATCTCCTATCCCCCCATTTGCTGCCCCTCCTCATCCCCGGTTTACCCTAAATTAATTACATCTAATTCCCTTTCCCAGGGCATTCCATGTGTCCCTGTTAGGGTCTTCCTTGCTACCAAGTTCTCTGGATCTGTGGATAGTAGTCTGGTTATCCTTTGCTTTATATCTATGATCCACCTATAAGTGAGTACATAGTGTGTTTGTCTTTCTGAGTCTGGGTTATCTCACTAAGGATATTCTTTTTCTAATTCTATCCATTTCCCTGCAAATTTCATGATGCCATTGTTTTTTACAGCTGAGTAATACTCCATTGTGTAGATGTACCTGATTTTCTTTATCCATTCTTCAGTTGAGGGGTATCTAGGCTGCTATGAACATTGTTGACCAAGTGTTCTTGTGGTATGATTGAGTGTTGAGTATATGCCCATGAGTGGTATTGCTCGGTATTGAGGTAAATTGATTCCCAATTTTCTAAGAAACTGCCAGACTTATTTCCAAAGTGGTTGTACAAGTTGGCATTCTCACCAGCAGTGGAGAAGCGTTCTGATTTCACATCCTCTCCAACAATGCCTATTAGCATTTTTGTTCTTAACTATTCACAGTGAAAGATATTATCTCAGAGTCATTTTTATTTGCATTTTCCTAACAGTTAAGGATGTTGAACAATTCTTTAAGTCTATCTTGGCCATTCTAGATTTTTCTGTTGAGAATTCCCTGTTTAACTCTGTGCCCCGTTTTTAATAATGGGATTATTTTGATATCTAGTTTCTTGAGTTCTTCATATATTTTGGAGATCAGTCCTCTGTCAGATATGGGGTTAGTGAAGATCTTTTCCCATTCTGTAGGCTGCCATTTTGTCTTATTGACAGTGTCCTCTGCCTTACAGAAGCTTTTTAGTTTCTAGCGGTCCTATTTACTAATTGTTGATCTCAATGTCTGTGCTACTAATGTTATATTCAGGAAGTTGTCTCCTGTGCCAATGCATCCAAGGCTACTTTCCACTTTCTCTTCTATCAGGTTCAGTATAACTGGATTTATGTTGAAGTCTTTGATCCACTTGGACTTGTATAGTGATATTTCATTTATATTTGATTTGTATTTTAATAAAAAAAAGCTTACCTGAAGATCAGATAGTAAAAGAGCCCCACTGATCAGCCTTACAGACCAGGCAGTGGTGACACACACCTTTAATCCCAGTAGCCACACTAGTTTGCCATAGAAACCAGACAGTAATGGTGCACACCTTTAATCCCAGCCCTAGAGAGGAATATAAAACAGAAGAAGAGAGCTCTCATACAAAATCTCATTCTGAGGATTCCTGGAGGCAGGATTTCAGACAGAGTTAAAGGTAACAGCCAGGGCCTGATGGTTTTGTTTTTAAGTTTAAACCCCAATATCTGTCTCTAGGTTTTTTATCAGATATGCTACAAGCTTAAATTTTATTCAGAGAGATAGATATGGATCTATTTGCATTCTTCAACATGTGAACATCCAGTTATGCCAGCACCATTTGTTGACAATGCTTTCTTTTTTTTCCACTGTATAATTTTGTGGGTTTTTTTTTTTTGTCAAAAATCAGGTGTTCATCAAGTATATGGATTTATGTCAGGGTCTTCAATTCAAACTCATTGATCTGTCTATTTTATGTCAATATTATGATCTTATTACTATAGCTCTGTAGTAGAGCTCGAAGTCAGGGATCGTGATACCTCTAGCAGTTCCTTTATTATACAGGATTACTTTCGCTATCCTGGGTTTTTTCTCCATATGAAGTTGGGTATTGTTCTTTTAATGTCTATGAAGAATTGTGTTGGGATTTTTGTGGTGATTACACTGAATCTACAGATTGCTTTTGGTACAATTGCCATTTTTATTATGTTGATCTTACCTATCCAAGAGCATGGAGATCTTTCCATTTTCTGATTTCTTCTTCAGTTTCTTTCTTTAGTAACTTAAAGTTCTTGTCATACATGTCTTTCACTTGTTTGGTTAGCATTACTCCTAAGATATTTTATAGTTGTGGCTATTGTAAATGGTGATGTTTCTCTGATTCCTTTCTCGGTTCATTTATCATTTGTAAAGTGATTTTTTTTTTGTTAATCTTGTATCCAGTCTTACTGAAGGTGTTTATCAGCTGTAGGAGAGCCTGGATAGAGGTTTGGGGGTCACTTATGTAAACTATCATATAACCTGCAAATAGCATCAGTTTGACTTCTCCCTTTCCAATTTCTATCCCCTTGATCTCCTTTTGCTTCTTATTGTTCTAGCTAGAACTTTAAGTACTACATTGAATAGAAATGGAGAGAGTCAACAGCCTTGTCTTGTTTCTGATTTTAGTAGAATCACTTTGAGTTTCTCTCCATTCAATTTGTTGTTGTCTGTCGGCTTGCTGTATACTGCTTTTATTATGTTTAGGTGTGTTTCTTGTATCCCTGATCTCTCCAAGACCTTTATCTTGAAGGGGTATTGGATTTTGTTGAAGGCTTTTTCAGCATCTAATGAGATAATCATGTAGTTCTCTCTTTGTTTGTTTCTATGGTCAATTACATTGACAGATTTTCAAATGTTAAACCATTTCTACATCTCTGGGATAAAGTCTACTTGGTCATGGTGGATGATTTTTCTGATGTGTTCTTGTATTGGCTTGCTAGTATTTTACTGAGTATGTTTGCATCAATGTTCATGAGGAAGATTGATCTGTAGTTCTCTTTCTTTGTTGCATCTTTGTATGGTTTGGTTATCAGGGTAACTGTAACCTTGGAAAAGGAGTTTGGCATGTTTCTTCTGTTTCTATTGGTTGGAACAGTTTGAGGAATACTGGAATTACCTCTTCTTTGAAATTTTGGTAGAATTCTGCACTGAAACCATCTGGCCCTGGGCTTTTTGTGGTTGGGAGACTTTTATGACTGCTTCTATTCCCTTAGGTGCTATTTATATTGTTTAGCTGGTTTTGAATTAATTTTGGTATATGAAACCTATCATGAAAATAGTTCATTTCTTTTAAATTTTCCATTTTTGTGGAGTACAGATTTTTGAAATATGATCTAATGAGTCTCTGTATTTCCTCAGCGTCTATTGTTATGTCCCCCTTTTTGTTTCTTATTTTGTTAATTTGGTTATTGTCTTTCTGCCTTCTGGTTAGTTTCAATAAGGGTTTATCTATCTTGTTGATTTTCTCTAAGAACCAACTCTTTGTTTCATTGATTCCTTATACTGTTCTCTGTTTCTATTTGATTGATTTCAGCCCCCAATTTGACTGTTTCCTGGTGACTACTCCTGAGTAAGTCTGCTTCCTTTTGTTCTAGAGCTTTCAGGTGTTCTATTAATTCACTAGTGTGAGATTTCTCCAACTTCTTTATGTAGGCATTTAGTGCTATGAACTTATGTTTCTAAGAGAGTAAATCTACATATTTAGAAGGCAAATTGATAGGCACATCACATCTGTTTAACAAAACAATAGCAATAACCTCTCCTGTGGTGCCTATGAAATCCTCAGTCACAGTATAAAATATGAGTTCCCTTCTATGGAGAGGGTCTTAAATCCAATCAGAGAACAGTTGATGGCATACATAAATGTCACACCATCATTTCACCATGGGGCACATCTTGCCTGGCATGTTTGTATGTAGCAGGCCAGTCTATAGATGGAAAGGACTGCTCTGACAATGCTGGCACTATAAAGGCCAGCTGGCTGAGGATTGCTCATCTCAATCCAAACCTGGTTCCCTCATGTCCTACAGCCAAAGTATGTGGTGCCTCTACCAATACAGGAGTATCATCGAGCTCTGACATTCAACCAATTGCTGTACAGTAGCCTTTAAGCCTTGTGGGGCCTTGGGGTAATCTGCCTCTGGAACTGGGGTCGTTTAATAAATAAATATAAATGAAAACATTTATAATCTGTGGCTTTGGGGGTGCCTTTTCCTACACAGACAGCACCTTCATTAAGGCTCCTTAATTGCTATTTTTTATTAATGTTTGAGATGCTTTTTCAAAATCTTTAAGATATTCAAAGGTTAGCATTATATAACTTAACTTTTGTTACAGAGAGGATAAGCAGGATCCCTGAGGGCCTATTTCTGCATGCTACAGGCAGTGCCAATAATCTTGGGATATTAAAGCAAAAGCATTAGCAAGTGCCAGCCCAGAAGGAGTATATTTCATCAGCTGTATCAATGCCGGCTGTAGTGTCATGGTGAGGGTAGACACCACCCTATTGAAATCTTCATAATCCATGGTCATTTTCCATGAGTCACGCAGATAGCAGCTCACCATGGGCTGCTGCTACTGACTCAGGTTGTTTTATATATATATGTCCTCACTCTTGATGCTATTTGTGATGCTTGGCTCATCTCAAGCCCAGCAGAAATAACGTCAATAGTTTAGTTTGTTGTGCCTGCCACTGGAGTCGGCATTCAAGTTCTGACAGGTTATTGTTTAACACTGCGGCTCTTCACTTTCTTTCAGATACACTGGCTATGAAAAGGACCTCAGGCTGGGCAAGCTATCTCCATTGCCGGTATATTTTCAGGGAAGAAGTGTACAGCAGTGGTTCTCAACCTGTGGGTTGCAACCCCTTTGGGGGAGTCACATCAGATATTTATATTACAATTCATAACAGTAGCAAAATCATAATTATGGAGTAGCAACAAAATAATTTTATGGTAGTTGGTCACCACACCATGAGAAATTGAATTAAAGGGTCACAGCATTAGGAAAGTTGAGAACCACTGCTCTAGGGGGATAACTGCCCACCCCTCCAATAAGCACAATTGTTTTTACACACATTATTTTATTATTTTTATTTTTCTGAGAACTGTTGCTCTGGTGCCAAAGCCTTCCAAAAGCTAACTAGCACAGTATTGAACTTTCTTAACGAATTTTCCCTAGGAATCCCAGCTCAAAACCAATCTGGACACATCTGCCATTGAGTGACCTAGACATACCCCTTTGTCTGCTTTGCCTTTAAATTGCCTCTTGATTGCTGTAGTCATTTATGAATCTGATTAATAATCTAATCCAAGTCTTTCAACTCTTCCAGAGCCTCTTCTACCTCCCAAATATCCCATGCCACCATGAGCTTTAGCAAAGACACTACAGTCTCATTGTAGGTCCCAGGTCTCCAATATCTTTCTCTATTCTTCTGTGAACAGTCTAACACAGTCTAACTCAGTCTAGTGCATGGGACACTAGACTACACACATTCCCACTAATGTCTGCCCTTCCTCTACTGTTTTCAGTCTCTGGTATTCATGGGGACCTCAGGTTGCAATAACCACATGACTTGGATGACTCTTCCTACCTAGTTCATCAGAAGACTAATGTTCCTTGCACTGCTTCAGATCATGCACCCTTCATCTCGAGCAGAGATGAGCAGTTGTTGTTACTCAGTTCTTCTGCTACCATGGCACTCAGACTGATCCTGCTCATCCTTATGTTCATACACTCACATGCTAGGACATAAGGGAATCTTTCCTTTTTTCCTCCAAGCCTTCCCTGATTCAAGCAGTTCAAAGACAGTGTGCCCCTGGCTATCATAATTTCTACACTAGGTCATTATTAAGACCTCTATATACATGCTAATTACAGATTTTTTTCTTCCTCAATATTAAAGGTCAGACATGAAGGGTACCCCCTGTCACTTCTGCCTGGCTCTCCATTTTTCTATTCCAGTTCCTCACATGGGCTCCAATTTCAAACCCCAGAAACGGCACCTTGGCACAGATACAATTTATGAGTCATCATGTGGTTGCTGGCAATCCAGCTTAGGACCTCTGAAAGAGCAGCCAGCACTCTTAGCTGCTGAGACATCTCTCCAGCTCCCAGATATAATTTGTATTTTCTTTCATGTTCATCCTGTCAGCTACAAGAAACAGCAAATCAACTCCTCTCTTTCATGCCTCAACTTTTCCCATCAAATCAGAAACCAGTGCTGAGAATAGTATCTACGTTCCCTTTTCTCCCTGAAATTGGCAAGTTCTCTCCTGGCAGATTGCTGAGACTCAGTTGTATGCCCTATCACCCACAGCCAAGATTAATTCTGTACCACACATACCACTAGAAGTTTTCTACTATATTGTCTAGTCCATGAGCCATTCCTAGGCCATTCTTGCAGTTGTGAAGAAAACCACATTCATCAAGGAGGCGCATCATAGCCTCTTAAGTGCTGAGATTGCAGGCATGTCGCCACAAACTGGGGCTGTATATAAACTAAGAAATGAGAGAGGCTGGACCTGAGAGCACATGCCTTTAATCCCAGCACTGAAAAGACAGAGGCATGTGGGTCTCTGTGAGCTCAAGTTCTAGGTCAGCCAGAACTATGTAGAGAGACCCTGTGAAGAGAGAGAGAGACAGAGACAGCATGAGGTGAGAACCATGTCCTTAAAAATACATCTTTATTTTGGCTAATTCTGAATTGATTTTCCCGCTAGAGACATGTATAACTGCCAATAGATCTTGGCAAACAATGATTTGAGAAAAAAAATGGAAAAGACTTGCTACCAGGTTCGTATGAAGAACAACTTATGCAATTAAAAAAGGAAAATCTGAAACAAAAATAAAAACGTTCCTGGTTCATGAGAATTGACCTTACTCCAGTATCAAACAAGAAGGAAAGTATAGTGGGCTGTTTCTACATATATGGTTGTGAAAGTAATCAGGAGAATTTTAAATAAAGTTCTGTTAAATAAAGATATGCATATGGCATGTAATTGTGCATGTGTATAAAACATGTAATAAGCATATATACCATATGAATTTGTTAGCTCATTTAATTCTCCTAAATCAACTGAGGCAGTGATTGCTATTGTCCCTACTTTACTGTGAGAAAATTGAAGCACATTAGAATTAAATGATTTGCCAAAAATTGCAACTAGAAAATTCCAAAGCCACTTTTTAAATCTACGACTCTATGGGTCTGGAATATGCTCTTAATTCCTTAACACCTGACTGCCCCACGTCCCTAATTAACAGACACTCACGGAGTTCTGCACCTAATCTACCACATGTCTAGAAACTATGGGAGTAAACCAAAGGATAAGATGCTTTATGCAAACTTCTCTTTATACTTGGTCCCCATGTGTAAGTAACCCAAACCATATTTGTTCAGCATGAGAACTCACTAAAAGTCTAGATTGCAAGCTAAAGGAATAAATTGGAGAAATCCTGAACATTACAAAGGCATTTAAAACTTTGTAAATGATAAGATGCTAATTTTAGTAAAAGGAATGAAAGAATTGGGATTTTAATTTAAGATATACCCTGAAGACATTAAATTATGAAAAAGAAAAGCTGGCATTATGAAGTAAATATGTATATACACATATAAAAATATAAATATACATATTATTTAACAAGTCTATATTAAATATGAGTGTTAAAATCCAATTCTATTAAACACAATTCTCAAAAAGTAAGTTTTTGTTCAAATCAGATAAAAGGAGTTGTGGGAATCAGAAACCAACTTTAGAAACCGTGAAGCACCTAAAATGCAGTGCTGGTTGTGCCTTCTTCCACTGATCCAACCGCCGAAGTAAAACTGATAAAGGATAGCTATGGTGGTAGCTGGAGGAGCAATAAAGTCCCCTGGCTGGGATTCGGAAGTCAGAAGGGCTTGTAAGCATATTTAATGATTCATTCAAATCATTCGCAAAGAAAGTGTAAGCCACAATTTTAACACCGAAATAGAAAAAAAGACTAAAATTTTGTGTAAACACTAAATTATAAAAATGCAACTTATATTCAGTGACTCCCTGACACTATGTGAACATTATTTTTGTCATAAGCAGAGACCACTATTGTTATAAATGGCATTCTTAATAGAAATTTTCTATTGTCACTACTAGAAGTATCCTTATAATCAGTATGAAAGGAATAGATATTTAATATCAATAATTATGTATATATGCATAAAAGAATAGTGTTTTGCAAAGAATTTTTATAATTACTTATAAGAAACTTATTGATTGTAGTATAATTTAAAATTATCATTTAACCTGAAATTCCAAGATAAACTATATTACAATGGAAGCATTAAAAGCTAGCATCAAGAATACACAGAAGACAATAGGCTCTAAATAAAGTTAACAATAGATGTAACTTTAAGGCATAGAGAGGCTGAAGTTTAAATATTATGGTACCAATTGAGATAAGAGTCTTAAAAGCCTAAATCAGCCTCCAAATCCATGTACATCTCAGTTTCTCATTTAAGATTCCAGACTTCATTTCAAGCTGGGTGGTGGCACACTCCTTTAATCCCAGCACTTGGGAGGTAGAGGCAGTTGGATCTCTGTGAGTTCAAGGTCAGCCTGGTCTACAAGAGCTAGTTTCAGGACAGGCTCCAAAACTGACCCTATCTCGAAAAACAAAAACAAAAGATTCCAAACTTCATTTTAAACATCTATAAGGGGACACTATACCAGTAGAGCATGTGGATCTGGCAGACCTTGTCCTTCTCCCCCACTGCCTCTGCCTTGCTAAAAACCATTTGATTATATTCCTAAAGCTAGCCACTGAGGTCTATTCCCTTATTTGGTCACTTTTTCCTCCTGAGGCTGACCACCAAAGTCCAGAAATCAGAAGCCCTCTTTGGCTCACCTAATTAAAACTGAACACCTCATCCTAACACAGGCTTCCCCCATTTACCTTTATAAACCACATATGACTCTTATCTCAGTTGGTATCACAATATTTAAACCACAGCCTCCCTAAGTATATACCCAAAGGATACATCATACCACATGAACACATGCTCAACTATGTTCATGGCAGCATTGCTTGTCATAGCCAGAACCAGGAAACAACCTAAATGCCCCTCAACCAAAGAATAAATAAAGAAAATGTGGTATATTTACACAATGGAGTACTACACAGCAGAAAAAAAAATATTGACATCTTGAAATTTGAAGGCAAATGGAAGGCTCTAGAAAACATCATATTGAGTGAGGTAACCCAGACACAGAAAGACAAATATCATATGTACTCACTCATAAGTGGCTTTTAGGCATAAAGCAAAGAAAACCAACCTACAATGCACAATCCCAGAGAACCTAGACAACAATGAGGACCCTAAGAGAGACATACATGAATCTAATCTACAGGGGAAGTAGAAAAAAACAAGATCTCCTGAGTAAACTGGTAGCATGGGGACAATAGGAGAGGGTTGAAGAGGAGGGGAGATAAAGGAAGAGGAGCAGAGAAAAATGTACAGCTCAATAAAATAAAATAAAAAGTCATACTGGCAAGGCCATTTGTTGCTGTGCTTCTGCCTGAGTCAGAAAGCAGACACTGCAACTGTCCTTCTCCTCTTAATTAAGAATCTCACTGTGAGAACAGATATTTGGGTGTGCCTACTCCAGGGTCTGGGAGGGAGCCCCCAAGGTGTGGGGGGTCCCCTTCAATCTATATAAAAATATTATAAAATTATGTACAAGTAAAGATATCAAGGGCTTGCCACAATGTATGCCACATACTTTAGCAAATATTAGATGCTTCCCTCATTCTCTCCAATGTCTTCTCCTCTGAAAAAGTTTAGTTTTGCTTTTAATTTTGTGTATCTCTGTATGTAGGTATCTATATATGAATGCAGGTGCCCACAGAAGCCAAAGGCATTGGATCTGCTGGAAGGAGCCCGAGTTGCAGGTAGTTGAAAACTGCCCAACCTGGGTGTAGGAGCAGACCTCTGGTTCACTGAAAGAGCAATAATGCACTTAAAATCTGTAGGTATAGGTGGAAGGGCAGGATATATCAAACCCCTAGGCCCAGGAAAGCAGGCACAGGGGAGCTAACTACTAGATGAATCTCATGACTTACAGGACTGGTCAGTTACAGAACCATATAGAACCAAAATGTAAACTAAAACTGTTGCCTGCAGAACCCTGTAAGTATTATGCCCTAGAAGGGATCTCTGTCCAGAAGACTGCCCTTTTGGGTTCCTGGGACAGGAAATTCCTTTTGATAGCCTAACAGTGAATTCATCTGATACCATTCACATTTAAATCTTCAACATAACTGTTCCTGTTCTGATTCCAAGGTTGTCAAGAAATATTTCATACACTGCCTAGACCTAGTCTCCCATCTCCCATCCTATGATACACCAATTAAGACTCAAATATAAATCAAAGTTGCTTAAAGATGAATGATAAAATAAAAATATAGTTCTAGATTATGTTGGTCAAAGACAGCTTGCATAATACTGCTTCAAGATGCTTCAAGATCAAATAAGATATAAGGTAAAACAAAATACTGTTAACCAAAATGCAACAAGCAAGCAGGAAAAAATGCAAGAATATGCAAAACAATACAGCTACTCTGGAATATATATTATATATATTTTATCATATGTATAATTTACATATATTTATATGATATATATGCATAAACTAAAAAAGAAAACAAGTTAGGTAAAAATAGCAGTTAGGTTAAAAAAATAACATACTCAGATAAGTACCTGTATCTTAACATAGTCTTGGTGAAAGGTAACGATTCAGGGGCCCAATAAAATACCCAAGTCAGTGTCCCTTTAGCAGACTTCAGCCTTAGGGCTCCACACTATCCATGAGGGAAAAAGCTGTTGCTTTCCATTGTCTTTCCCAAATGTTCAATTCTTTGTCAGTCCCAGGAAAGAAGCTCAGAAATCCCTCAGAATGTTAATCCCCAAACATAAATAGAATACCAGCTCCCCTTTACAGACATAGCACCAGCACCCCATCACAGACAGAACACAGCACTCAATTATATATAGAACCCCATCACCCACTACAGACAGAGCACACCACCCCATTAGAGACAGAACACCAGCACCCCATTACAGACAGAACCAAGTACCCCATCATAGACAGGACACCAGCACCCCATTAGAGACCGACCACCAGCACCCTATTACAGACAGAACCCAGTACCCCATTATAGACAGGACACGAGCACCCCGTTAGAGACAGAATGCCAGGACCCCATTACATACAGAACACCACCACCCTATTACAGACAGAATACAGTACCCCAAGAACACTGCTTCTTCCATGAGCAGGGGCTTTTGGGAAACCAGCTTAAAGACTACTTGGATTAACAGTCAAAATCTTCACCAAGAGATCAGTTATATCCTCAGCACAGTACATGTGTGTTTTCCTTTGAAAGGTCAAAAACCAAGGCATAATAAAACTGACTACCAAGTATAACACGGTGTCATGTTTTCTCAATATATAACAGAACATTGAAATATTTATAATTATCAATCTCTTAACAACATTGACTGATTCTTTCAAATGAATACCTTCAAGTTAATACAGTCTACAAAGACAGTATATAAACATGTTCATATATCCCATCTCACAAACATTGAGGCTTTCACAGCCTGAACAGTATATTTTGTTCTCATTTATAACTGAAGAAACAAAGGCTCAAAATTTTATTTGATTCACCCATAGACACAGCTCTGGGCAACAGTAGCCAGAAGTCAAACTGTACCTTAATTTCAAGTCCAGACTTTTTTAGATATTCAACTCTGTCTGCTGGCGTGTTTATTATTTAGTGAAGAAATTATTTATTGAATACCAATATGTGCCAGGAATTGTAGCATAGAACATCAAGAAAACAGGAAAAATCTCATATCTTGTGATCATTACCAGAAAGTTGGCAGGAGGACAAAAACAGTTTATTTGGAGACATGAAAATGCTGAAAAATAAATGTGCATCAGAAAAGAGGGTCATCACCAATCCTGTCTCATGCTCAGAGATTCAGGAGTGTTCTTGTTGATGAGGTTTGCAATTGAATAGAGAAGCAAATCTGAAGGATTTCCTATGAAGATGAAGATGGAGGTGGGGGAAGACTGTAAAGCTGGGAAACCCACTTCTGAACAGCTCTCCTAACAGAGCAGCATTGAAGGCTTGCCTTCCAGTGACTAGATAATTAACTTCCTGCAGAGAAATGCACTCTGTTTAAACACTAAGATTTACATGAAGGAAATAAAGACCCACCCCTTCTCTGTGTAGGGGGAGAACAATGAGAGCTGCTCGGATCACTACCTCTCACTGCCAGTCTTTTATCTTCAATTATTTATTTAAATGTTTTAATTAAACATAATTACATCACTACAACTGCTCCCTTTCCCTTCTCTAATCCTTCCCATGTCCCCTGCTTCTAACCTCTCTCATGTCCCTCACTCACTCTCAAATAGATGGCCTCTTTTGCTTTGACTCTTATTGTTACATATGTGTGTGCACACACTTAAATATAGAAAATCAATCTACTGTGTCTGTATAGTGTGGCTTGGGTGCATATGATTTCAGGGCTTTGTATTTAGATAACCAATTAGGGGTTTCTTATACCAAGGGAGACCTTAGTAGGCTCACTCCCTCTCTCAGCAGTCATTTATTGCCTATAAATCTTTTTTATTATTGAGAATAGATTTGTTTCATCCAATATATTCAGACTATGGTTTCCCTTCTGTGTTCTCCTCTCAGTTCCTTACCACGTCCCCTCCCATCTGTATCCGCCCCCTTTCTGTCTCTCTTTATAAAACAAGCAGGCATTTAAAAGATAATAATATGATAACATAAAATATACTAAATTAAAACAAATAGGAAAAATACAGAACAAAGATAAGAAAAGGAGCCCCTCCCCCCAAGAAAGGCACAAGAAACAGATACAAAAGCAGAGAAATACTTGTTTGCACACTAAAGCATACCATAAAATATATACAAAACCTGTAAGGATTAAATAAAAGATAATACACATACACTACCAGCAAAAAAATCACAGGAATTAATAATCCCTGGTCATTAATATCCGTTAATATCAATGGACTCAACTCACCTGTAAAAAGGCACAACTTAACAGAATGGATATGAAAACAGGATCCATCCTTCTGCTGCATATAAGAAACACACCTCAACTTCAAAGACAGACATTTCCTTAGGATAAAAGGTTGGGAAAAGACTTTTCAGTCAAATGGACCTTAGAAGTAAGCTGAAGCTATCCTAATATCTAACAAAATAGACTCCAAACTAAAGGTAATCAAAAGAGATTTTAAATAAAGGACAGTTCATATTCATCACAGAAAAGAAATCCATCACAATAAAGTCTCAATCCTGAACATCTATGCCTCAAATACAAGGGCACCTACATTTATAAAATAAACATAATTAAAGCTTAAATTGCACATCAAACCCCACACACTCATAGTGGAAGACTTCAACACCCCACTCTAACCAATGGATGGGTCTATCAGACAAAACATTACCAAAGAAATAAGAGAACTAACAGAAGTTATGACTCAAGCAGACTTAACAGACATCTATAGAACATTCTACCCGAACACATAAGAATATACCTTTTTCTCAGCACCTCATGGAACCCTCTCTGAAATTGACCACATACTCAATCACAAAGCAAATCTCAAGAGATACAAAAAAAAGAAACAAACCCATGTCTTATCAGATCACCATGTCTTAAAGTTAAATCTCAACACAAAATCCAGAAAGTTTACAAACTCATGAAAACTGAATCACCCCTATTCATATTCAAACTTATGGGACACTATGAACGCAGTACTAAGAGGAAAATTCATAGCATTAAATGCCTACATAAATAAGTTGAAGAAATTCCACACTAGCGAATTAATAGAACACTTAAAATCTCTAGAACTAAAAGGAGCAAACTCACCAAGAAGTAGATGCCAGGAAACAATCAAATTGAGGGCTGAACATTAAAGCAGAAACAAATAGAATCAATAAAACAAAGAGTTGGTTCTTTGAGAAAATCAACAAGATAGACAAACCCTTAAGGCAGAGAGATCAAATTAACAAGATCAGAAGAAGGGACATATGAACAGACATTAAAAAAATACAGAGAATCATCAGATCATACTTCAAAAACCTGTACTCCACAAAATCAAAAAATTTAAAAGAAATGGACAATTTTCCTGATAGGTTCCACATAACAAAATTAGATAAGACCAGATAAACAATTTAAAAAGAACTATAACCCCCAAGGAAATAGAAGCAGTCATTAAAAGTCTCCTAACCGAAAAAGACCAGGATTGAATGACTTCAGCACAGAATTCTACTTAAATTTCAAAGTAGAGCTAATTCTAATACTCCTCAAGTTGTTCTGCACAATGGAAACAGAAGGAACATTGCTAAAAATCCTCTTAGGAAACTACAGTGACCCTGATACAGAAACCAATTGAAGATGCAACAGAGAAAGAGAACTACAGACCAATCTTCCTCATGAACAATGATGTAAAAATACTCAATAAAATACTGGCAAACCAAATCCAAGAACACATAAAAAAATTATTGACCATGACCAGAGATGCAGGGTTGGTTCAACATACAGAAATTTATCAATGTAATCCACCATATAAACAAAATGAAAGAAAAAAAAACATGATCATCTCATCAGATGCTGAAAATGTCTTTGAAAAAATCTAACACCCCTTCATCATAAAGGTCTTGGAGAAATTAGGGCTACAAGGAACATATCTAAACATAATAAAGTCAATGTATAAAGCCAACTGCCAACATCAAAATAAGTGGAAAAAAAACTCAAAGGGATTCCCCAAAAATCAGGAACAAGACAAGGTTGTCCACACTCCATATTTTTTCAATATAGTACTTGAAGTACTAGCTATAGCAATATGGCAACAAAAGGACATCAAGGGGATACAAATTGGAAAGGAGGAAGTCAAACATTTGCTACTTGTGGATGATATGATAGTATACATAAGTGACCCCAAAACCTCTACCCAGCAACTCCAACAGATGATAAATACCTTCGGTAATGTGGTGGGATACAAGATTAACTCAAAATAATCAGTAGCCCTCCTATATACAAATGATAAACATGGGGTTAGGGAGAAACCTGGTGCTAGGGAAATTCCCAAGAATCCACAAGGCTGACCCTAGCTAATACCCCTAGCAATAGTGGAGAGGGTGCCCAAAATGGCCTTTCTCTGTAATCAGATTGGTGAATACCCCAACTATCATCATAGAGCCTTCATCTAGTAACTGATGGGACTAGATGCAGAGATCCACAACCAAGTACTGTGCTGAGCTCTGGGAATTCAATCAAAGAGAGGGAGGAGGGAATATATGAGCAGGAGAGGTCAAGATTACAACAGAGAAATCTACAGAGACAGCTGAACTAAGCTTGAAGAAACGCATGAACTCTAGACCAGCAGCTGTGGAGTCTCCACGGGACCAAACTAGACCCTCCATATGTAGGGGACAGTGATGAAACTTAGACTATTTGAAGGACCCCTGGCAGTATTATTCCTGGTGCATAAGCTAGCTTACTTCAGACCATTCCTTATAGTGAGATGTTGTGCTCAGCCTTAATGCAGGGTGGGGGGGCTTGGTCCTGCCCCAACTTAATGTGGCAGACTTTGTTGACTTCCCATGGGAGCCCTTACCTGTTGGGAGGTGTGGATGGGGACTGGGCTGGAGGGGAGGAGAGGGGGTCATGGGAGGAGGGGTGGGGGGAGGACTGTGGCTGTATGTAAAATAAATGAAAACAAAACAAAACAATAATTTTTCTTTTAAAAAGTATATTGTCACCTACTTGCATGTTTAAAATGAGATACTAGAGATCTCAATTAGAAAAAAGGTAATAAATTAACAAAGCTATAAGAACGTTGAGAAGGAGTTATATGCATAATTCTTTTAGGTACTAAGTAAAAACATAGTCAAAAACTACCAGATCCTTTTTACCCACATATGATTCAGGGTCTGCAGCTACAACACACCTCTAATAATTACTACTGCTTGCTGATAGAGTAGGTTATGTGTTAAGACCTTCAACTGTCTTGTGAGAAAAAACCTTCCAACACTCTTACAAGTAATTACCATTGCATTATTCTGCTGATATGAAGAGGGTAAAGTAGCCTACTCAAGAAATGTAACTTATTAACGGCACAGCCATAATTCAAGCAGGTTCTTACAGTACTCATAGCCTGACTCCTTACTAGATTCCACGGTACTATTCTT
The DNA here is from genome assembly GCA_001685075.1 of Bramus lutescens. Lineage (NCBI taxonomy): Eukaryota > Metazoa > Chordata > Mammalia > Rodentia > Cricetidae > Bramus > Bramus lutescens. Next base: position 23,390 of record LOEQ01001365.1, read on the forward strand.
GCCTCTTTACTGGTGCCCAAGATCCGAGTCCTGACACAAAGCAACATGTGACTCAACTGTCAAACATAATCTATTTTTCTCATCTGAAGAACCTCAACATACAAAGATAATAGCTTAGCTGTCTCAAGCAATTTTGAGAGTTTGATGTTTATGAGTTGGAAAGATATTGAACATCAATTTCCCTTGGTAATTAATAAAGATCTGTTCAGTTCTTGCAATACAATCTATAGCAGAGTCATAAAAAAAAAAAAAACTCAGCACATCCAGCAAGCCTCAGTTAGGAGACAGCACCAGCAGGTAATGTCTATCTATTCAGAGCTGAACTCCACCAATCCTGGAACTGCCTCTGCAGTCCCCTGCTTCCCTAGCAATACCTTGTCTGGGTGTTTCTTGCAGCCTCTGGGGAGTACTCTGACAAGGTTTATCATCTGTTAATTATTGTCTTCCCCGAGAGAAATACTTTTTCTGACAAGTTAAAAACTCTGCAATAAAATGCCTTCAGCCTTTCTAAGCCCTGCCTATAATTTGAAGACTAACTTCCAGAAAGATCCTGCAGTGAAGCTTCACAATCACTTGCCAAGCCCGAATCTGCCCATCAACTAGAATCTGCAATTGTTACCTAACTCTCTAAGAGTAACCTTTGGCAACTGTGGGGGAGGCTCATTATTTCTCCTCTTCTGGTTTCTTGTTCTGAAACTGAACAGTTCTAGGAGGCAAATCCCAGGAGACAGAAGGATCTCACACAGGTCTATGCATCTGTGTGTCAGTAGCAAACTTGTTTTTGGCCGACACATTTTCTGAAGAGGATGGCAGGTATAGTACCATCATGTTTATCACCTATGAAACAGCAAGTCCAGGGGGCTGAGGATGAACAAGCACAGATCGAGTGCAAAGGAGTAATGGTGATAAAAAAAAAAAAAGAAAGGAAGGAAGGAAGATGAGAAGGAGAGGGGCAAGTTTCCAGATACAATGGAATTCTAAGAGGTTTGGTAGAAAGTGAATGTCAGGGCTGGAAAGACGGCTTAGCAGTTAGAAGCACATACTGCTCTTACAGAGAACTTGAGTTCGGTTCCCAGCACTCCTGCGGGATGGTTTTGCAACTGCCCTTAACAACAGGTTTAGGAGGATTCAATACCTCTACACACACACAACATACATGCACATAATTTTTAAAAGAAAGTGAATATCATCAACGATAACAAGCGTAACTAAAAAAGGGACCAAACAAGTAATAAACCCTGAGCTAGTGCTCTGGCCTCTTACTTGGTGGGGTTGAGTGGAAAGTCGGGTGAAGATAAGGTAGAGTGAGGGACAAAGGCAAGAATAAATAAAATCTAAAGCTAAAATAAAAACCAACCATAAAAGGAATTGTGGTCCCTGAATATGCTGTTTTTGTTTTATTTAGAAATTTTTTGGGATCTGGTTTAAATACGAAACCACTGATGTGAAGGCTCCCCGCTCCCCTCCTGGCACTGAGACTGACTCTTGACTGGGTCAGCTCACTGCAGCCTCCCTGCAGGGAGAAGGAAATCAGGCCCTTGATAGGGAGGAGGAAACTTGGTTAGGCATAAAATGCTGTGGAACACTATTTCCTTCACTGTCCCTTGTGCTTCACGCTTCGAGTCCCAAGTAAACAGAACAAATGATGCGCATACAGAAGTGGTCGAAATGGGGGACGGTCCCTCCTTTTCTTTGCAAAGTATCTGTTGATAAAGGTGGAAGGACAAACCCTCCCTCACAAACAGCAGAAGGGGAAGAGGGAGAGGAGGAAGAGGAGGAGAAGGAAGAGGAGAAAAAGGAGGAAGAAGAAGAGAGCAAAGTATTTTAAAACTACAATACATTCACTGGAAGAGATCCCATTATCTGGGAGCTTGTGGGGTGGGGTAAAGGGAAGCATTTCCTGTGGAGTTCTATGCATAGCCCTAATTACCAGTGTTGATGTTGCACGCATTAACATCATTAAAACCAGCAGGAGGGAGACTTTCTCAAGAGCCTCATGAGGAGGAGAGATTAGTAGCAGATATTTTATTTTCCACTGAGTTTGGTATGAAAAGCAGAGTCACTCTATGCCAGAATAAGATTTCTGCTAAGAACAGATAAGCAAAATAATCAGCATACAGGCCAAGGCAAAGACCTCATAGGCAGCAAAGTTAGGTGTGTGTGAGGTACCTTCCTTAACAGTATTGATGCCTTTGAAATGGAACCTTCCATTCTTTACCAAATAAATATTCAGTGTCAGGATACAGCACAATTCTTTGTGTTATCCCATAGAGTCTTCCTGGAAGGAAAACAACCTATGCAAATGAGCACTGTGGAACAGAGTGGACTGGGTTTCAGTGACTGTATACACACACACACACACACACACACACACACACACAAAACACAGACACACACACACATACACACATAAACACACAGACACTCACACAGGAACACACATACATAGATATACACACGTATAGACACAAATACATACACACATAGACACAAACATAGATACACACACTCAGATACACACAGAAACACACATACACATATTTACAAAAGTTAAAAAAGGGGCTTCTTTCCTAACAAAATACACATGTAGTCCATCTTTTCCAATCTCTTTGCTAGATTTGTAATTGGGCATAAGGGACACAGTGATTGATTGCAAAGCATCTGTGGTTCCTTTCCTCATGGCAGTTCTGCTTTTGAAAAGTCATATCCCTATGAAAGGCAATAATTAAATAGAAAATTAACTTAAGTGGGAAAGCTTCAATAAAAATAGCCTGATGTAGTAGAAAGTGAACTTTAGCAGATAGATATTTCCTATCCCTAGGTTTCTCATCTAAGAAACACTCTCTGTAAACACATATTATGGAGCTGCTTGCACAACATGCACATATTTGGTTTACAAGTCAAATGAAGTATGAAGTCCAAAAGACACTGAGCACCTAGGAAAACTATAGTAATTCTGCTTAATGCCATGGAATTCTTCATGTCCTCACTTTATAAATGATCTTCAATATGAAATTAGTGTTAAACTATTTAAAGCCACAATCCATAACTATGAGGTAAATATTTGACATATTAAAAAGATATATATAGAGAGAACATAATTTATATATTAAAAGATTTATCAACAATGGAATGTAAGCATCTATAATGCCAGTACTTGGCGAGTTAAGACAGAAGAACTATTAATTTAAGGGTGGTATTACAATAATAATATACATATATGTATGTATATATCAGTATTCTGAATACTAATTCTTTACTGAGTAAGTAGTTTGCAAACACTTCCCCCCATTCTGCAGGTTGTTCCTGTAAACTGTTGCTACTTTCCTTTGCTATAGAGAAATTCCTCTGCTCCTGTTAACATAAAGTCATTTGTCTAGTTTGAACTTTGTCTCCTGTGTACTTTGGTGCTTATTAAAAACTAAGAGCAGTTTCTTGATGTCTTTTTTCTGTTTTCATCTGATAGTTTCATCATCTCTGAGCTTAAGTTTAGAACAACACACTTTTGAAAAGCAATAGGCCGAAGAAGAAATGAGAAGAAAAGAAGAAGAAAAACAAAAGAAAATAAAAAGACATGCCAAAAGGTGTATGATACAGCAAACTCACTGCTGTGGGGGCATTGGCATTGTGGGGATACAAATGCTCACATTAGAAAGACAGAACCTGGGTAAATAGTGGCCCTTCACACTTCAAAGAACTAGAAAATGGACAAACCAAACTAAACTTGAAAGAAATGAATTAATGAAAATAAAATAAGAAATAAAAATACTTTAAAAATGAAAATGAGTTGGTATTTTGAAAAGAAAAAAATATTAGCAAATCTACTGACACCAAATAATATCACAAATGAGAATGGAAACATTATAGCAGATGTTATAGAAACCAAAAAGATCACAGTCTACCACTATGATTCATAGACTGGACTCCCTAGCAGAAATTAGTAGGTTAGCAGAAAACTGACCTATCAAGAATGAATCATGAACAACAGTCTGGGCAGGCTGACAACCACTAATATTCAATTACTAATCACAGCCTCCTTAAAAAGCCAAGAAACAGATGGCTTTGTTGAAATGCTCTATTAAAGATAATGAATTAATTCCATTCTTCCTCAGTTTCTTCCAGAAATAGAGGGAATATATACAAATGTAGTTTGAAGCCAATATTGTTCTTATACCCAAACCAAAGCCATTACAAGAAAAAAATTATAGGCCCACATTCCTGTTAAATAAAAAACCTGAAAATCTTCAATAAAATGTCCACATACCAAATAATAAGAGACCTATACACCATTATCAAATGGAATTAGCCCTGGGCTGCTACAGAGAAAAATCAAGTAATGATAAAAAAAAAACCTATCAACAAATGAAGGATAAAGTGTAAAATAAAATTCTGCAAATAGATGCCAAAAAGCACTTGATGCAATTCAAATGCTTATCTATAATAATAAAAAAAAACTCTCAGCAAGCTAGGAATAAAAGGAATAGACTTAACATAATAAAGCCCACATAACAAATCTACAGGTAACAGGATGCTAAATAAAGAAGAACCAAATCTTTCACCCCAGAGATCAACAATAAGCCAAGGATCAAGGATGCCCAATCTTTCTTTTTTTAGATCACACTGAAAGTTCTAGCCCAAACAACTAGGCATGAAAAAGAAATTAAGAGCATTCAGATGGAAAGAAGGGAATAAAACTGTGCCATATGTAGATGGCACAGGCTATGTGCAGAAACCATGAAGTATGCCGCCAAAAGGAAAAAAAATCTTAGGAATCAATTTAACTATAGAAGTTTGACTCTGAGAATAAAATCTAAAAACTAAAAATGCTGAGGAAAGAAAAAACATGAACAACTGCCCCCAAAAACATTTTTTTTTACAGATCAGAAGATAAAAGCCATACTAGTCCCAGTAATCTATATCTGTACTGCAACCTCTATCAGAATCCCAAGGGCAATTTTTACAGATATTAAAAAAGGAAAAATGTGAAATCCAGAATCACAAAAGTCTTGCCCCCAAACAATCTTAAGCAAGAACAAAGCTGAAAACATCTCACTTCCTAATTTTCTAATACATTATAAAGCTGCAGCATTTAGGGCAATATGCTACTGGTATAGAGACAAATTGATCAGTGTAATAGAACAGACCACACGTACAACATCCACTGACCTTTAAACAAATAGTTGTTGGAAAACTAAATGACCACATATGGAAGAATGAAATTGTACCCTTACTTTATTCCACCCTGGGAAATCAACTCAAAATGGGTTAGAAAAAATAAAATATGAAAGTATAAAATTATTATAAAGGTGGACATTCATGAAAGTGATTTGAGCAATGTTTTTTTATTTATTGAGTAACCAGAAGCACAGGCAAGCAAGGCCAAGTGAGATGAATACCACATCAAATTAAAATGCCTCTGACAACAGAGAACAAAATCAATGAGACAAAAGGCTACCTATGGAATATGCAGAAGTGTGCAGTTCCCCCACTATAACTCACTATAACTACGTAATTGTAGCTTGGCATATAACACTAGGTGAGATGTGATTCTTTGTACCTGTGGAACTTACAGTTCAGGGAAGAAGAAGAACCACCACTCCAAGGCTGAGTGTACAGCTGTGCCCTGGGGAACAATGTCTCAGTCAAGGAAGGATAGATTATAATGAAATGGAAGTATTCATATTGGCTGGTATTTTTCTGAACCTTCTCTGTGTTTATATCTGTTACATATATAAACACCATTTGTGCTACAATTTGTTACAAATGTGTTACATAAATTTTCAATAGCCTGTAGTATTCAGAACAGGAAATATGATGTGCAGGGTTGCAGCCTCTGAGCAATGTGAGCCACAGAACCAAGGTTTCTGTAAGTACTTTTATGTTTGTATTAGGGAAAAATATCCCCTCTGGATGCCTTTCTCAGGTGGACTAATTCCCTTTTCTTAAGTGATATGGGACTGTAGAAAGAAAGTAACATCTGGGCTGATGTAACTCAGTTGATAACGTGCTTGCTTAGCATGCTCCCAGACCTGGGTTCCATCTCAGCACTGCAAAGCTCATAGACCAGGTGATATATATATACATATATAGATATAGATATAGATATAGATATAGATATAGATATAGATATAGATATAGATATATGTAATAGGTAATCTCATAGCTCAGGAAGTGAAGACAGAAGGACCAGAGTTCAAGGTCATCCTACCCTACATAAGGTGTTTGAGGCCAGCCTGAATTAAAGACCCTGTCTCAAAGAAAAAAAAAGGAAATACAAAAATATATGATGTCCCAGGGAAAGGTGGGCATGGTGATTATAATGACAGTAATATCAGCATTTTGGAAGCTGAGGCCACAAGATCATGATTCAAAGCCAGTTTGGAATATGTGGTAAAAATCTTATGTCAAAGTTTAAAAACAGCAACAACAACAAAGCATAGCATCCAAGAAGTAAGTGAGTGATTGTGGGCACATGGGAGAGAAGTATATTCTGTTGATGGGGTGGCACATGCAGTTACTGGTGGTGACTACAACAGTGGAACCACAGGAGACCCTGTCAGTCACAGCGCTGCTGTCCATTGTGCTAGAGGAAAATGGTGAGTTAACACTAGAATGTTACCAGAACAGGGTAAATTGTGTTAAAGATTTTAGGCTTTATCCTATAGGCACATAATACTTCCAAGAATCTTGTTTTCTTGTGGAGATGAATGAAAGCGAACAAAGCCTAAGAACAGAAACTCAAAGCAAAGGATAATGTTGAAAATAGCACAAAGTAGTAAGAGCAGCAAATACTGGGTGGGTAAAGGCAGGACCGGAAACTAGAATTGGTTTAATCATTGGTTGAACAAAGACTGCTAGAAGCGAACGAATGAAATGAGAGCTGTGACTAGAACACCAGAACAGAAAGGGAAACGACATATTGAGATGTGGAGCGCAGAAGTCAGTTTCCAGAGGTGTTAAGATGGTCAGTCTGTGGGCTGTAGAGAATTGGATTTGCCTTTAAAATTATGTGAGTCAAAATATCTATTACTTGCGCAGGAAAACTGGTTTGGAGCTTCAGACCTGGAAACCACTCCCACATGAAGGAATGGAAGTGCATTTTTCACAGCTATAGAAATTGCTAGCATTGGAGGGTGAGGTCAGAAGACCTAGGAAATTACTGTAA
>LOEQ01001365.1:46372-60025 GCA_001685075.1 Bramus lutescens
TTATTTTAACCTATATGGATTTTAGTGGCACTTCTGAGGTATGTTTATAAAAACTTTCTTGTATTATGCCCATACACATAGGGCTCTTCATAAGGCTTTCTCTTTGTTTCTTTGCCCCTAATCTTGCCTACCCAGTCCTGTGGTCAACCATATGAGTCATTCACTAATGTTTTGCATATTCTACTGCATCCTATCCATAAACCAAGCTGATTTTGTGTATTTCCTCTTGAGTCAGTAAGCCTTGTTGTAGTAGGAGGAGATGGCTTATTGGTTTCCCAGTTCCTCAGCCCTGAAATAATCACACAGAAACTATATTAATTAAATCACTGCTTGGCCCATTAGCTCTAGCTTCTTATTGGCTAACACTTACATCTTAATTTAACCCATCTCTATTAATCTGTGTATTGCCATGTGGCTTACCAGGTAAAGTTCTATCCAGCTCCAGCAGGGCTACATGGCTTCTGACTGACTCTGCTCTTCTTTTTCTCAGCATTAAGTTTAGTTTTTTTTCCACCTAGCTCTATTCCCCTAAAGCTCTGCTATAGGCCCAAAGCAGTTCCTTTACTAACCCATCATAATCACAGCATACAGAGGGAAATCTCACATCACCTATCCTTTTCTGTTTAAATAAAAAGGGAGGTTTTAACTTTAACATAGTAAAATTACATAAAACAAAACATATATCAAGCAAGAATTATAGTTACAATATTTATATCTACTTTATCTTTTATTATAACTAAAGCTATAACTATAAATTCTTCAACTCCGTCAAAGACTCCAGGCTATAATATTACCTAAGTAAACAGGAAGTGCATTGTAAGCAACTTCCAAAACTCTAGAATTGACAGACACATATTGTTGCCTGGACAGTCATCCAAAGTTCTTCTGTACCATTGGGGCATCCATCTTNTTCTGTTTAAATAAAAAGGGAGGTTTTAACTTTAACATAGTAAAATTACATAAAACAAAACATATATCAAGCAAGAATTATAGTTACAATATTTATATCTACTTTATCTTTTATTATAACTAAAGCTATAACTATAAATTCTTCAACTCCGTCAAAGACTCCAGGCTATAATATTACCTAAGTAAACAGGAAGTGCATTGTAAGCAACTTCCAAAACTCTAGAATTGACAGACACATATTGTTGCCTGGACAGTCATCCAAAGTTCTTCTGTACCATTGGGGCATCCATCTTCAGCCTATTGGCCCATAGTATCTGGCAGACTTTTCCACAAAGCAGGAAATTTCAAAGACAGGTCTGCATATATTGGCAGTTTGTCAGGAATTTTCTTTCTTCTGCATCCTGCAGAATGTCTTGCAGACTCTTTCATGATGCAGGAACCCTGAAGGACAGTCTCACCTTTAGGAAAATTCAGCAGTCATTTCTCTGTGGGTCCCTCATGTCCAGTTTTTACAGCACACCATGAAGCAGCTCAGGAAAGAACAGTTTCTTGCCCAAATGGCTAATAAACTCCAAAAGGAGATTTTTTGATGCCCATATTCCTCTTGAAGTAGATTGGTGCTGGCAGGAGCAGATATGTCTCATTGTTATGAAAAGTCCTAACTTCTTAAAACATTTTAAATGCCATATTCTGTAGTCCTTGAAAGATTTGAAGAATACCTATCCACCTCAAATATATATCTGTACATCTAGAAAATCTAACTAACATGAGTACAAGCTTGACTATTATGGATGGTTATCTATTAAGCTATAGTTCTTAATTATACATTACGTTTTAAATGAGCTACACAATCACAATACCTTAATCAAGACCAGAAATATACTTATAACAAAATTGATCTTAAATTTTTACCAATAAACCAAGATCCATACCAATTCAAATCTCTATAGCAGAGCCTTAGGGACTGTCCACCATAAGTCATAGGCATAAACTGAGAAGCAAGCATCTGACACCTGAACAAACAGAGGTGTGCACCACCTCTTCACAATGCTTGATTGTTCTAGACATGCTCAAGACTCTTAAGAGTGAACTTTCATCTTTTCAGATGCTCTTATAATCTACTTCTGCTAGATTGTTGCTAGCTACTGCTAACTTTACAAATGCTGTCTAAATCCTGGGACATTCTAAGTGTCTTCTATGAAGGGAATGTCATTCTTCAAAGGAGGCTGTCAGAATTCTAGGGTTCTACTCTGATACTCTTCTATTACACTTGTCTAGTGGCCTGTTTTTATTACCATGGATGTCTCTAATACCACAGTCCAAACAGCACTTCTTGTACTGTACTCTGATCAGTTACACAGTTCTTTCTTACCTTGGATGTCACCCCAAACTAACACTGGTTCTAGCAGGATCGGTCATAGTGCTATTCTAAAGTACTACTTCAGTGAGAATTACTAAGCACTTTAGGATTTTTTTTTTGAGTAAGATATAGCCACATCATTAAAGCTTTCCCCTTGGAGGGAATGTTTCAGCATGCTTCCACTCACTGTGTTCCTAAAACTGTCACTAGTAATACCTGTCTGAGTCTTGTGGGACTTACTCCCACCTAGTGCACATGCACTTAGTAATACATCCAGAGGATTTATGGCTTATTTCATCAGTCTGCTTAATTTATTTGATGAAAGCAAAATTCAGAAGAATTTTCAACCTCTTCAGTCCCTTTCAGATTATGTTTAAAATATGTAGAAGAGCTAAAATTTACCTGAAAGTAGACAATAGTGTATGCTTTTGACTAAAAACATTTAAGAAAAACACTTATTCTTCTCATAGATATAAAAGTAACAAATTGACAAGATCCATAGCTTTAAACTATATAGTAAAGATTTCATTTAGAGCTACATGGTGATAATCTGCTATATGTAATAAATTAGGCACTTTTTAAATAATTTTCAGAATATTGAATAAAAAAGAAGTGCTATTAAGATCATCATTCTTATATTGTTTTAATTGATGGGGCTATGAATTGAATCCAGACCTGCATGTATGTCAAGTACACATACTCATCTATACTCTTGTCTTTGTGTGTTCATTCTTAAAAGGAATAATACACACATGCTGTATTTACATTAATACGGATCTTGTAATGCTTTGATGTCAGGATCATTTAGTTTAGATATGTAGCTATTAGAGAGTTAGGTCCTAATTTTAACTTTTCTAATTGTATGTTTCTATTGCCATGGACAAAATCTCTCTCAAACATACACATTTTACAATCCCATTGGTGAAATAAATAAGACTTATTCAGTACTCTGTGTGCTACCAGAAGAGAAAGATAACTATCCACCCAGCTACAAATCATGCGATCTAGGATGGTGATCTGCCCACATGATATGCTAGTCCAATGCTGCCACAAACATTGCAGGAGAAACCAACCACTGTCTCATTAGCTTTAAGGCCCAATCCATAAAATGGAACTCAAGTCTGACACATCTCAGGTGGCCAAGAACCTGGGACTAGACAGGTCACAGGCCTAGGAGAAAACCAAATATTATTGTTCTACTAAAGGAGCATAGCAGTAAAATGACTCTCATCCATCCCTGGTATTATTGGTTCTCTGATGGTTGTGATGTCAGCCATGAACCAGAACCACTGCGCTAAACTTATGTCCTCTGGGAAGGCAACCTCAACCTTAGCACTGCAAAGGAAAACTTAGTAAGCAGCTATGTTCTTTAACCCCCTCCTCCTAAGAGAGAAAGACTGGCTGACAACATTAAAACCCTAATGGTATATGCATTTCCTATGAGAAGACATGCTGGGCATGGATAGGGTCATGCAAGACCTCACATTTGATGCACCAGTCATTAAAATGGCATATCATCCCACTTCTGTATACCAGAATGCTTACAGCTATTAAACTATTTTCACAGCCTGGAGAACAAAACATAGTTCTGAATTTTCACCTGATGTATTTTTGTGGGAAAGTACAGCCCCTTATGACACCTGCTGGCACAGCAGGCCTAACACAATGTGGCAGAGAAACAGAAATGACAGCCAGGCTGTACCTTATCCCTCTGCCAAGATGCCCTAGATTTGCTAAAATCCAGAGCAGTGTAGAAGATCTGGGGAGTTCACAAAGTGCTGACTAGTTTTACTCCCTGGGGATGCAAGTCTCTCAGCCAGGTCACAAAGAACAAACTGGTGATCAAGAGATTAGAAAGTTCAAAAAAAGGCCACTGCACAAAAGACAGCAAAGTAGAGACAAGGGACCCAAAAGTACACTGAGGACTCTTCCCAACTTCAAACACAGCATTTTATTGGGTTGGTATGTTTAGTCACTAAAATATTAATCTTTAGAGCATCACTTCTTTATAAGGAATGGAGAAAATTCAAAACAACATTTAGATATTAATTTAATTAAACAAATGTCAATTCCTGTTCTCACAGTTGACATCTGGTAGTCTTTTTTCTTCAAACTCAATCCATTGGTAAACTGTGCAAAAGTTGCTACAATGATTTGCAGGTTTCACCCTAATATCAAGCAGCCAATACAACATTCATCTATATGTAAAACTGTAGTTAAATATCATGACCCTGTTCAGCACAGTAGCTCACTAAACACTGGTAAATAAGGCTTACAACATGCTGATGGCTTTCATAGGCCATTTTCAGGTAACTAGAACCTGACAAAATGAATAACTTTGAAAAGCTGTCAGATATCTGGGCATATGCAAGAGAGAAGATGTTAGGCACTGGCTGTATTTCTGGATTACAATCACGACAACTTCCTGAGTGCCCTGCTTGCGTTTGGGAATAACTATTAGCAGGGATTATATGCAAGGAAACCTGAACCATTCCATCTTTCCTTCAGACCTTCAGCTGATTAACCTTGAGCAAGTGATTAAGTTCTTTGTTCCTTCATTTCACCTTTGTGAAATAGGGTAAAGATAATGTCATAATTAAAAATTTGAATTATAATGGGGAATAAAGGACATGGGTTCTGAGCAGGCAAAATCAAGGTGACTGCTTCAATCATATCTGCTTTCAAATATATAAATTCTTGTCAGATTAAAAATAAACCAAAATTAGTTTTTGACAATTCAAATGACATAACACGAACCAATGTATAAAAGTCATGGGAAGCATATTACTAATCAACCCAAGAAAGAATTTAAGGTCATTGTAACTGTAATCAATGAATAGGGTGCATCATAAAGCAAAAGTGTCCTGTTAAAGTTAGACTCTGGATTTGGGGTGGGGGTGGGGGAAGAGCAGTAGAGAAACTCTAAGGTCCTTTCCAACTCTTAAGTGATACAGTATACTCATACTTGCTCAAAAATTTACCTCTTCTCAGTCCTTTAAGAGTACTGCAAGGACTCTGGCTTATAAAGAGAGAGAATAGAAATTTTTGACCAGCTCCTCAGTTTTTATGGTAACAAGAGAAAGGGACATAGCAGGACAGATTGACTAGCGATGAGAAAGTTCTCAAATAGCAACCACTGTAAATGAAGTGGAAGTTGATAGTAATAGCAGAATCTGAAGGGTGGTGTGCTTGACCCATCCCACTTGGATGAACTATCAAGTTGATGAGATATGCAACCATAAATAGTAACAGAAATTTCAAACATCAATCTCTCCCAAACAAGAGAAGGCATACTGGGCATAGCTATGGGTGTCTAATTAGAGACAGGATTATTAAAAGAAGCTACTCTGAATAAATACATATATGTTTTGCCACAGTGATTCACAAACCGTATCTTTAGTTTCCAATTCAATGAATGTTTAAGGGAGGTGAGCAAAGAAAACTCAGTCAGCTACCCACTGATCTTCTCTCTCTGTTCCCCCACCTTGTCCCGCCCCCAGTCTCACCATCAGCTCTGCAGCATTCCTTGTTGCTCTGTTCCCATCTCCTGTGGATCACACAGATCTCCTACTACTAACCTCCCTCTTCCCACTCATTGCTTTATCTCAGCCCCCAAATCCAGCAGACACCCCCTGTTAATTCCAGGGCTGCTTCTCCAATGGGCAACAAGAAAGCTGATGACAGTTCCACACCTTTTCTTTTGCTGCTCCAGTTCCAAGCTCCCTAGTCTCATTCCAAGCTCTGCCACTGAACACCTGCATTTGTCTCCCTTTCATCTCTGACCCCATCTCCAGCAGGTCAGAAAGACCTCTCTAGCATCCCTTCCCCCAACTCATGCAGGTATCCCAGTCTCCAACACCAGCAAGCATACCCTGTAAGCTTATTAGTTGAGCAGTCCAGGAAAACTGGCAACACACAACATCACACTCTCCAGAAATCCAGAGAGGAAACGGAAACCAAACGATAAATCATGCACCCAACTAAGACAAATCCATAAGTCAGCACCTAAATTTACAATGATCCCAGACCCTAATGCCTAGACACCAGTTTAAAATCCCAGTCAATAACCTCTGGGACAGTATGTTTCCAATGGAGACCAGCTATTCTAATATAACAGGTCCTGAATACCTAACATTGCTGAAGCACAAGAGAAAGACCTTAAAACAGATTGTATGGAGATGATTAGTTTCCTTAAGAGGAAATTAATAAATCCCTTAAAGAAATGGAGGAAGAAACAATGAAAAGAAACAAATATAGCTGTTCAAGGCCCAACAATGGAAATATAATCAATAAAGAAAATGTAAACTAAAGGGATTCTGGAAATAAAAAGCTTATAAACCTGAATAGGAATCACAGAAGCATGTTTCATTAACAGAATCAAGAGATGGAAGGGATAATTTCAGGCATTGAAGATACTATAGAAGAAATGGATACCATCAGTCAAAGAAAATATTTAATCTGAAAAGCTCCTAACACAAAATATCCAGGAAATCTGAGACACCATGAAAAGACCAAATCTAAGAATAATAGGAATAGAGGAAGAAGAAAAATCCCAGCTCAAAAGCCCAGAAAATGTTTTCAACAAAATCATAGAAGAAAATTTTCCTAACCTAAAGGAAATGTCTATAAAGTATAAGAAGCAAACAGAACACCAAGTAGATTTGATCAGAAAAGAAAATCTCCTCAGCATATAATAATCAAAACATTACATGTACAGAATAAAGAAAGAATACTAAAAGCAAGGGTGGCGTGGAGATTGTGAAAGTGGCCAACCAATGACTCATCCAGTCTCAGATCCACCCCATAGAGGGAGCCCACCCCTGGCTCTACCTGTAATGCCAAGACCCAGAGGCTGGATAGCCCAGAGACCTAGAATAAAACCAAACACGACTTAAAAAAATGCCAATATAATGATACCTAATGATATTCTGCTATACTCATAGACTGGTGAATCCCCCAATTGTCACCAGAGACCCTTCATCCAGCAACTAATGGAAACAGATGCAGAGACCCACAGTCAAGCATTTGGGTGAGCTAGAGCTTGGAGAAATCCTGCTAAAGAGAAGGAGGAAGAATTGTTTGAGGGGATTAAGGGCATCACAAGAAAACCCACAGGAACAACTAACTTTGTAGCAGGAAGCATTTCTCATCTCACCCAGTCCTGCTGGACTGCTTTCTCTCCTTACTGCTAATCCACGGCAGCCACTTATTAAATAATCATTTAGAGACTTACTATTAATTGCAATTGCTTGATCAATGGCTCAGGCTTATTATTTGCTAGCACTTACATTTAAATTAACCCATTTCTACTAATCTGTGTATTGCCATGTGATTTCGTGGCATTGTCTACTCTCTAGTACGTCTTGTTGCTCCGGCAGCTCACTGGCATCTCTTCCTTCTTCACCTGTTATCTCTGCTTAGATTTCCCACCTAGCTATATTCTGCCCTATCACAGGCCAAAACAGTTTTATTCATCAACCTATAAGAGCAACATACATTCACAGTGTACAGAAGGGCATTTCACATTATAACCTGAGTTCATAAGAGCTCACAGAGACTAGACCAATAGCCAGAGAGCCTACATGGGATCAACCTAGGTGTTTTTCATATGTTTGACAGTTGTGTAGCTTAGCCTACTTGTGGGATTCTTAGCAGAGTAAGCTGGGGCTATCTCTAAACTTTGGGCTGTTTTGGGAATCTATTCCTCATACTGGGTTGCCTTTCCAAGACTTAATACAAGGGGAGGAACTTAGTCCTACCTCAACTTGATACGCCATGCTTTGTTGACACCCATGGGAGGCCTGTTCCTTTCTGAACAGAAACGGGGGGGGTAGATTTGGGGGGATCAGTAGGGAGATGGGGAAAGGAATGGGATGGGAAGATAGAGGGGAAACTGCAGTCAGGATGTAAAAATAAATGAATAAACTTAATCAATAATAATAATAAAAAGATTTTAGGAAAAAAACTAAGTAACATATAAAGGCAGATCTGTTAGAATTATACCTGACTTCTCAGTGGAGACTCTAAAAGTCAGAAGGGCCTGGGCAAAACCCCACCAGGGAATCCTACAGCTATAACCACTTTCAGCAAAGTGACTGGGTACAAGATTAATCAGTAACCTTCCCACATTCAAAGGACAAACAGACTGAAGAAGAAATCAGGGAAACAACGCTTTTTCAATAGCCTCAAAACTATAAAATATCCCGGTGTAACTCTAACCAACTAAGTGAAAGATTTGTATTATAAAAAATTTCAAATCTTTGGAAAAGATATTAGAAGATGGAAAGATCTCCCATGCTCATGGATTGGTAGGATTAGCATAGTAAATAGTCCTACCAAAAGAAATCTGCAGATTCAATGCAATCTCCCATTAAAATCCCAATACAATTCTTTACAGACCTAGAAAGAACAATATTCAACATCCCTTGGAAAAACAAAAATCCTAGGATAGTTAAAACACTCCTGAACAATAAAAGACTTGCTAGAGGTCTCAATATTTCTGATTTCAAGTTTTACTATAGAGCTATAAAAATAAAAGCTGCATAGTATTGGCATAAAACAGACAGGTTGGTCAGTGGAATCTAATAGAACATCCAGACATAAATACACACACCTATGAACACCCGATTATTTAAAAAGAAGCCAGAAATATTCACTGGAAAAAAGACAGAATCTTCAAAGAATGGTGTGGGAAGTCATTCTTTCTATGTGTTGCTTTATTGGTTAATGACTAAAAAAGCTGCTTTTGGCCAGTTGTCAGGGTTTGTGTCCAGCCAGGTTCGCACAATCATTAAGTCCCAAAGAAATCAAACAGAGTCCTACATTAATTGTAAACTGATTGGCCCATTAGCTCAGGCTTCTTACTAACTCTTATAACTTATGTAGTCCATTATTAGCCATTATTCTTATCTGTGTTAGCCATGTGGCTCAGTACCTTATTCAATGGGGCAATCACATCTTGCTTCTTTTGTGGCCACATCAGGACTGCCAAGGAATGGGCTTTCCTCTTCCCAGAATTCTGTTCTCCTTGACCTGCCTCTACTTCCTGTCTGGTTGCCTGCCTATATTTCCTGCCTGCCTACTGGCCAATCAGAGTTTATTTAAAATATAACTGACAGAATACAGATCATGGTCTCACATAAGCCAATGGCTTAACAGAATACATCCAGGCTGGAAGAGTAATATAGAGAGAGAGTAGGTGGAGTCAGTGGTAAGCCATGTAGCAGCAAGAGGGGAAAGATGCAAGCTGCCAGCTGGAACCTTGCCAGTAGGCCACATATATCATGGTAAAATGTAAAATAATGGAAATAGGTTAATTCTAGATTAAGAGTTACCTAGCAATGCACTTAAGTGATTAACCAAACAGTGATTTAAATGATATGGTTTCTGTGTGATTATTTTGGGGCTAAGCACCCAGGAATGAACTAACAGCCTTCCCCCAACAAAAGAAGAGTGAAAATAATCCATATTTATGACCCTGCACAAAACATAAGTCAAAGTGGATCAAAGACCTCAACATATAGTGAGATACACTGAACCTGGTAGAGGAGAAAGTGGGGGAATAGCCTTGAATGCATTGATGTAGGAGACTTTGTAAACACTACACCCATTGTACAAGCACTAATTTCAACAATTAAGAACTGGGACCTCATAAAACTGAAAGCCTTCTGTAAGGCAAAGTATACAATCATTCAGACAAGGAAGCAGTCTACAGAACAGGAGAAGATTTTATTGCCAACTCCACATCCTATAGATGACTAATATTCAAAATATATAAAGAAATGAAGAAATGAGATATCAAAATCCCAAATAGCCTAATTTTAAAAATGGGGTAAACTCTAAACAGAGAATTCTCAATAGAGGAATCTCAAATGGGCGAGAAACACTTAAAGAAATGTTCAACATTCATCAGGAAACTGCAAATTAAAACTGCTTTCAGATTCTACCTGTCAGAATGGCTAAGATCAGTAACATGAGTGACAGCTCATGCTAGAGAGCATGTAGAATAAGGGTAACACTCCTCCTCCATTGCTGGTAGAAGTATAAACTTGTACAGGCATTATGAAAATCAGTGTGATATTTCCTTAGAAGATTGGAAATTGACCTATTTCAAGATCCAGTTCTACCACTCCTGCATATATACCCAAAGGATGCTCCACCCTACCACGAGCACACTTGACCAATCATATTCATTGCTTCTTTATTCACAATATCCAGAAACTGGAAGCAATTAGATGCCCCTCAACAGAAGAATTGAGAAAGAAAATGTACATTTATACAACGGAGTACTACTCAGTTATTAAAGAAAAATGGCACCACGAAATTTGCAAGCAAATGGAGGGAAATAGAAAAAAAAATAATCTTGAGTGAGGTAATCCAGACTCAGAAAGATAAACATGGTATGTATTCTCTTATCTGTGGAAAGTAGACATTAAGTAAATGATTACCAAGCTATAATCAGTAGACCCAGAGAAGTACATATAGAGGAAGGATCTCGGGTGAACATATGGGTATCCCTAGGAGAATAGATTTTATGAGTGGACTTCGGGGGGCAGTAAAGAGATGATCAGGTAGAGAGAGGGAGAGAAGATAGGATAGAGAGAGAGAATGTGGGGACAGCCAGCTGGAAGAGAGGGGAATTTGAGGAATTATGTGAAAACCTAATAGAGTCAAAACTTTCTAAAACAATGAAGGTGATCCTAATTAGGTTTCCTAATGATGAGGAATATGGAGTCTCAATTTGCCATCTCTTGTCACCAAATGAAACTTCCAGTACTGGGACTGGGTTGCACTCAATGATGTTATTGGCCAAGGAGGTCCCACGAAAATCCTCAAACATCTCCAGCTATTGCTAAGACATGGCTTATTCTCTGCAAACTGAAAGGGGGCCCCATTGTGTAGGACAACACCCATACAAGTCATTAACATGGAGAAGTCCAGCTTGTGTCTACATGGAGCCTTCACTCCTAAATTCTGCTGTCTTTGATGTGGGAAGGTACTCTGTGGGCTACTAAAAGAGAAATGTAAACACCAACCAGCCACAAAACCATTGACTTAAACTTTGTCCTGTCTGTAAAATATGCCAAAGCAATGGTGGCACAGAACTTGTAGGAGTAGCTAACCAATGTCTAATTTGACTTAAGACCTCTTCCATGAGACGGAAACCATACCTGAAACTGCTTACATGAACAATAACCAGAGACCAGACCACCCAGAGGAAATGGATGGAGGATGCCAGGAGAACAAGGCCCACGAATCAACTAGGCCAGGCACATACTAACTCACAGAGACTGACACAGCAAACTCAGGGACTACAGAACTACAGAGGTCTCCACCAGGTCTTCTGTATATATATATATTCGCTTAGAGTTTTTGTGGCACTCCTTACTGGGAGAATGAATGGGTCTCTGACTCCTTAGTCTGTTCCTAGGACTCTTTTCCTTATATTGGCTTGCCTTGCCAAATCTGATATGAAGGCTTTTTGTTTCATCTTATTATATTTTATTTTGTTATAGTTAATTGTTATCTCTTAGAGTCTGTTCTTTCCCTATGAGAGAAAGAAAGGGAGAGGATCCAGAGTGGAGGGGAAGTTGGGAGGAACTGGCAGGAGTAGAGGGAGGAGAAACTATAATCAGGATATATTAAATGAGAAAATAATCTATTTTCAATAAATGGAAAAGGGAACATCAGATGTTAAAAAATAAAAGAAATAGCTGAGTATATTTTCAGAATCCATTTGTAAATCCAGGTGCAGTGGCTTGTTGATGCTGCATGAGTGGATGTTGACTCACACCCATGAGTGAGCACAGTCTCCTCTATAATACCACAATGGATTGCAATTGCAAGAATCCCTCTGCTCCAGAAGGAGAAAAGTGACCACTTTTCCCAGTCAAAACATATACTGACCAAGATAAAACAAAGTATAAATAAAGTTTAAATGAAACAAAGTCATCTGGAGGAGAGAAAGAAAATAAATCTATTTTAATTTAAGTTAACTTAATTATACTCATTTCAACATAATTGTTATTAAGATTCCCTTTGAGTAAACATTTGGCCACATGTTTAACTATTTTCTAGATATGAAAGAAGGATTTAACTAGACTTGGAACTATCCAAAGGCTGGGGAAAGGATTTCTGAATTTACTAGAATCCCATACAAAATTGATGTCCATCTGTTTTTGCTCAGGGGCCCACAACTCCCAGAAGATTTTAAAAAGGGACTGTGACCCATTACAAATACTAATTAGTCCCCATAGCAACCAATTGGCTTCAGGAAATATCTACCATAAATTCTATACTAACTCCAATGTTTCTGTAAGGTATTGGAGAAAGAGAAGAAAGATGCCTGAGGTTAGTTACTAAAACATCCAGGCACAGTGTGTGTGTGTGTGTGTGTGTGTGTGTGTGTGTGTGTGTGTGTTATCCCTGGACATTCACATATGCTTTCAGCTGCCCCAGACAGGTTAACCCTCTCTCTCAAATTCAGTTAGTTAGTACAGCACCACTCACAATCAGGGGTCACTTCAAGTAATGAAAAGCTCAAAATCAACATTTCTGAACTAACTGCAGAAGGCACAAGAAGAAAGCAAATGCATTCTGGTGACTTAATCCAAAAAATGTGGGATGCATCTCTGAGTTAGCCTTTTCTGCAATTTATCCATCCCATGGAGATTTCAGAAGAGCAGGTAGATTGTATATAAATAGAGGCAAATGAGAAACCATGAAGAAAAATGTTAAAGCATCTGCAAATTCATGAACTTTTTGTAAATGTTCTAATGCTGAAAATATCTATATTTTCTCAAATTGCATTAATTCTCCTAGTTAAAAAAATGGCCAGGGGAAGCTAGTTGATATAGGTTCAGCAAAAATAATGCTTGCCATCAGTCTGGGTGCCCTGAGTTCAGCTCTTGGAATCCACTAAGTGAAAGGAGAGAACTGGTTCCCTTAAGTTGTCTTCTGACCGCCACACAGGCACTGCAATATGCATGAGTGCTCTCTCTTTTCTCTCTCTGTCTGTCTGCCTTCCCCCTTCTCTCTCTCCAACATATGCACTATCTCTCCCTCTACTCCCCCCCACACACAAAATGACAAAGAAATCCTGGGAATGGAAACAAGTCTGTGTTCAACATACTAAAATTATCAGAGAAGAATATATTCCTGGTGAATATTGGTATTCATAACTTGTGGTTCTGAAATGAGGTACCTATTTCTATAGTGTCTGGCAATACAAATATCCTTTCAAAAGACCTATGGACACAAATGTGCCTTGTTTATCATGAGATTACTATTACCAAAATATTTCCCAATAAATCATAGAATATTAATTATTATGTGATGTAGGAGGGTCATCTGTCTATGTGTTACTTTCATTGGTTAATAAAGAA
>LOEQ01001365.1:62376-75245 GCA_001685075.1 Bramus lutescens
TATTAACCAATGAAAGTAACACATAGACAGATGACCCTCCTACATCAATTATGAATAAGATTAACTCCACAGTAGTCAGATACAGTGGAATACATCTTTAATTCCAGCACTTGGGAGGTAGAGGCAGGTGGATCTCTGGGAGTTAATTACCTAGCTAATTACAGGCCATTCAGGGCTACATAGTTAGACCCTATCTCAAAAAACAAATACAAACAAATACAAAAAGATTAATCTTACCCTATATAGGTGTTTAGGTGTTTGTAAATGAAATTCTGGAGTTGCCTAGACTCTCTTTGCCTCCTACACTGTGACAGCAATGATCTATTGCTACCTTCAGGCCTCAGTCCCTAAGGAAGGTGAGCTTACGCCTTTCTCGGTGTGCTGAGATCACCATATTTCCTACCCAGCCAAATTTTCCAGGCATGGTGGGAAATATTCCTTTCTCCAAACACCTATACAGACATCCAATCAATCTGGCATTGCATTCCTGGAATCAAATGTTTTCAATTAATTTCTTTATTGTTCGACCCTTCTCATGTTACCAAGATGCCCATCTTAAAATGTCCAAGACTGAACTAGCTGATCTTGCTCAACAGAAAACGGTGATAAAGTACATTCATGCTGTAAATCTATACCATAGAGATATACTTGACTTAATAAAATAGTGAAACATGAGGATGTGCTAAGTAAATCCTTCCCTTTAATCCATTAATGGTCCCAATTGTTTCCCATATTACACTGACTATTCTACTTGCTTTGTTTATACATTGTAAAATTTAAAACATTGGTTTGTGGTTATGGAATGTTCAGTTTATTTTTTTATTAGTCTACAAATTTTAGTGGAGAAAAATAAGAGAGTAATGATTTTCTTATCACTTTATTCTCCATTTTTTCTTTTCCGTTCCCTCATTATACATGTATTTTTGTGATCTTGTGAAACTAACATATCAAGAAGTGTCCTTCTAAACTTTGTCAAATCATTTTTATTGGCTATTGCTTTCTTGCCCTTTGTTCTGCTTGAGTAAGACAAGTTCTCTCTATATATAATGGTTGTACACAGTCCTCTGAAATGTGAGTCTGGAAAAGAACAAACCTAATAGTAGGAATGTGACCACTGCTTTTCAGCCTTATTCATTTTCATGAAAGAGAGGAGAGCCATGTCATGAAGTGAAACTCTTTCTGTTGTTGGTTGCTCTTAGGTTTTGAAGACAAACTGAGTTCATTCTTTCCCCTAATTTTTCTTTTAGTGGAACTCAGAAGAAATGAAGGGAGACTCCAATTGAATTTTAGACAAATACAGTAAATGAGGAGCATTTCTGAAGTAGCATATTTTCTCAATGCCTTTCAATTTTCATCTTTTTATCTCAAGCACTACGAATCTTTATAAATCTGGTGTTGTAGACAGACCTTGTTACTATGCATAGCATATTTTGTTTTATCAAGATGACCATAAAAGTATTTTATATCTCACTTGTTTCTTTGCAAGGTTATCTTGATATATATTCTTTCATCAAGAAAAAGGGGATGTCAATTTCTCCAACCCCTTGAGCCCAAGCTAGACTGATACTTTTTAACCAATAAGTATATCAGCATAACAAGGTTAAGTCAGCCTCTTCTGATCCAGAATTCCCTATTCTTATTTCTAGGAAAGCATTCTCTTGAGGAGCTTAGCTTCCACCTTATGAGAAGCCCCATTACAAGAGGTCATGTGGAGATGTCCCAAATACAAGCCTAGCTGACCTTCCAGAGGGCAGCTAGAATTGACTCAGCCCAGACAGTGAGTGGTCTAAATTACTTACTCACATGGAAGTTTCATATGCCCCTTGAGGCATGAGATCTCGCTCCTAAGGGAGGCCCAAACACTCACTCAGATGAACTTTGTCAGTCTACAGGGCACAATAATTTTTGCTTGAAGCCATTAAGGTTTGAGGTAATTTACTAAATAGGAAGAGATAATAAGATACTAGTCATAGGAAACCAGGCCCTGTGAACCATTACCACATCACAGTCTCCTGGAGCTGACCTCTAGCCATTTCAGGAGTGACAGGAAAACATCCTGGATGTCAAATGTAACTGTTAGATTGAAGGTAAATTGAACTGATATTGTGGTTGATCCATCTAAAGACAACGCATGCTTCTTCACAGGTATGTACAACTTGTAGTCCATGGGCTTCACGCACAGCAAGTTGATGACAGTCAATGTAACCCAAGCAAACTCATAAACTTACTTTTAATGTTATGAGATTTGTGTGTGTGTGTGTGTTAGCTTAATTGTCCTCAAGAATGAATGTTGGAGATGACCAACATCTGTCAGATAGTTGTACAGGCCTGTAAGTTAGAGTCACCCTGTAAGTATCTGTCTGTCAGGCAGACAGTAAGTGTCTGTTGGGCCTAGAAGTTACAGACATGCCTTCTTTATCCCATCCAGACTTTGATTATTGTGTGCCTTCCCTGGCTTCTCTGGCTAATGGCTGCACCTGCCAGCCCTCCAACTTCATATCATGTCTTCTATTTTCACTCTCTCTGTCTCTGCCTCCATCCCTTTCTCTCTCTCCCTGCCCCCTTTACTCTATCTACTCAGTCTCACCTTAGCTCGAGATCCTTAGATGATTTTCATGTCTACAAAAGACCCTTTTCCCAGCTTCCAGGAACGTGATAACAAAGGAGCACCCCCACCCAACCCTCTTCCCACATCTGGTGTAAGAACAGGAGCACTGAAATGGGTCCCCATCACCATAAAGCCTTTGGTACGTAAACAAACCTGACCAAAATAAAACAACTCTGCCATTGCACTGGACAGAGTTTCAAAAACAGATGGTAGTGAGTACTGCAGAGTGAATCTTCCCTGTAAGATTGACCAATCCAATCTGACTTCATCTCTGAGCCTGCCTTCTCCATCCAGCTGCTGTTCCCATGGACTAAGCTCGCTAGGGCAAGAGAAAGGTGGGGTGAGCAAGTGGTGGCAAATCATTTCAAACTCAGCCCAGTAGCACGGTGGATTTTGCATGATCTTACCTGGGATAAATACATCTGGCAATGCTGAAGGACTTTGTGGTGCCATTTTGGAATTCTCCTGGGAATCGACTGTATTGGTTGCATAGTTGGTGATATTCAGCCTCTCTCTAACTTTTGACTGGCAGTCTCCATATAATTTCTGTAGGTTTGTTATTATTTTCTTCACTTAAATTTTGATCTCTGTTCCTCATATTGCTCCAGTACTACCTAGTATAACAACACAAAATTCTTTTTACAGCCTGCAGTCTCTGAAGGAGAACATCTCAACGAAAAATCTCATAGCTCGGAAGCTCCCAGGAAGATGTATGTGTAAGACTAGTCAGGCCTGATGCAGATTCCTTTAGCTCACAGCAATGGCAGCTGGTGTCTGCTGACAAATGCTCTGGGAGCCTCGGGTCTTTTAGTTTTGGCAGCTGTTGCTATCTGAGGTTTATGTCTTATAAATGCAATTACTTCAGCTCGCAAGTACACAAAATCTGAGCCCAGGATGAACAGATAACGAATTTCCTCTTCAGAGCCCTTTTATACAATCCACCAAATAGGTTCATTGGTCAAAAATGTTGGTTTGAAAATGCTGGTATTTACTATTCTCTCTATATATATCCTGCGTTACAGTCCACACACACACACACACTCACACACACACACACACACACACTTTAAAAGGTGATTAAGAGAGTAGTTATAACCATGATTCCATGATCTTAGCTTAAAACACACACCCACAGATGTAACAACAATGAAAAAGAAGAGGTCACATATTTGAGAGAGAGCAAGAGGTGATACAGGGAAGGAGTTGGTAGAAGGAGAAATGGGGTGTAAAATTATGCAATTATATTTTAACTTCAATATTTTTTTAAATTATTTTTAAAATGTAGAGTGTAAGGTGTATCACAATTTAAAAAAAAACCTGTTCTCTGGACTTGCAAGAATGGACAACATGGAAATATAATGATAAGGTCATGAGAATAGTCCTCAGTGAACATGGTAGCACCTTTGAAGCAGAGTCAGGAGAACTTGTTTTCTGTTCTTTGCCCTTCCAGAGTAAGAGTATGCATGAGTGGGAACAGTGGCCTCATCAGACCCCGCACCTGTCACTGCCTTTGTCCTGGACTCGCTAAACCCTCAAACTGTGAGAAGTGTCTGTGACTTGAGCCACACAGTCTATGGATATGTGTTACAGTAGCCTAGATGACTATGATACGATCTACTTCTTTCTAGTCTCTGATTGGTGGGAACTAACTGATAGTAATGTGGAAGAATTAACACCTTGCATCGGATGTTCTACAGAGGCTGACTGGGGATGGAATGCTACTGAGAGTTTGGAGTTAACTGTTTCTGCCATAACATGAACTCACCGCTTCAGCAAAAACAGTGCATTTGGTTCCCAAAGCAATTAAAACCACAAGCAGCAAAAATTTTGCATTATTGGTATATTCATACCTTTCTCTATGTGAGTCTCTATGTAAGTCCATAGTCTTATGTCTGCATAATGCTTGACCAGGACCTTGCGGCTTTCATTGTTTCCATTGAGAAGTCAGGTGCAATTCTGATAAGTCTGCCTGTATATGTTAATTAGCCCTTTTTCTTTGCATCTCTTAATAATCTTTCTTTATTCAGTATGTCTAGTGTTTTGACTATTATGTGACAAAGGGACTTTTTTTTTTTTTGCCCAGTCTATTTGGTCTTCTGTAAGCTTCTTGTATCTTTCTATGCATATCTTTCTTTAGGTTGTGAACGTTTTCTTCTATGATTTTATTGAATATATTTTCTGTGATTTTGAGCTGGACTTCTATCCCTATTATCCTTAGGTTTGGTCTTTTCATGGTGTCTCAGATTTCCTGGATATTTTGTGTTAAGCTTTGGTTTTGTTTGACCGATGAGTCATTAGTTTTTGGTGGTGCTGTGTTGCTCTCTGTGGTGTTGAGTGTGTTTTTATCTTGTTGTCTACCCTTCTTTTCCTGTGATTGGTATAGCTGGGGTTGTGATTCTGGTGATAAATTTTCCAGGTGCCAGTGGATCCAAGACTCAGATGGTTGCTACCCATGGGAGAGTCAGGGTCACAGTTTCGGTCACACAGGAGGTTGCTCCGCATTTCCAGAGGTCGCTGGGTGCTCCAGGAGGATATTCTGCAATCTGGGAGGTGATTTGGGCCTGCTCCCACTGAGGTCATTCATTACTAAGAAGGGGAATTACAGACCAATATCACTCATGGACATTGATGCAAAAAATACTCAATAAAATACTGTCAAACTGAATCAAAAAACACATCAGAAAAATCATCCACCATGAACAAGTGAGCTTCATCCCAGAGATGCAGGGATGGTTCAACATACACAAATCTGTCAATGTAATCCACCATATAAACACACTGAAAAAAAAACCTACATGATTATCTCATTAGATGTTGAAAAAGCCTTCAATAAACTATAACACCACTTCATTATAAAGGTCTTGGAGAGAGCAGGGATACAAGAAACATACCTAAACATAATAAAAACAATATACAGCAAGCCAACAGCCAACATCAAACTAAAAGGAGAGAAACTCCCAGTGATTCCACTGAAATCAGGAACAAGACAAGGTTGTCTACTCTCTCCATATCTATTCAATATAGTTCTTGAGGTCCTAGCTAGAGCAATAAGACACCAAAAGGAGATCACAGGGATACACATTGGAAAAAAAGAAATCAAACTCTCACTATTTGCTGATGGTATGATAGTTTACTTAAGTGACTCCAAAAATTCTACCAGGGAATTTCAACAACTCATAAACACCTTCAGTAATGTGGCATTACAAAAGATTAACTCAAAAAAATCAGTAGCTCTCCTTTATACAGATGATAAATGGACTGAGAAAGAAATCAGTGGAACATCAACCTTCACAATAGCCACAAATAGCATAAAATATCTTAGAGAACTCTAATCAAACAAGTGGAATACCTGTATGACAAGAACTTTAAATCCTTGAAGAAAGAAATTGAAGAAGACACAAGAAAATAAAAAGATCTACTATGCTCTTGGGTAGGTAGAATTAATATAGTAAAAATGGTAATATTACCAAAAGCAATCTATAGATTCAATGTAACACCCAGCAAAATTCTTCACAGATCTTGAAAGAGCAATACTCAACTTCATATGGAAAAGCAAAAAACCCAGGATAGCCAAAACAATCCTGTACAATAAAGGAACTTCTGGAGGCATCACAATGCCTGGCTTCAAACTTCAAACTACAGAGCTACAGTTCTAAAAAAAAAAAGTCTGGTATTGGCATAAAAACAGACAGGAGGATCAATGGAATTGAACTGAAAATCTGGACATCAATTCACACACCTACAAACTCCTGATTTTTGACAAAAAAAGCAAAAAAAAATATAAAATGGAAAAAAGAAAGTATATTCAACAAATGATGCTGGATAACTGGATACCAACATGTAGAAGAATGAAAATAGATCCACGTATATCATCCATAAAACTTAAGCCCAAATTGATCAAAGACCTCAACACAAAACCAACCACACTGAACCTCATAGAACAGAAAGTGACAAGTACACATGGTTGCATTTCCAGTGGTGAGAAGAGAACAGGTCCCTGGAGTTCACTGGCCAACCAGCAGAGTTGAACTGGACGCATTCAAAATTTGGCAAAATATGATGCAGGTAATCACAGCAGCAGTGAGTTCATGCGTGCAAAAGTCATACTGTTTCCACAGCACTCTTCCCCACCCTACAGCTACGAATTAATGTCTTTTGATCACTTTTCCTGAGATGTTCCCTGAATCTAGGTGGATATATAAAAGTCTCAATATTAAAGGAAAATTGTAAATTAAGTGAAGGAAGATGCTCAATGTCTACCTCTGGCCTGAAATGCATGTTTTCCACATGCTCCTGTGAATGAGCACAGCCACATGAACACAATCATATCATGCAGGCACATGCTTGTGTACACATGCTTTGAGATCCATTAGTGTTTCTTCATTTTAGAAGTGGTCACTCAGATCATTCTCCCATTTAAAAACTTTATAAAGTTTTATTTTAATTTTCTGAGTATCCTGCATGTATGTATGTCCATCATGTGCATTCTCAGTGTGTGCAGAATCAAGAAAAGAGCACCAGACTTCCTGGAACTAGAATCACAGTTGGTTGTGAACCACCAAGTGGGTGCTGGAAATCAAGTCTGGGTCTCTGTAAAAACAAGTGCTCTAAACTGCTGAGCCTTAAGTAGTCTGAATATTTAAACTTTGTAGGGTGATCACCTGACTTTCTTTTCTCATTCTGTAGTTTATCTCCTCACCTTATTATCTCCTTTGGTGTAAAGAAGCTTTGTAATTTGATGCAATCAGATTTCACAATGCATGTTTTGGGGGTCTTGTACAGAGAATCTTTACATGGAGCAATGTATTGAAAGGCTTCACTTCTGTTTTCTTCTGAGAGGATCGAAGTTTCACATCCGATCCTTTGGTCTTTTATCTATTTTGAGATGATTTTGATCATGATGAGAGACAGTGGTCAAGTTCCAGCCTTCTTCGTGTGGATGTCCATTTTCCCAGCCCCATTTGTTGAGGAATTTGTCCTTTACAAAAATGGATGCTTTAGGTACCTTTGCTGCAAGTCAGTTGGTTACAAATCTCTGGGTTCTTATTTCTGTAACCTATGTGATTATGTTGGTCTCTGTGTCTGTTGTTTGCCAATACTATGCTGTTTGGGCTATACTCCTACAGTGTCTTCAAGGTATCACGGTGCTTGGGGACATTTTTCTTCATTGCTTTGATATGTGGTCTTTTATAATTTCGTACAGATGTCGGGATTCTTTCCTAGCTCTCTGAAGACTGTCATTCACATTTTAGAGGGGACTAAAACTTGAGCCTGTAGATTTTAGTATTAATACTGACATTTAGCCCCATTCATTTTTGTTTTCTATGGAAACAGAAAGCCTTCTGATTTTTTCTGCCTTTTTTAGTTCATTTCATCAGTGTTTGTCAGTTTCATTATAGATGGTGTAGACTTCCTTGGTTAGATTCACTTCAAAGGTTTAGTTCCTTGATTTGTTGTTGGCGATTATTTGTTTGTTTTGTAGCTATTGTGAAAGGGATGGTTTCAATAACTTTTTCCTCAATAAATATATTATTGCTATGCAGAAAAGTTACTGATTTTCTTTCTTTTTTACTGATTTTCTTATAGTAATTTGGGGACCTATAATTTCCTTATTCTTAACAGTGTTTTAGTATGGCTGCTGGGTTATTTTATATATAGAATCCTATCACCTCCACACAGTTGACTTCCTCCCTTCATTTTTTTCAAAGGCTCATTTATTTCTCCTTCCTAATTGATCTGGAAAACTTTCTTGTACTATATTGGATAAGAGACATGAGAATGGGTGCCCTCCCCTTGTCTGTAACATTAGCAGAGTGCTAATTTAGCTTTTTCTCATTAAGAATTCTTTAATTTTGTAATCATTTTGCCTTATTTCTACTCTGATTTTTTTTACTTCTTTCCTTCGTTTTTACTTTGGATTTCTCACAATAATATTTTTCTTTCTCTCTAATAAAACCTATATACTTTGAATTAAGATAATTTTGTTAGCTGATACACAGTCTATGTGAGAGAAATCTCCACACAATTGGTGAAAAGAATTTACACTCTGAAGACATTAGATGAAATGTTCTGTAAACTCCTATTAACTCCATTTGATTTGTAGTACAGTGTAACCTTGAAGTTGCTTTATTGACTTTTTGCCTGGATAATAGGCCTAGTGATATAAATAGACTGCTAAAATTCATTACATTATTACATTGGAAACTATCTGTTTATTTAGATCTAATAGTGTTTGTTTTCTAAAACTGGATGGTCCAGCACTATGCATACATAGATTTACAGTAATTATATGCTCCACTTGAACTGAGCTGCTGATAAGTTCATAATGGCCTTCTTGGTCTCTTCCTGCTCTTTCTTTTTTTTTAAAGTCTCATTTTTTTCAGTTGTTAGTACGCTTAATTCTGCTTTAGGTTTCTCATTGCTTGAATATAATTCTACAATCTTTTAGTTAAGTGAATTTCTTGAAAGCAAGCACCTGGCCACCTCATCATGTGCTTTTATTGCCATGAGGCTACTATGTATCTTGCCACCCTGGAGATATCACCAGGGTCACCTTGTTCACATCAGCCTCCCCACACATAGGCTTCTGACCAGGTTTATAGTAGTAAGCATGTATTCCTTCCCATGGAGCAGGTCTCAAATCCAGTCAGTAGGCAGTTGCTTATCCCAAAAAGAGTTATGGCACTAATGCACCAATGGGCATATCTTGCATGGCAGGTCAGTATTGTTGCATTAAGGGTCCACAGTTGGGTAACGCAGTTGGTGACTTTTCTCCCCAGCTACCTACATATTGGTTTGTGGTACTATAAATGCTATCCAGCTTCATCTCTCTGTTTCCTGAATTTAAAGTATGCAGTATATTTACCAACAGGTATTATCATTTAGTTATAGTGAGTAGCCAAGAACAATGACAACAGTCTTTATCATCTGGGAAACTTTTTGCCAACAGCTCATGGGGGAACTTTCCACATCTGTTCCAGATTTTCATTTAAAAATCTGTGGCGTCTCTGAGCAGCAGAAGCCATCCATTCAGCACTCATGCAAGGTACCTCTATTCAAAGTATTAATATTATTATTATTTATATTTTTAGTTTATAAAGTAGTATGTTTCTATGTGGATTTTTCATACTTCTTTAAGTTTGAGTGAATCTTCTCCCCTCATTCTTCCCTTACCTCAACTCTACCTTCTCTTCTCCTTATTCAAAATTCCCAAGGATATATTTTAGTATCCTCCTCAGTTAAGGTTTCCCCTTGTCCATGCCATGGCCCTTTCGTGCTTCCTTGTCTTCACAGACATTCATTTCAACTTAAAATATAAAACATAAAAAAACTGAAACTATGATCTGGATTAACAAGTATACAAGATAATATATGGTGTTTGTCTTTTTGTGTTTGGGTTATCTCATCCAATACAATATTTTCTAAAGTGCTTAACTATTGGTAGTTTAAACATATCACAGAATAAAAGGTATCTGCATAACAATCACAGTCACATAAAATCATAATGTTCCTTGACCAGAATCATCTACTGATGTAATCTCTACTAGGAAGTACAGCCACATTTTTTTTGTTACCAGGGAACAGTAGAATCACCTTAGTGCTTGGGCAGGAGAGCCTAAGTTACCTGTTCTAGAGTCCCAGAAGAGCAAAGCAGAGTCTAGAGAAAATAGGGGAGTTCATCATAAAGGAAAAATGTACACTTTGGAGTGTAATGGTGAACACACCAGGAGAACTGGGTACAATAATTTGAGACTTTGTCCATTAAATTTTTCTTGATTTGGGCATGAGAGCTTCATTCTTCCCAATATGACATTAACCTTGAACACAAATTTGCCCTCCACTTCTTTGGGCAACCAAAGAAGAAAATATTTCACCACAATCTAATACTATTGGAATCAATTGTCCAATCAATTAGAAGTTGTACCATGCGGTCCAAAGCTCACAATGGGTGTTTGAAATGTTTTAACCACATTCATTACCATGCATTAATCACTCCATTGGCTTGCGTTCACTTTGGGCCAGGAGAGCATAGGTGGTTGTATGAGAATCATCAGTTAACCCTTTAAGCTCCAGAGGAGATGCTTTTCTTCTCTATTTTCAACAAAACAGCAACAAACAGGTTGAGGGTTAGTTATTGACATGCTACCATGTGAAAGTTTTGAGGTGACTCTCGGGGAATCTGATCCCTCTCCTAATTCAACACTTTGTCTACCACAACACATTGAAAAGAAAATGGCTCTTACAAGTAGATTCATGTTCTTGAAAGTTTCACTTAGACATCTACTTTATTGTCCTCAGAGAGCCAGCATGCTCTTCCCAAGCAATCCTTAACAGTAACTTTGTTTATGTTTTGGTTTGCTTTCTTTTTAAAATATACAGAAGTGGAAGGAAGACTACTCTGGTGGAAATAAAAAATTAAGGGGGTGTACAGAAACAAAAAGTGGGAGGAAGAGAATCAAAATTAATGACCCATGGGAAAGTGACAAGGAAATCTGATACTTGGGAAGCTAATCAAAAGCTGAAATTAAGTGTGTGCACATAAACAATGATTTTGAAGGGGGTACCCTGTGTGTGGATAAAGCTGATCCCAAGAATTATAATCTATTTAAACAAAAATTCCTGAGGGTAGGGAGGGATATTCTCTATGAATTAGTGTTCAGGGGGATCTCTGATTCCCTAAAAATTATACAGGCAATTTCCACTACTGTTGTTCCCCCACCAGACTGGCTGTCAAGAACCGATTGTTGAAGACACCACATGGTCTGCTCACAGCACATAAAGTAATCAAGATGGAACTTGGCTGGGAGTTTCCTCCATGTTGGCTGGGTCTCATGGTACTAGAAGGTACTATGCTGGTTGCTGGAAGAACATGGTCAGCACATTCTTACTCAGCTATGTACCTGGGCTCTAACTTGTCCACCAGTCACCTAACATGAACCCATTTGTGAAAACGTGGGAACTGTATTATGGGGTAGCCAACCTTTTTCTGGTTGAACTTAATGTCTTCATCACAGGAAAGACTTTGTGTCTGGTACTGTAAGCCTGATCATAAGCCTGTACTGGGGAGTTTAGAGACCTCAGTGGGGAACTTTTTTATGTTTTATGAAAGGGACTCAATGTGCCCATTAAATTGCTCTAAATAACTATGCTTAAGTTCCTTATGTTCACAGATTAGTGATCCTAGAAGATTGGGTCAGGAATGCTTGCTGGGAATTTGTGTTGGTTTGTTTTGCTTTGTTTTTGCAGTAGGTAGTCATAAATGAAGAGACTCATAACTGTTGAGAAAAACTGACTGTTCAATGCTCACCTGTAAATGGAAGTTCTATATCACTCTTTCTACGGTTCAGGGAGTATCATCAAAGAAGAAGTGTAAGACCTGGGGAAATGAGACATGCAGAGGCTGGAGATGAAGAGGGTGCAGAATGTTTGAACTTACAGTAGCTGCTGATGTATGACAAGATCTGCACAAGATTGGGACAAGCAACATCCTGTCACAGAGGGGAAAAGATCTCATGATGCCTTGCCCCTTCTGACGTTTACATGTAGTTAAAAGTTGACAGTTAAAGGGGGGCAAGCATTCATCTTCAGTGGTGTAGCCACTGGCAAGGGATCCATGCTCCTGTAAACAAACCTGTGGAACTCACTGGGTCACCCCCCAAAAAATTCATTAGAATAGAAGCAAGGACTGGCTGGAAACAGGCAGAAGAGAATTAGAGTAGGAAGCAGCTGAAGACAGAAACGGGTAAAGGTGATCAAAAGGCATTTTGTAAATTATGCGATAATGGAACCATTATTCTGTTTAACTAATATGTGCTAATAAAACATATTTTAAAAAATATAAGTCTTGAGAAATGGCTTAGACGTTAAAGGACAAGCTGCTCTCACAAGAACCAAAGTTAGGATTCCAGTACCTACATTCAGACTACTATTTCAGGGGATTTAATGCCCTCTTCTGCTTCTGCACACACATGGTGTACACGAACTCACAAAGGCAAGTACGTAGTCACATAAAGTAAATAAATAAATATTTTAAAATGTTATTAGTCCCCTCGTAATCTAATTTTTTATGAATTTGTTATTCTTGCTTTTTGTTAATCTTCTATAATTGCTGTACTTAAAAGTCCCATTTTTGTTAAATATTTTATGCAATATCCAAGATTTTTTCAAATTTTAAATGTTTCTTTTTACTGTCTGTCCTATACACAGACACACATGTGCACACACACACACACACACAGAGAGAGAGAGAGAGAGAGAGAGA
>LOEQ01001365.1:91755-107954 GCA_001685075.1 Bramus lutescens
ACTGAAGAATGGATAAGGAAAATGTGGTACATTTACACAGTGGAGTACTACACAGAAGGAAAAAAAACAGTATCATGAATTTTGCAGGCAAATGGATGGAGCTAGAAAACATCATTTTGAGCAAGGTAACTGAGACCTAGAAAGACAATTATCACATGTACTCACACATAAGTGGTTTTTAAACATAAAGCAAAGAAAACCAGTCTACAAGTCACAATTCCAGAGAACCTAGACAACAATGAGGACCCTAAGAGAGACATACATGGATCTAATCTACATGGGAAGTAGCAAAAGACAAGCTCTCCTGAGTAAATTGGTAGCATGGGGCCCTTGGGAGAGGGTTGAAGGGGAGGTAGAGGCAGGGAAGGGAGCAGAGAAAAATGTACAGCGTAATAAAAATTAATAAAATTTAAAAAATAGTTAATACTTTCTTTTTCTACTATTTTCACCCCCTTGCATCTCTCTCTCTCTCTCTCTCTCTCTCTCTCTCATCTATCTATCTATTTTTCTTTCTAGACACATTCTTGGTATGAATTCAAGGCTGGACTTCATTTTCCAAAGCTTTTGTCTCATTCTTCAAGGACTGGGGGGTTATAGGCATGTGCTAGCACACTGCATGGTGTTTGATTTTCTTTTTAAATTCTGTAATACTAAGGATTAAACTCATGGGCCTCACTTATAACATAGTTATGCCACTGAGCTATTTCCCCATACCTCTTTTTACTTTTCTATTTTGAGACAAAGTCTCACTAAGGTACCCAGGCTGTTCTTGAGCTCACTCTGCAGCCTAGGTTGAGATCCTCCTACTTCATCCTCCCAAGCACCTAGGATTTCAAGCCTGAACCATTGGGTTACAGTTATTATGTTCTTAAACTATAAAGTGCATGCTAGATTTGGAAGATTTGATAAAGCAGTTCAGTTGCCATCTGGAAACACGTTATAAGCCCCCAAGAATATGTGTTTCAAAAATTCCCTGTTGATTTGAGATACAGTGATCTGTACTAGAGCCAACAATCATGCCTAACCATTCTCCGTATCTTTGGCACATACAGGTGGCTCAATCAAATTTAAAAGCAATTTTCAGTTTCCAGTTATGCACTTGCTATTCCTACAAATAGCTGGTACAGCAAACCCTGACCAAGCAGCTCTGGTTTGAAGAAAAGGCTGTGTTGTCTATTCTGGATTCCCTTGCCTTCTAACTATCCACGACCTAGTCCCAACCCTACCTTTGTTACATATACATAAACTCATAGAATGCCAGAACTAGACAATCTAGCCTAGTATCGTTTTCCTAGAAGCAGACCCTGATGTCGATATTAGTGTTAAAATACTTTATTCTAAGAATGATCTGAGGTAAGCCATGAGTGAAGAGGCAATGATTCAAAAGTTTATCAGTAATGATCCTAAGAAAGGCATGGTCTTTACTAAAGACTAGCTTTAAAAAAGCAGTAAAATTATACCTAGTGATATTCTGCTATATTCAGATTGGTTTCTTGTTGTCATTGGAGAGGCTCCCCAGAGCAGCAGATTGGAGTAGATCAGATACCCACAGCCAGACATTATACAGAGAAAGAGTGTAGACATTTTAGAGGTCCCCAATTCCCTCAGAGTTCAGGGAATCCAGCAGAAGAGGGGGAGGGAATACTGCAGGAGTCAGAGGGGATGGAGGACACCAGGAGAACACAGCCAACTAAATCATCTAAGCAAGGCACATAGAGGCTCACAGAGACTGAAGCGACAAGCACAGAGCCTGCAAGGGGCTTTGCCTATCCTCTGCATAAATGCTTTGGTGATTAGCTTTGTGTTTTGTGGGACTTTTAAATTGTGGGAGTAGGTATGTCTTTGACTCATTTGCCTGCTCTTAGGACTCTTTTCCTCTTGTTGGGTTGCCTTGTTCAGCCTAAGGTATAAATGATTTTGCCTTGTTATTGTATTTTGTTTTGTCGTGCCTGATTGTTGCCTCTTGGAGAACTGCTCTTTTCTGAAGGTAGATAGAGGGCAATCCAGAGACAAAGGGAGGTGGAGACATGGGAGGAGTGGAGGAAGGGGAAACTGTGGTTGGGATGTAGTGGATGAGAGAATAATCTATTTTAAATTAAAAACAGAAAAAAAAATCTCAGAAAAAGCATACACACACACACACCAAACAAACAAAAAATTAATTTTATCCGAGTCTGAGGAGCACCAGGAACCCAGGCATCACACACTATGGTCCTTCCCTTAATACAAGGGTGGCTCTTTGACAAGGACTAGCCAGTCATTGGGCCTCCGGTTAATTGAGAAACATCGTCTTGCCTGTAGAAGGGAGGTGTGAACTGTTGCCAACACTCAGAAGCTGAGTAGAGGGTGGACTGTTCACTAAGAGGAACTGGGTGAGTTTTCCCATCATCTACTGGAGTCAATCACACTGCAACTCTCAGGGTCACTTCCTTTTCACAATAGGTCTACTCTGTCCAAACACAGTTTAGAGAAGATTAAGGCTATGCATAATCAAGACTCTGACCATCTACAATCCCAGGTATGCAAAGTTCAAATCTCAGGAAGCTCTGACTAGGCTAGTGCTGGATGTACCAAACGGAAGAGACACATAGGTGTCAACATTGACGTAGCTCAGGAAAGATGTGTGCCACTCAAAAGTGACAGAACTGATGTGAGAATGGATGCTGATGTTGTGAATCAAGAGACAAGGCACTGAAGGCTGAATGCAGCCTAGTTCCTCCCATGACAGCAGAACAAAGCAGGTGAAGATTTGTCTTTCAGCCAGGATAAGAGAGCATTGAGGAAAGTCAAGGAGTTTAAAATTCTCGATGGTTCTCAAGTGAACTACCTAGACACCTCCATCTCAAGCCTCAAGGGCACACTTATATCAGGTCACTAACCTGGGTAAAAGATACTTGCCAACATTGGGAGTTCAACTGCCAAGGTTCTGCTACTCTTACAACAGGACCCTGAGTTATTTTCAGTTTATATTCTCTGGCTGCAGGAAGTAAACTATTCTCTAAATGTTGTCAAAGTAGCCCTCTGATCTTTATAGTTTGTTTTCATGAACATTTAACGTTTTGACTTTGTGAAAGGGTGTTGTTATCCATAAAGTTCACACTTAAGAACCACATTAGTGAGTTTCAAAAATAATCACAAAAAGTGATAATATCTTAAGTTTGCAGTCTTGCATTAAAATTTATTCATAGCTATCATCAGTCACATTAGCCATTGCCAGAAAGTTGGACATGTCTGGATTGTTGATAATAGGGAAGAACTTGTCACCCTTATTAAGGATATTAAATAACACCCAGTAAGAGACACCCAATATCACAGCCTCTATTTCCCTAGATGTTGGACATGTGCCAGGCATAGTACCAGGCAATGGATATCGTTTTACCAATATCTCATACATAACAAATTAAAGTCTTAGCAACAATTTAATTGCAGGATGCTGAGAACTATAAAATTTTTCTTATCATCAATATGATCACTATCATTTAGCACCAGAGTAATACAGAATAATGACCTAACTGAGACACCCACCCTTATAAACTGCATTGTAAAACCACTTTCTAGTCTCATAAAATGTAAGCAATCAAAGAAGCAGGCATTATTCCATTTCCTTAGAAGCAAAGCCTGGGTTGCTTTCTGATGAGTTCCCTAGCAGAGGCATAGTGCTAAGATAATATCCTCGGAATGCTTTTATAATCAGAATTGTTGGCTAGGTTTCTTTTCAATGGCTTTCTTCTTCCCAATGTACTTCAGAAGTCACTTTAGGAAGTCTGACAAAGAAGACAATATAATTTTTAAATATGGTTAACATCGCTGACAAATTGAGCCCTTAAGCATGTGGTCCCCGCTAATGACTCACTTTAATTTGATTGCCGAGTAAGTTCTGGAGCTCAATTGCACCATGGGATTGATCTCCCCTTGAGATAAGAGGTTAGTACCATATGACAGTTAGTCACTGGTCAAAGTCTACCCTGCCCTGGGGGAGTGAGGGATGGTGTGATCCAGTCTCCAGGAAGAAGGAGCCTATCGTAGGTCCTGCTTTAGGGGAGAGAGCACTGATGAATCTGTCAGCCCACAGGCAACAAAATACCTGTGAATAAGGAGATCAGACAGGCATCCACAGCACTCACTGCAAGGCACTAAGAGTACATAACTCAATGACGTTTAAATATTTCCCCCTCTGCACACATACTTCTTCAGGAAGCTAGTAAGATTCCCTCCAAAGAAAAGTAGACATACATACAGCTTTTTACACATAAAGAAGTTTAACAGAGTAATTAAAACAAATATACATAAACATATATAGCAGCGAGTCTTTCTCTATCCCACTAGTTAGCTCCAAAATCACAACATGGAGACATATTATTATGAAAGTTTGGCCAATAGCTTAGGCTTGTTTCTAACTAGCTCTTATAACTTACATTAACCCATATCTTCTATGTTCTTTTACATGGTTCAGTTGCCTTTACTCTGTACTGTCCATACTTCTTCCTCTCTGTCTTGCTGGCGACTCTCTTCTTTCCAATGTTCTCTCTGGCCAGAAGTCCCGGTCATACTTCCTGCCTAGTTACTGACTGTTTAGCTTTTCATTAAATCTATGACAATGACATATCCTTACACAGTGTAATCAAACGTCTTAAAACACTGTATTAAATCATTTGTGACTTGTCCAAATTTATATTTTAAGTTAGAGCCGAGTAAGCTGGACGAACACATCAGTTCCCTAATATCTACTGCTGTGATAAAACAGCATAAGCCAGAGGGAGCTTATTTGGGTTTCTCGTCCCAGAAGGGGTGTCAATGGTGACAAAGAATGCACATCAGCTGGCAGCTGGAGCAGGAAGCTGACTGGTCACGTCTGTCACACAGGAAGCACAGAGAGTAAATGACAAGTGGGCAAGACTATTAAAAGCTCTCAGAGTTTGCTCCCCACATCACAGTCTTGCTCCAGCAGGGCTCAGTAACTTCCTTCCAACAGCATCATCAGCTGGGGACCAAGTGTTCAAATATGTGAGTCTATGGGGAACTCATTCAACCAACCAAACAACTCATTTTTTGGACAGAAAAATATTTGTTGAAAAAA
Source organism: Bramus lutescens (assembly GCA_001685075.1). Lineage (NCBI taxonomy): Eukaryota > Metazoa > Chordata > Mammalia > Rodentia > Cricetidae > Bramus > Bramus lutescens. The sequence goes on from LOEQ01001365.1 coordinate 96,833, forward strand.
GTCTAAGATATATTAAAATACTTAAAGTATTAGAGCAAGAAGGAATAAGAAAGCTCTCAGTTACTTATGTTCACTGGTGGGCTAAGGTCACAATTACCTGACTTGATTTTTGCATTGCAATGTGCTTCTTATAATTTTAAAACGACTATAAAAGCCCACATAGATCATACTATTGGGGCTAGGGGAAATGACATGCATAAAAACCTAAGCAAGGACAAAGAAGTACCTTATTTTACCAAAGCGCATACATTAAGGTATTTTTCCCTTTTTATGAATTAGAAGTATCTAAGGTATGACTGGCAGTTGACAAATTTAGAGTATTTTTTAAAGATGTCTGACTAATTTAAATTTCTTACCTTCTCATTAGCGGTATTCCGTATAACATAATATTATAATGTAGTCAAGGCTATCTATCAAACAAGGAGGTTTTGGTTTTTATAAACTTTTCAAGTAGATCTTATTCTTTTAGATATATTTTAAAATGAAAGCATACTAATTAATCTTTTTATTTTATTTGCTTTTTGTGTGTACACACACACAAATGTAGGCACATGTAGAGGTCATGTGGAATCAGCTCTCTTCTTCCACCTTTACGTGGGTCCTGGGGATAGAACTCAGGTCATTAGACTCATGTGGCAAATATCTTTGTCTGCTTAGCCATCTTACCAGCCCTTGTCTAGTGTTTGAAATGACTTTTAATTGTCAATTCCTATGTTTGGAATCACTAGGGGAAGACTAAGAAAGAAGACAATATAATTTTTAAATATGACAGGTTACTATCATTGATAAATTGAGCCATTTGAGATCTGTGTTTCTAATTTCATACTTGACCTCAAAGTAAACAATGCTGTATTTATTCTTTTAAATTCTCATATGCACATTTAGTATACGCTGGTCAAAATTATCCCTCCATTTACTTTTATCCCATTCCTGCTTCTACTACCACCCCCACTTCCTCTTTCTATTAGGTCCCATCCTAACTTCAGATCTTTTTGTTTTGCTTTGTAACCCACTGGGTTTAACCATGGTCACCTGACTGGACGTGGGTGTAATACTATCTAGTGGAGTATGAGTAACTCGCCAGGGGTTACATCATAGCAGATAATGACTTCTCCTCCAGCAGCCCTGGACTTCTATTATCTCATGGGTCAATCCCATGAGTCCCTCTCTCTTCTATGACTGAATGTTTACCAGCTGAGCCTCCTGCAGGCTCTATGCAGCATCTCTAGCTATTGCAAGTTCTTTGATGCCACAGACATCCCATGACCATAAAACAGCAGTTCATGATTTTTCCTATAATCTGGCTCTTAGATTCTTTCTATTCCCTCCACTACAATGTTCCTAGAGCTTAGAAGGAGGATTCTTACTCTAAGAGTCTCATTTAATGCTAAGACTCAGCAGTCACTTGGTTCACAGCACCAGGACAAGTCATGAATCTTTGTATTTACTAGTTCACTATAAAAAGAACTATCTCTGATCAAGGCTGAGAACAACACTAATCTCTACAGCTATGAACGTAAGTATTTAGAAGGCAGCTTGACAACAAGTCCATTTAGCAATACAGAAGTAGTAGGTTCACCCTGAGTGCTTAGGACCTCCCCAGCAACGGCCTTCGACCAGGTCCACAGTAATGGACATGAACTCCCTCCTATGGAACAGACCTCAAATTCAATAAAAAGAAGAAAAAATCTATAGGTTATCTCTATAACAGTTGTGCCATTATGGTACAAGTATGTACTTCTTGCCTGGGAGGCTGGTATCATAGCATGCAAGGCCTAAAGCTAAGGAATACTGCTGGGACTTTTCTTCCCCAGCTACCTACATGAGAACTGCCTGCACTCTAGGCTAGATGGCAGGGAGGAAGCTTCTCACTCAGTTCTAGCATGGCTTCTCTGTATTCTGCATGTGAATAATGTGGTATCTTCAGTGACAGGGCCTTACCATTTGGCTTTGATGAGTAATCAGTGGTGATGGCCATCATCTGTGTAGTTTTGGCTGCCACTTGGGATCTTCCTGACCAACTCCTAAGGAGGAGTCCTGAGCCTGACACTGGAGATTTTGTGTAATAGCCCATGACTTCTGAGATCAACATTATTCACAGCAACTCCATTTAAAGTCTTTTCTTAATTTTCTCTTTTAATTAGCTTAGAGACTATTGGGTTTTCATCTGGCTTCTTCAGGAATCTTTAGTTTTAGTTCATCTTCACCCTGCACCTTTTCAATGCTCCTACATCCTATTCCCATCCATGTTCAAGTCCTGCCACACCCAGGATTTCCCCCTTCTATTTTCATAGCACATGTGTTCTATCATGCTCACCCTCCCTAAAGCCTCTTGAACTCACAGTCCTCCTGTCTCAGCCTCTCTGATGGTTGGAGTGCTGGCATGCACCACCACACCTCACATAAACATATGTATTCTCTTACCACCTAATCATACCACTATGCCATTATGATGACTCTCCGTGTTCTAAAAAAAGAAAAAACAACAACAATTATTGCTTTAATGCTGAGATAAACAGTATGGAGTGAAAACATAAGATATTATTTGTTGAAAGGACACAGAGTAATACTCAGCAAATATCCTCAATACATTAGCGTATCTCCATTAAGGAAAAAAAGATTTTTTTCTAATACTTTTAAATCATTCGATTAATGTTTTTACAATTCACTTTCTCTATCACAACAAGCAGTAACTTATCAGCCCTACCATGGCCATTTTATCTCATCTCCAATTCCCATCACATGTGCTTCCTTTTGACAAAGTTTTCTATTTGATTTCTTTTATCTCCCTTTCTCTTTGTTCTCCTTGGTCTCTTTTCCAATTGCAATGATAACACAGAAATGAAAAGTTCCTCTCACAGGTTCACATAATAACACATACAGGACTTGAGAGGATTCCCTGTAGTGTTATTCTTTGCCCTAAACCATGACAATACCTGCAAAAAGTTCATTTGTAACAAAAAAAATCACTATCAGTAAGGTTTTTAAATCACTATCAGTAAGGTTTTTAAAATACTGAATTCCAGAAGCTGGAGAAATGGCTCAGCAGTTAAGAGCACATTCTGCCTTTACAGAGAACCTGGGTTGGGCTCCTAGCACTCACGTGGCACCTAATAACCATCTGTGACTCCCATTCCAAAGGATCCCACACCTTCTTCTGGTCTCTGTCACCACTACATACACTTGGTACACAAACAATCATGCAAGGGAAAGAGCCGTAAACATAAAATAAATAGATCTTTAAAATTAAAATCTGAATTTCAATTCTGAAACCCTCACTAATAAAAGCCCAAGCACCATGGAATTCTTTAGAACTCCTTTATATACTAGTTACTCTTGTCACTGTTGTGATAAGCATCATAAAGAAAGGAGCGGGCATCCATTTTGTTTCCTGCTGTTCTGTCTCCACATCCTTGAGCAGAACATTGTGCTGGTGGTTGGCGTGTACCACAGAAGAGGTTGTTCACATCATATAGGCCAAGAGAAAGAAGATGAGACAGGGTAGCATGGTGTACCACCTTGCATGCTCCAATGGACTACTTCCTCAGATGAACCACACCGTTACTGGCTAGGGACTAAGCATTCAGCACTTGACATTATAAGAGAGGTTTTGTATTTTAAGTATAAAAAGCATTTAAATGAAAGTTCAAAGTGATAATTGAACAGCTAAGTTCATATTGTTAGAATTTTATTTATTCTAAAACTTTATGCAATATATGAGTGTGTTTGTATATGAGGGGGCAGAGAGAGAGAGAGAGAGAGAGAGAGAGAGAGAGAATTAATAAGTGTGTGTGCTTGCAAACATGTAGAGACCAGAAAAGGGCATAGGATCCCGCAGAGTTGGAACTGCAAGTCTTGGTGAGAATCCCATTTTAATATGTAGTACTTGGATTTGAATTATGATCCTCACGCTTGCAAAGCAAGGCTCTCCACCAAACTCGTCTCTCCAACCCACAATTTTGTGTATTTTTAAAAATAAGCTGTTTGATAAAATTGAGTCTATTCTGATATCCTAAATTTGTTTCTAGTTCTGAGATTTAATACATCAGCAGTTAAAGACGCTGATGACAAACCAGAGATTCACAACCAATCACTCACAATTATTACATTCTTTCCAGTCAAAAGCAGGAATCTACTTGAAAAGTGTGGTGAGAAAACAAGTCCTCTCCAGACATCGTGTTAGTAGATGGAATGAATATGATGACAAAACATGGAACAAAGCCCCCACAACTACACAGAATAGGACAGCAGGCAGGGATAACCGTGATTAACTGCTGGAGCTCACCGCTACCCACGTTCTTTCTTTGTCTTTTCCAGCTCTTGACAGGAAAGAAAGACTCATGCAATGCAGATGAAACAAAATGTTAGTTTCGAGTCTTTCTGATGATCTTATGATATCAAAAAACAACTCTCTGAAAAAATTGCTTGTGTGCAGGATGAGATGGAGTCTTTAGATTTAGAGTCAGGTTACTCCAAGTAGCATCACCTGGAATTTCCAGGTTCATGAAGATGACTGTACAGTGCTTTCTGATAGTCTGTATACTTTGAATACCACTGCCAACACCAATGAAGAATCTTTCTCCTAACTATATTCTACTATTAAACACTATGGTACCAATCAATGGTAAGTTACTCATTCTGGTTAGGATTTCAAACGCAAAAAAAGCATTTCTATGATTTCAACCATATCAGCTGTCTGAGAACATAGATCAGAACTAATTGCTATGGTTTGAATGTATCCTCTAAATTTTGTGTGTTAGAAACATAATCCTCAAAGTTATTTGTTAATGGCATCTGTGAAAATGTATCTATGAGGAATTGTTATGTTGTAATAGCTTTGTCCCCATGAATGGATTGACACTCTCATGGATTGCTAACTTATTGCATGGGTGGCTCTGTTATCAGTGGGAGATCTCTCTGGCACGGTTGCCTTGCCATGATATGCCCTTTGTTATACCATCGCCCATCGGGAAGACCCTCGTGATATGTTGATCAGATGCCAGAACATGTGCTTGAACTTCCCAATCCCCAGAACTATATGTCAAATAAACTTCTAACTTTTATCAACATTTAACTCTGTAATATGTACTAATAAACCATAAGACTTACTAAGACACCAACACACATATCGAGCACGCTGATTCCTCCTTGTAGATTACTTGGTTACTAGATCGCCCTTCTCTTCTTAGTCAATCTTTTCAAACATTTGATTCTCTGCAATAAAACTGTCAAAACAGAAGAAAGCAATTCAAAGCGTGTCAGCAAATTTTCTTCCTTCCAGCTTTCTAGACCTTCTAGCTTTCCTATTTCACAGCTACTCCCATCTCCACCCCTACCTGGTCTTTACTTCAGTGAATAGCATCTCTGGAAAACACACTTTCTGTCTACTCACGTACTCTTCCCTGGGGTGGCACCAAGACACTGATAAAATGGCCCAATTTTTTTTTTAGCAATAATGAAAAAGAAGGTATAAATATCCCCAAGCAAAAAGAGTCTTAATCTCCCACTGTCCCAGAAGAATAGGCATTGGCTCCTGGAGAGGGTTTTTCAATTGGTGAGAAAAGTGAAACATGAAAACTTAAAGAACTAGATAAATATTACATTGTTCTGAAGAACATAAACAGGGCAAGGAGTAATAAGATTGTAGGAAGAATGAGCTAGACACACAGCAGTTAAAGGTTCAGCCAAGATAAGTAACAGAAGAACACTTAGGGAAAGCTAGCGACCATGCCACGGACAGGACCCAGCTCATCAAGGGATAATCAACTGTGATTTTTAATTTCTCTGATATGTATTATTACTATTATTTTGATTGTGCATGTGTGTGTCATGCTTTTGTGTGTATGTATGTATCCATGTCCATGTGTGTGAGTGTGTGTGTGTGTGTGTGTGGAAGCAAGAAGAGGATATCAGATACTCTGAAATCAGGAAATTCTGAGTTGCCTGATGCTGAAAACTAAAACCAGGTCCTCTGGAACAGTTGTACGCAGTCTTGAGGGATGAGCCACTTCTTTATCCTCAGTCCCTAGGTTTTTAAAACAAACTAGTACATGTGGCATGATGTGATCATTATAGAATCCAGAGCCATTATGGACTGCAGTATACTTGGTATGCTTAATTTCGTGTGAAAAGAGAGAAAACCTGAGTGAAGAGAAGGGAGTTGACATTTGGGTTTACAAAGGTTCATACAGATCCAGCTTTGGGTTGGAGAGAAAGAGATCTGAGATATTACACAGGAAATGGAGGAGATGGAGCTATGTGCTTTGTATGAGGATTACCACAGTTCTGTTTGGAGCAAGCACATAATCCTCCCCAGGAACTGACTAGCTTTCCTAAAGAGTGTTAAAGGCATATGGTCGGCTCACAGGTTTCTCCCATTAGTTGTTTTACAGTAAAATTTAAAACATTTGGTGCCTTGAAAATGTGTTATTTCTTCATTTTTTTAATTTTTAGATACTCAAGTTCATCTTCCAGGTGTGTTACACCAAAAGCACATAGCTGAAATAAGAAACATGTGTACACTACGAAAAATAACAAGATATGGAGGAGCTGCTAAAAGTGAAATATTTAGATGACCTAGAAACAGGGTCTCACCTTATAGCCCAGATTGGTCTGGAACTCACTATGTAGCCTTGGTTGTCCTTGAATTTGCAGGACCTGCCTGCCTCAGATTCCTGAGTATTGGAATTACAGATGTGAGCTACCACATCTGGTTCCAAAAGATCTTGGTTAGGATTTATCTTGGCCTATCCGTAACCAAATAGGATAAACTCTTGAAAGCATCTTGTCAAATTCCAGGAAACAGGAAAAGTAAGAATAACAAATGGCTAATGCTCCCAGACAACAGAACTGGGTTTTAAAATATTGTTAAATTTGTTCGCCAAACAAAACTAATACAATGGTTACCAGCTACACCATTGTCCGTCGCATGTTTGAATTCCAGACTTCCTTTGTTTCTTGTCCTATTGCTGAGATGAGACACTCTGATAAAATAAACCTAAAGAAGATGTTTCATTCTGGCTCAGAGTGCAAGCTGGCCACATTGTTTCCCCTACCAAGAAGCAGAGAGCCAATGAATGAGTGTGTTATTGTTCAGTTTCCCTTTTCCATTTACGTAGTTCAGGATCCCAGCCAGAGAGCAGTACCACCCACAATAGGTAGATCTTCCCATAGCAATTACTGTAATCAAGATACCCCCACAGGCACCCTGAGAGACATCTCCCAGGTAACCCTAGATTCTATTAGCTGACAACACTAACCACCACACAGACCTACATTTCCACCTGCCTAGTTGACTTTTTTCCTTGACTACCCCACAGGACCTTAGGCTCCATATCTGTCATCTACTACCCGATCTTCCTTTCTGAAATTTGGTTCTCTTCCAATGTCCCTAATTTAATGTTAATGCTACTCCCAGCTGGTTATGCAAACTGGAAGCAAGATGGCCATCATAGACATCAGCTTCCCCAACCTGCCTATTTGGTTTTTCAATTATAATAGTAACTCCTTTCCTGACATTACTCCAACATTTTTTTTCTCTAGACTACTAGAGAAGCCACCAACCTGGAATGCCAAAGTCTATCTTTAACTCATTCCCAGTAGTTCTCCACATTTTTGTCAGAGTGGTATTTTGAAAACACAAACCCTTGTATGTCCACCCAGTTACATAACACTTCAGTGAATTCTTACTGCTGAAGATCCAGAGAAGAAAATATTTAGCATACCTAGTGAACTCTTGGCCCACTGTCAGTCTCATTTTGCAGTATCTCATTCTGGCTGTGTTTCACCCTCATTTATTAAACTCACTTACCACTTATAACCAAGTACCAGAATCTTGGCACAGACTCTCTCATCTCTTTACATCACCTATAGCCTCTATTTCACCAAATACCCACTCTCTTTTCATCTCAGTCATCACTTCCTTAGAAAGGATCACTGAGCTCCCACATTCAAATCCCAACATGTTGTCTCTTATTCTTACTTTATATCTGTTACTTTGATTTTTCCTGCATGTGGACAATTATTTAGATAGCTTCTATAATACAGAGTGACTTTCATAAGAGCAGAAATTATTCTTGTTTTATTAATCCCTAAATTCTCCAGTGCCAGAGAAATATCTGATATTGACTTAAAATGTGTTTAATGTCAAAAAGTGACTTTATAGGGATTAACAAAACCCTGCCTCTGTTTACTGAAAACCTTAATAACTCAAACAACTTTCTTTGCATAGATGGCAAGTCCAGTGTGGTTGAAGAATATGATCATTAGGAAAAAGCTATTGCAACTTTTGAAAACATGAATGATCCGTCCTGGTAAAGGGAGTGGAGATCAAGAAAGTGGGTTGTGAATGAATGAATGAATGAATGAATGAAATACATGCCCTGGCAATGATGAAACATGCATGGGCAGTCCATACATATATGGTGGTTCTGTTGAACTTAGCAATAATGGGTTTCATGGTCTAAGCTGATGAGGACAACTGACCAGGTCTCTTCCTCCAGAGGGCACCATATCTCATTACAGATGGTTGTGAGCCACCATGTGGTTTGCTGGGAATTGATCACAGGATCTCTGGAAGAGCAGACAGTGATCTTAACCATTGAGTCATCTCTTCAGCCCAAGGAAGTAGATGGTACTCTTCCTTTATTTCATTGTTGTTTTTGCTATCACTACAGTGCTTGCATGAAAATGCATTCTATTCATTACTTCATATAATTTAAAAGAGTTTTTTCTTTAGACATTGGCTCTAACAATAAAACAAAATAACAGTATAGGTTTTAAAATGAAAAAAGAAACATCTCTATATGACAAGAAATGACAATGCACTAGGCCAGCATTTGATATTTTCCTTTTCCAACAAAGCTGAAACCAAACAGGTGTGTGATTAGTGGAGACTGTTTGGAAAATACAGGCCTAAACTTTGTTGTGTATTTCCTTTCTAGGAGGCCATCTGGGCTTTACAGCCTATCATCGTGTCATGTTAAGGCAGCTTTAGCTAATTTTTTTTTCTAGAGAGGCACAGGCATTTAGTAAAAGAATCAAATTAGTATCATTATCAGTGTCTTTTACACCAATAAATTGTGTATATTAAAAATATAACTATCAAGTACAAATGGCCAATTTCATGGGTACAACATATTGAGAACTTTGCCATACAAGTTGTATTCCATCTGAGCAAGTCTCACACTTTTTTCCTCAGTGAATTGATAATATAGGTTTAATCACTGAGTAGCTAGGAACAAAATTAGCAGATGAGATTATTAAACTGAAAACTTGTGATAACTTCAATAAAGGGCAGGAGAGATAAACATCCATAATACTGAAATCTACAAAGAGCTGTATAAAATGATACAGGTCATGTAAATACTGTTTTGGTAAATCTGAAGATCATGTCTTCATGGTGTTTAAGACCAGACACCCTGAAGGGGTTAGTCTTTTGTGGGGAGAGCTGAAGGCAGTCTGAGATTCAGTGCTTGCTTCTTCCACAGACTGAGCTAGAGTAAGAAGTGAGTAAGAAGTATCATCAGGTTCACCGTATATACAAATCAAGTTTTACCCTGCTTTTATTTCTTCTGCCTCTTTCTGATTAAAAAAAAAATGCTTCAATCATTGATGTCCTGAAATGAAACAACCAACATGTGGAAAGGAGCCTATAGCATTTGAAGATGGAAGAGATAAACAGTGTCTTTGAAACCAGTGATGTCTGTATTAAGTGAATTAGTTTTCTATACAAGATCACTTTGAATTATTAACTTAACAAGGTAAGGTAACAAGCATCATTACTCACATTATTAGATATCAATAATCTTAATGATAGTACCTAAATAAAAGGTTAGCATCAAAACTTTATAATCCCTGAAAGTTATTCTTAAATAAACGTTCACTGCTTAATGATCATTACGATAATCGGCATGCTATAATAATAAAAATTGGAGTAAAAATTATTATTTAAATTATTGTATTGTTTAAAAGACTTTTTGTACTATATATGTTTAATAATAACAGCAGCTGGTTAAGACATATCATTTACAGTAAGTCATTTTTACAGCTGGAGAAAAATTGTGTCAAAGTTATTATGTGATTTTTGCCCAAGATCATGATGCTTGAAATCATAAATTTCAATATTATTTGGTAGTTTTAAAATTATTTTTTTCTTTCCTTTGCATGAAATGTGGTTTATTAGTGTATTTTAAGGATTGAGGAATGATAGTCCTTGATAAACAAATTCTGGCTTGAGTTTCACTAGCACTAACACTATTTATAAATCTACTGGAAGGCAAAGGACACTATCATCCAGACAAAACTGCAGCCTACAGAATGGGATAAGATTTTCACCAACTCCATATCCATAGAGGACTAATACCCAAAACATATAAAGAACTCAATGAACTAAATATCAAAAACCTAAATAACCCAATTTTTAAAAATGGATTACAAATCTAAACAGAGAATTCCTCTGTTAGAGGAAACTCATATGGCTGAGAATCACTTAAAGAAATGTTTAACATCCTTACCCATCATGAATATGCAAATCAAAACTACTTTGAGATTGTATCTTACACCTGTCAGAATAGCTGAGATCAGTATCAAAAGGGACAGCTCCTGCTGGCTAGGATGAGGAATAATAAAACACTTCTCCATTGCTGGTGGTTGTGCAAATTTGTACTGCCCAATGGAAATCAGTATGGTGGTTCTTCAGAAACCTGGGAATCAATGTACCTCAAGATCTAGCAACATTATTCTTGTGCATATACCCAAAGGACATTTCATTCTGTCATAAGGATACTTGCTTAACCATGTTCACTGCTGTTTTATTCATAATAGCCAGAAACTGGAAACAACCTACATGTCCCTAAATAGAAGAATAGATGAAGCAAATATAGTACATTTACACAATGGAGTATTGCTCACCTGTTTTTAAAAAGTGACATCAGGCTTTCTGGGAGTAGAATTGTTGTCCCCAGCTAGGACCTTGGGCAGCAGAACAGAGGGTGCCTGAACTGGCCTTGCCCCACTATCACACTGATGATTATCTCGAATATCACCATAGAGTCTTCGTCAGGCAACAGATGGAGATAGAGACAGAGACCCTCATCAGAGCAAAGGACTGAGCTCCCAAGGT
>LOEQ01001365.1:121802-144166 GCA_001685075.1 Bramus lutescens
AAAAAAAAAAAGCACCAAGAGAGTCTTAAGATGGAGCAAAATACCTGTCTCTTGCCTATGTTCAATATTTCCCTTTTTTTGTTTAAGCATAGTACCCCTGGCAGCCCAGAGACACTTGGTGATGATCATGGCGGAGATCCTCAACATTAATAAATGAGTAACGTGGAGACAGGTTGCTAGCTTACCCCACTTATGAAGAGTTGAACATTTAGGAGAAGCATCATTTCAGTGAAAATTAACATTTTCATTAACAAATGCAGCAGTAATTGCCTGCATATTACAAATATATTATTGTTTTCTTACCTCCCCACAATTAACAGTTAACCAGGTTCTCTGGGTTTTGCCTTTAAATTGTCTTGTCAATAGCTCTTTTATTGCTCAAGTGTCCTCTCATTCATATTTGTGTTTTCAAAATGATGTTTTTCATCTAAAAGTCAGACTTACTTTCTATGTAGTGTTAGCTAGAACATTTATGAGTATATCTGAAGGCAGTCTCCAAACTCTTTTTAATAAGTAAATCCCAAATACCAGGCAGGGATTCTTCCAGGCAAGTAATACAGAGAATTAGTAATCATTTTAATAGTGCTCTCTGATATTTTATGATACTACTACATGTGTAATAATACTTTGAAAAGTCATATACTGCCTTTTCAGCAAGGAGCATGAAACTAAACATTTTTACCTAAATTTTGCAAACTAAGCCACACAAGTTTTACATGATAGTTTGTCTTGTTTTAGCAATTCTCTTCCCTTTAGTGGCCTCCACTCAGGTGTCTGGGGGGAAGAGGGATAGTTGGAGAATGAAGTCATACCTACAAGATCATTTGAGCTGGTCTCTGGTTCTCATCTTCACAGTGTGACTGTGCAGTTAGTAAATTCTTTTCTACCCTAAACATGCTGTGTGGTTGAAACATTTAAAGAGATAGCCACCTATAGAGGGTAAGTGTTTTACTGGAATAGGGCCACTGCTATTCAAAAATTATTTTGAGTCTTTGACTCATTTTACAGTCAATATAAAAGTGTTGCTACCTTCATAAGCATTTGCCTTTGTATTTTGCAAAATCAAGAAACTAACTTGACCTGAGAACTATTTTATCTGCTGAATTTGGAAGAATGGCTTTTGGCACAACTGTCAAATTAAGGTCTACCTTCAGTATTCAACAACTGGTAACCATGAAGACAATTTAAAGGAACAGCTTGAAAAATAAGTTAGGCTTGGGGGTGCAGATCATTGTATGCTTATGGCATGTGTGAACTCACCAAGTTCAATCCTCTGAATAACCAAAGCGAAAAATTTTAAATAATGACAGTGTTAGAATGCAGTTGAAGCGTTCCTGGAAGGCTACACAGGAGAAATGCTTACTTGTAGCTTAAATTCTTTTCCTATGTGTACTTTTACATGTTGTCAAATATTTTGAGAAGAATTAATTTCCTTGTAGTGTCTTCTGGTTACATTCTAGCATGCTGACTTTTTAAATTTATTTATTATGTATACAGTGTTCTGTCTGTCTGTATGTTTGCTGCCCCAAAGAGGGTACCAGATCTCATTATAGATGGTTGTGAGCCACCATGTTGTTGCTGGGAATTGAACTCAGGACCTCAGGAAGAGCAGTCAATGCTCTTAACCTCTGAGCCATCTCTCCATCCCCATGATGACTTTTTTTTAATAAACATTAGAATTGAATTTGTTTGCATAGATCACATATCTTACCAGACAGAGTTAGGTTGAGAATGCATTTCATATAGGAGCTTAAACCTCACATCGATGAGACTGTAATTTCTTGTAATAACTTCGACCCAGAGTTTAGTTTCATATTATATTTTCAGTCTAATACAAGGACAAAGTGCTTCATATCTTAGGGCCTGGCACAGGAGCTCAGTCTTGACAATGTGATCTTGTATATTTTATTAAATATCTCTTGCATATAGATATTTGCTTTCCTAATTTTTCCAGGCTTGACATAGTTAGAATATATATTGTATGCATTATGTACTGTCCTAGTCCATTTGTGTTGCTATAACAAAATACCTGAAAATGGATCATTGATGAAAAGTAGGATTTTATTTCTTACATTCATGGTGAATGGGAGGCCAAGAGCAGGTGCTGGCAGATTTGCCATCTTGTGAGAGTTCAGGACCCTGATTCTAAAGGAATGATGTATTCTTGGCTGAAGGCGGAAGGATAGAAAAAGCTCTGAGCTGGTCCCCACCAGTCTTTTAACAAAACATAAGTTTGGGGGGGAAAATCTTCCAAAACATGAAAGTGAGAAGGAAGCGATCATCTGAAACAGATGGTTCTTAAGTTGTAAATTGGGGGGGATTTCCTTAAATTAATTCCTGCCGTATGGTATAGCGTGCTGATAAATACAGGCCCAGAGGCTCCATTCTGCCCCTGTTGTGAAGTTCTCCTTGCATGGGACCTCTTCCAATCTGGAAACTGGACAAGTAGCCTTGGCCTCTCAGCTACTGCTCTGAACTGTGGGAACTGCTCAATTACTGTTTATCTCTTGTGCTCCCAGGAAGTTCCAGGAAGCAACCAGGTAGCAGTGGGGCTTGTGGTGGGTGATAGAATGTTTGGAGACCTGGTACACAAAGAGCCCTGGTGATTGTAATTTGTTTTTTGGGTTTTTATATTTTTGTTTTAAATTATATCAGTTCTTCTTTGTCGAATGGATAGGCAGCAAAAGGGTACACGATGTCTCCAGTGGATAAGAAAGCGGAAAATCAGGTCATGATGACCTGTGAGATACAGTGAAAACAGTCTAACTGTTTTGTATATTGGCCACCTTGTAGGCAGGCCAAAGAGCTAGGCAGGTGAGTAGAAAAAGGGATTGTGATTTCTTCAAACTGATTTGTGTGATACCAAGTCTGGGCTGATGTCTCTCTGGCTGAACTTAAATATGTATCAGAAGGCAAAGAAATAGACAAACGGAAAGAGCCTCAGAAATACTGCAGGACAAAGAAAAAAAGAATTGTGATATGACATTAATTCCATAACTTGATTGAGAATGGCTTCTTAAATACTGTGCTACAAGACAGTGGTGCCCAGTCTTTCCCTAGCTCCACAAAAAGCAGACCATTTACCTTCTCCATCGCTTTTTTACGGAAAACATTTGGATATTGTTTTAAGAAATAAAAAACTTACTTGGAAAAATAATTTATGAAAATAAGGGATTTATAAGAGCTCTACATGCTCTTACCCACAGTCTTCCCTTCCTCCTTCCCTTTCATAAGAATAGATCATGCCATTAATATAATAAGTACAGTTCTACACTTAAAAATAGTTACTTTTTAAAAGTAATACTAACCTCTTTCTGTTTGATCTTTGAGGTTTTAGTTTAAAACAGATGGAAGGCATACCATTTTTTGCCGATGCAAATTGAAGAATAAAATAATGTGTGTTTCTGATGATAATTTAATAGAATTGTAAATTTTTTGAAAATAAGTGATTTATAAGAGCTCTACATGCTCTTAACCCACAGTAGCATATAGTCATAAGAACATAGAATGTCATGAAACTGAGACTTTGTGTTTTAATGGTGTCTGTAAAAAAGTCAGTCTCTGTAGTTCTTTATGGGACAAATGAGATCAGCTTATTTGGTGATATTTGCTGACTTTGGTCTGATGATGCCAATAAATGGTAGTAATAAAGTACTTTAAGCCGTCTAAGGACAGGATGGCTTTGTTTTTGTCCTGTGTGTGCTTGCTTTCTGATTCATTAATTAATTATACTGTCCATCACTAAACTGTTCTATAGGACAGTCAGCCCTCAGGTTCACCGAGTTTCATATCTTTAGATTAATCCAAAGTGTTAGGGGAAAACATGTCTATTCTGAACTGCTCCAAACTTTTCCTGTCATTATTCATTAAGCTATATAGTTTCACAAATATTCATATAACATTTGCATGGTTCCAACATTATAAGTAACCTATAGATTATTTATCATACACAAGAGTAGGTGTGTAGATTATATAAACTGTGATAGCATTTTAGGTGAGTGAGTGTTTGGTACCTGCTAGGGGCACTGGAACCAATTTCCTTCAAATACCAAAAGGTGAAACTACTGGGGAGTTTGCCATTCATCAGAAAAGGCAAACATGGAAGAAGTAGTTAGCAGTATGATCAGCATTTAGAAAGAAAACCAGGAAAGACATTTAGGAAAATAATAGAAGGTGATACATAAGTCTAGGAAGATCCATCCCTACCAGAAAGATGAGACTTGAAGGCTATGACAGAACTCTTGAGTAGAAGCTTCTGAGGATCCAGGGTTGCAGCAGAAGGGGCGGGTGGAAGGGAAGAAGTGACAAGAGGCTAAATTGCTGAGCTGCTGAGCAGGTGGCTGCCAACCAGGGGCAGCTCCTACCGCATCAGCAGAGAACTGGAAAGTGTCTGAAGGAGCAAAAGATGCATTTTACATCTTAAAGAGGAATGCCAAGTTCAGTGTGGAGAATTAAAATGCTCCAGATTTCATAAAACAAAGCTTTGATGACTGCAACCTGAATTTATGACCTTGTGAGCTTGCACATTTGCTTGTTCATGGCATGCATGGGCTGAAAGCTCTTCTTTGATCTGGCCAAAGTGAGCCATTTATTCCACTGTACCTTTTTTGAAAGTGCTAATGGGGAAGCTCTAACCTCTGTCGGCCTTGATCCTTTCCCTCTTCTCTGCCCTTTCCCTTCAGGGCTCTTAAAAGCCCTTTACTGACATTTTCACACCAGACCCTAAGAATGATGGTTATAGTTCTGAGTGGCATGACCTATGATTGGAATTAGGTTTTCTTACAGAGGCTAACAGAAGTGGAAGCTTCTGGATATGATGATGTGAAAGATTGAAATGCAAACAACGACCACCGTTCTAGACATTTGATAGATACCATGAAGATGACTGGTTAATTTACAGTAAGGGAGGAGACAGCCTGGGAGCCAAAAAAGAACATGGTGTAGGAGGGAGAAATTAGGGAACATAGATACATGACATAAGAATCTATCTTGATATGGCAGTGGGGTTGTCTAGGAACTTGAATTTTAATGTCCATGTCTGCAAAAGATGAAGCTGTGGGTACAGATTATGCTGAGACTCCTAAGTAAAGCCCAGACAAAAGAGGGCAACATTCTCATTTGAACAGTATATTCAGGTGGGAAAGTAATCAACAGATCAATAAGGATTATAAGGGAGTTTGTGTTGGCCTAGAAGTTAAGAAATATTTCACCTGAATATTCTGTGTATCAAGTTTGTTTTTAAATCGTTTGTATAAAATTTAAATTACACATAAAAAAGAATGAGTTCTGTATCCATCCACCATCGTTAATAGCTATAAATCTTCTTTTTTCACTATATATAATTTGTTTCTACATTATTTACTTTCTTCTGAAAATACTTGAATATTTACCTCCATTCTAAGATTCTTAAAGATCAGACTGACAGTGTTGTATGTTGTACCCAACAAGATCAGCAGCTTTTATTGTCATCCACTACATAGTTTATGTATGATATTCTCCAGTTGTGAAAAATATGTATTTTTAGAGTTCAATTAAAGATCCAAAATATAGACTCTGAGTTTGATAGCTCTCTTTATCCCCTTCTCCATCTGTCTGTCTGTCTTGCATTCATTCACATTCTTCTGTCACTTGATTGTTCTAATATGTGTGTTACAAATTGAAATATAATTATATACTCATGGAATCCAAAATAATGATAATGACATGTAGGCTATATTACATATACTGCATATATGTACATTCACACAGTATCCTATTGATAACTCTATTCATGGGGCTATGCAACAACTGTAATAAATATTTTCTTCCTGTCTATATCCCTTCACTAATAGGTATCTTACACCTCAAGTTTCTCTTCCATTAAAAAAGTCTATTTTTGAGGAAAAGGAAATCCCAAATCTTTTTTCTTACAGAATATCCTACATTCTGGATTTGGGTTATGGTGCCATTTAGCACATCCCTCTGTTCTTCATATGGTATGAAAATTAGTTGTCATATATGTGCATGTGCTTAAATTGGCTTAGATTTATTTACTCTTTTGAATGGTGCTTCATGAATTGTGCTGAATCCTTATTTTACATAGCCCCATGAGGATTGGGTTCTATAGTCAAACTGGTCTCTGTTGACATAGCCCCAGGAAGCATGTGAGGATTGGGCTTAAAACCAAACTGGTCTCTGTGGAAGATCTAACTCCTGTTATCTTAGAACATGACTGTATCTGGATATATGAACTTTAAAAAGCTGATTGCATTGAGATTTGTTTTGTAGTGTAGCCCTATTCCAGTCTAGTATCTTTATGACAAAAATTTGTGTACATAAATGGATAGTATAGTTATGGAAACACAGCTAGTCCAAGTGATGCCAGACAGACATCAGTTTGGCTCATGCGTAAATTCAAATGAGATAGTATCTGATATGTTTGCCTCCCCTTTCACTGACTCAAAAGGAAACAATAACTCTAGTTGCCTTCAGCTTAGCAATGTTTAGTGTTTGTTGTGTATCAGAAATCTTGTTGTATTGCAAGGTACTACACACATGCTTATACTCCTTTTTGGAGAGTACAATAGTATATGTTAGTGTGGAAGCTGGCAGCTCAGTGATGTGAGCACTGACCCGCAACCTAGGGAACAGATGATCTGCTCAAAGCTAAAGGTTAGTGAAAAGTAGAGTGAGCTATAGTAGTTCTTTAAACTCTCTTCTGGAAAGATGGCAGAATTAATAGATAACACATGCTCAGGTCTCATCTACTTTTTAAAAGAAGATTCTGTCTCAGTAAAGAGACACCATGGCCACAGCAATTCTGACAAAGAGAAACATTTCATTGTGGTGGCTCTCTTACATTTCAGAGGTTCAGTCCATTATCATCAGGGTGGGAAGCAAGGCAGTGTACAAGCAGACATGGTGTTGGAGAAGGAGCTGAGAGTTCTTATGTCTTGACTCCTGGGCAACAGGAAGTGATCTGAGGTACTGGGTGGTATCTTAAGCAGAGGAGACCTCAGAGCCCACCCCCACAGTGACAATTCCTCCAACAAGACTACACCTCCTAATAGTGCCACTCCCAGTGAGTTTATGGGGGCCAATTACATTCAAATTACCACAGACTCCATTATCTAGAAATATCTTCAGAAACCAAAAAATCTTTTGTTCTGTTTTCCAAAAAAGTTTCTTCCAGCTATTTTCTTTGTTCTGAGAAAAAGAATGCTAAAGACAGATCAGTGCTTAACTGTACTTCTGTCTTCTCATATGAATCTCCTGGACCCATGGAAGGTAATATATTCATTGAATGTAAGAGTGGCAAATTTCAAATAACTGCTAACTTTTGGCTAAAAACATGCTTCCTGTCATTTCTGTATATGTTATATAGAGTAAATATGCTTTACCCCTTATCTCTCTAAGAAATCACCCGGGGGGGGTGTGTACACACACACACACACTCACACATTGAGAGTCATTTCACACTTAGGTCTACATTTGATTGTTTTCCTGTGAGAGCCTTTAAATTGTTTGTCTGCTATCTCATACTCAATAGCTTAAACCTGTATTATCCTCGTATGCTGCAGAGTACACATCTTAAATATTTTTGTATGCCTTGACAAGGTAATAGTTGCTGAGGAAATATGTATTGAATGGATAATTATTTGTGGCCTAAAAACATAGCTTAAAATTATCCATATTCAGCTTTTTGATGAACCTCCATACTTATTTCCATAGTGGACGTACCAGTTTGCAATGAAGTGTTCTTCTTTCTCTCAGTCGTTGCCTGCATGTACTGTCTTTTGTTTATTGATCTCAGCCATTTTAACTTGAATAAGAATTGTTATATAGATTATATAGGGGTACTACTCACCCCTCCTCAGAGAAGCATCTTTCAGCAGTTGGGAATTGACACAGAGATCCACAGCTGGACGCTGTGCAAAGAGTGAGAGACAGTGGAACACTGAGTTCTAAATGAGATGTTCGTATTAAACCCCTCCCTTAAAGGCCCAGTGATCTATGGGAAAGTAGAGGTGAAAAGGCTGTAAGAACCAGAGATGGTGGGTTACACCAAGAAAACATCATCTTCCAGACACAACATGATTTGTGTAGACATATGAGCTCATAGAGACTGTGTCAGCACACTCAAGACCCACACATGTTCAAACTAGACTGAGTCCCAGCACTGAGAAGGGGAAATGAACACCAAGTCCCATTCTAAGAAGGCTCTATTTGCAAAAGAAACCTGTTAGAAAAGGGGAAATGAGTTTTCTGAGGCTCCATACCAACACAAAAATGGAATCCTGTGATATTTTGTGTGCTTTTGTCTTGTTTTTGTTGTTTTATTTCATTGGTGTTTTGTTGCTTGGATTCTTTTTTTGAGATGAGGGAAAACAACATGCGGTTGAGTGGGTAGGGAGGTGAGGAAGATGTGGAAGGACTTGGACGAGGGAAGAGACTATGGTCAAACTATATTATATAAGAATGTTTTAGTGAAAAAAAATCATTTTTCCAGGAAATGACACTGAATTTCTTTTTGTTTTTTGTTTGCTTGTTTTCTTTTTCTTTTCTTTTGTTTTTGTTTTTGTTTTTTGAGGTTTCTCTGTAGTTTCTCTGGAACTAGCTCTTGTCGACCAGACTGGCCTTGACTTCACAGAGATCTGCCTTCCTCTGCCTCCTAAGTGCTGGGATTAAAGGTGTGTGCCACCACTGCCTGGCTTTGTTTGTTTTCTTATTTTAAGACATAGTTTCTCTGTCTAGTTATGGCTGTTCTGGAACTCACTCTGTAGACCAGGTTAGCCTCAAACTCAGAGATCCACCTGCTTCTGCCTCCCAAGTGCTAGGTTTAAGTGCGTGTGTAATGCCAGTAACAATATGGAATAAAACTCAGGTTTTATTGCAGTGTAAGTCCAAAATCCAAGAAGCAAATTCCACTCTTTTTAGAGGCATAGTATTTTGAGCAGAAATACAAATACTCTGGTAATCAGTGGGCTTTCTTCAACGCTTTCAGAAAATGGACCTAAAATTCTGAGTTTTCAAAATAACTTCTTACAGCATTTTCATTTTGTTTTGCTCTAGATTTTATTGGTTTTCATTACTCCAGTGTTTATATCTCATATTCATTCATTTAACAAATGTATCTTTTGCTTTACATTTCTTTGACTACCTTTAAGTCAAAGGCAATATTTCTTTGGTGAAAATATTTAAATATTAGGGACAAGAAAAACCCTGAATTTATTATAAGGACAATATTTCAATAAAAAACATTTGAAACCATACAAGAATTGTGCATGGTGTAGTGGTGTGGGAGGTCCTTCTGTCTATGTGTTGCTTTTATTGGTTAATGAATAAAGAAACTGCTTTGAGCCTATAGCAGTGCAGGTCAGAACAGAGCTAGGTGGGGGAAAACTAAACTGAATGCTGGAAGAAAGAAGGTGGAGTCAGAGAAAAGCCATGTAGTCCCACCGGAAACAGACTCCGGAACTTTACCCGGTAAGCCACAGCCTCATGGTGATACACAGATTAATGGAGATGGGTTAGTTTAGGATGTAAGACCTAGCCANCAAGCAGCAATTTAAATAATACAGTTTTGTGTGGTTATGCCGGGAACAAGCAAAGTCAGAGAAAAGCCATGTAGTCCCACCGGAAACAGACTCCGGAACTTTACCCGGTAAGCCACAGCCTCATGGTGATACACAGATTAATGGAGATGGGTTAGTTTAGGATGTAAGACCTAGCCAGTAAGAAGCTGGAGCTAATAGGTCAAGCAGCAATTTAAATAATACAGTTTTGTGTGGTTATGCCGGGAACAAGCAAACAGCCCTCCCTGCTACAATGTAGCATTTCATTGTAAAGTCTTAGGCATGAAATATTTTGTTCATTTACAGAAAAGGAATTTCAGAATACAAAGGTACACATTTTCCCTATGACACATTTATTGTCTTCCTGTTTATGTGACTCTAAACTTAAGAGATATCAAGATAAATTCTTCTCAATTTTTAAAAAGTTGTAACAGGCCCATAGCTATCATCAATAAATAGCATTGACTTCATTAAAATAATCCTCAAAACAAAACTTGTGAAATTATCCTATAGTAATATTATAGATTGGGTGGGACATCCCTCACAGGCTCATGTATGAAAGACTAGGTCCCCGGTTGGTGCTACTGTTTGGAAAGATAGTAGACACTTAGGTGCATGAGGTATAGCTGGAATACACACAAATACAAGTTTATACACATGAGTTTCAAAGACATATTTCAGGACTTGGTTAATTTTCCCTCCAATATGTATACCTTGCTTCCACATAAAATGTAGTGTGTGAAATGTGAGAATGTGGTTCATACTCATCGAGTAGTTTCACTCTTCATTCAGATCCGCTTCTTTTGCCAAGGTGTAGCAGCAGGGGAAATGGATAAAATTAACCAGGGTATGAAACTTGCAGTGTTTTCATTTCTTCAGTGATATTTCATAATCCCTAAAGGATTACTTGGTTTGAAAGACAGGAGGGGGCTGCAATGCCTGGAGTGCCTGGGCTGCAGCTGGGGTGATCTGCTAGGATTAAGGAGTGGTATTCAACTTTAGTTGAAGTATGTTTTAAGATCATGTTGGACAGAGTAAGTAATTCATGGGAGTTACAAGTGTCAGATCATATAATACTTTCTCATTGTCTTAGCTTCATTTCTTGTTGCTATGACAAGCACCCCAACAAAATCAGCTTGAAGGAAATAAGGTTTATTTTGGTGTACAGTTCCAGAGAGATGCAGTCTATCATACCAGGAAAAGCACAGCAGAAGGCAGGGAGTAAGTATATGGAAGCAATTGAAGGAGGCTGGCTGATCCCATTGCATCCACATCCAGAAAGCAGAAGGAGAAGGGAAAATGGGGTCATGCTGTAAGGCCTGAAGGCCTATCCCCAGTGGCTTACTTCATCAAGTGGTCACCTCTTAAAGGTTCCACAACCTCCACAAACACCACCAGCAGCTGAGTACCAAGTGTTCAACACATGAGCCTATCAGGAACATTTCATATCCAAAGCACCAAATCATTAAGGTTAGTTGTGAATTGTATAATGCCTAAGAACTGAGGGGTTCCAGAGAGATAGCTGGGGAGTAGGAGTAACTCTAAGGGAATATGGTAGCTTGGATTTGGTTTGGTGTTTCTTCAACTGGGGTACTTTCTAAGAAACTATTACTGTGGAATACCAAAGGAACTGTTAAGATTGCCTTTGTCAGTTTCAAACCCAGACATGTTTAACCTCAACAGTTACTGAAGAAGATTAAGGTCTCTGTGATTCAGGATTTAGATGGTTTTAGAGTTCATAAATTAGAGCCTTTAGTTACCGCAGTCCCTGTGCTTAGAATTGTAAAGCTGGCCAAATGGAAATAACACAGTTCGTCCTCCTGAAGTGCAGATGAAGTACTTGATATCTTTGACTTAGTGAAGCCGATGTAAAGGGAGCTTAGTTATCAAGCCAGCACACACTAAATAACACATGTGCTAAGCTATTTATTGACCTAAGTAGGAGCCATCAATTCCAAAAGCTAGACATAACTGAGAAGGTACCTTCGGCTCTGTTCAGTAGAGAATAGCTTTTGTGGTTCAAAAACCCATTTATAATTGTAACTTTGGAAGCCAATTCATGTACATCTTTGTAATATAGCACAGATCACCAGTTTTGGTTTTGTTGATTCATGGCTGTGGTTACTTAGGTTGGGGTGCTATGTATTGCAGTTCTGTGATCAAAACAGACACCAGGGTTCAAGAGCAGTAGGGTGTGCTGATATTCTATTCAATTTACAGAATGACCTTGCCTGTAGACCCGTTCCCAACAGAGTTATTATGTGTGATGTTCTGTCCAGTAACCAGCCACTGGTTCAGAAGCTCACATTACAAAGCAGTTGTGGGCTACCACTTAAGTTCATGCATCCCATATAGTGAGATTTCATGAACATCAGAAAAAGAAATGATACTTCTTAATATCTACAGAGGGAATATTTCTTCTCATTTCATAGAGACTTTCCATTTAAACTTTAGGTGGTTGAATAGCCTACAGAATAATGCCTACAAGTATATCACAGTGCATGTAAGCAAATATAAATATATTGAGCAGCTTAAAAACAAAAATTGATGAGCCATGGTTTTGTATATTTGGAGTCCTGTCTACAGTGGAGACTAAGGCTGGAGACTTGAGTTCAGAAGTTCAAAACTAGCATGAGCATCACAGCAAAGCAAAGAAAACCCTCAAAAACTCAACAGCAAAAAAATATATAGAAGTATAGAAGTGGTATTGTTCTGCAGAGTTCTGAACTAAGTAAGTCACTTAGCCATATTGTTTTCTAAGTTGCTGTTCATCCTGCTTTTCACATTTATGCCATTTTACCTCACTTGGCTTTAATATTATTCTTACAGAACTATATTGATGAAAAGGAAATTCCAAATTCCTTCATATGGAATTATACCTGTGCCAATGTTGATATTTTGCCACATAGAATAATAATAGTCAAAGGTAGACAAAGACTTCAACTTCTTCATAGGACTTGTAATTGCAGTGCTCAGTGCTACAGATAATTACAGCCTACGCTATTATTAATTTTTTTTCACAGGGGCTTATTTGTCTTCCTTAAACATTTTAAAGGATATAATTGGGCAACGAAATTTGTGTAGGTAAGATTTGGGGGTTCTGTGCTTTGCATTAAGTATCAGTTCTTAAAATGTGTTGCTAAGACCCATGTAAGAAGCTAGGTGATGTTGAGGTGTGGTTTGCCCTTTTCACCATTGTGATTATCACTGGGGGCACAAAGGCAATAGTGGTTAATGGAGCCAAGAGCTGATAGTCCTTTTATTCTTCACTGCTACGGGTGTGCAGTTAGAAATGGTTTGCTGAAACCATAAATATCTTTATTCCTAAATATTTTTATGAAAAAGGAAGGAAGAACTTAATAAAGCCTGTCTGCATTCTATTGAAAGCTGATCAGACTCTTGAAGAAAAGCCATGTGTTTCAGTGGAGAACTATTATACAGCCTCCCTATAGTGAAAAATGTCTGACAGGCTGCATGTGTTTAGATACAGACATTTCCGCACTTGTTACATGGAACAAAATTTGATCTCCAAGTTAAAACAAGAAGTCTAGAAAACTTCAACTCATCACTTTGACTTTATTGCCTTTACTGTTGCCCTGTAACTAAAGAGTATTTTTACTGATGTTGATAGTAATTTTCATGACTGGGATTTTTCAGTATTATACCACTGACATATTCAGTATTTGAGAGCTGTAACTAAGTGAAATAATGTTTAACAAATGTAAAGTACATTCAAGAAGTGTCAAACATATATAAATCTCAGGTGTTGAGTTGGAGATGGATTTGAAGTGTATCTAACACATAAGTTATTCAAGTCTGCTCAAAGGCTACCCACCTTGTTAATAGGTTGGGTTTTAACGTTTCAGCCTTTCGTTTTAATGTAAGTTACAGGCCAGAAGCCATCTCACTTTTATGAACAGATTGCTAGTAGATAACCACCTGTTGCTTCCCCTTCCAAGTTCAGGTAACTATAAACACAGCTGTACGTCTTTCTACTATGATTCTTTGTCCATAGCTGAAAGACTTCAGTTTGGGTCTTCCCACTGATTGGTCAAACATAATTAACAATTAACAGTGGAAAAAGAAGTTTAAGGAGCCATGTGATATGGCAACCCAGAGGAATAAATCTCTCAACCCTTATCAGAGACACTTGCTTTCTTCAGAAGAAGGTGGTAAAGATACAGACCAAAAATAATCAAATTGAGGAGGATTAGAGACCATGGAATGCTCAGCTCTAAATGGGGCATTCATATCCCACTCTTATTTCCCAGGGATCATCACAGAAGAGGGGGGAGAAAGATGTAAGCACCAGGCTGGTGGATGACAAGGAAACAGTGCTTTCCAGACATAGCAAAGCTATTGCACCTAGAATCCACAGCAGTTGTGGTAGCAGACACAAGACTAGTGCAGATCCAAACCAGACAAAATTCCAGCCTGGAAAGCTGAGTGGGCATGAAGTTCTCCCGTCCCTAAGGAACTATTGGCCACTGAAAACTGCTGAGAGAGAGGGTCAGTTTCCTTTAAAGAGGAGTCCCTGATAGGTCTGCCAAGCTCCAGTGCAAGGCCACACATACAAAAGTATATGGGGAGCACAAATTGGACTTAATGGATTTAAAAAAATTAAAGACAGTAGGGCAGGGGAAACAGATCTGGAAGGATTGGGGAGAAAGGTAAATAATCGAAACACATTGTATAAAATTCTCTAATAATTAGTGAAAAGATAACAAAACAATTTAGGCTTTTATAATTTTTGATACTTTCAGATCAATGTGTTTATATTATTTTTAAACAGATCATCTTGATTCCATTAAAAGATAAACCGGTGTGTGAAGAGCTCTCATCTGTATATTGTTTGTCTGATTTCAATAGATATTTGCTGTGGATTTTGAGGTTCAGATACTACATTTGATTGTGTGGCTGTGGAATGATAAGAGTATGCTTTTTAGCAACTCGATAAGAAAAACAGAAATAAGAATGATAGCACTTGGTTGCTCCCTTGAAGATGTGTACAGAAGACAGAGGAAGAGGAATTGAATGTCCCGAGAGTCCATTCTATAATTAAAATTGAACTCATCCGTAAAAGATGAGAACTGCTGGCTCACAGATGCCAAGGGAAAGAAAATGATATAATAGGAAGAGATTAGACGCTAGGAAGGCATAATTTCTAGGAAACTATGCAAACATTTGTATTCAAAAAATGTGCAGCCAAAGTAAGGAGAGCAGCAAGAGAGAATTACACAAATGTATCAAGAATTAATTGGTAACAATATGGTGACTATTATTTTGACTTTATACTTTTCACAATTTTTTAGATTAAAGGTATTTTTTAATTAAAACTTGAATTGCAAATTATAGATTCACAGAGAGGAGGGATAGACAAGAAGTTCTAACCAAAGAGCTATTGGCAAATGATAGCTGTCAAGAGAGTTGTATCCCACCTTTTAACTTTGTGACATGATCATCTTCAAAGTCCATACCCTAGAATTGTGTAACCTAGTTATATAAAATAATCGCACAATTTTAAGTTTATGATGATGCAGAACACATCAAATGTGGAGAACACAAGTCAAATAATCCCAAGATAACTCTGATTAGAGTATTAAAAGGGAACTCATGGATCACAGCGAGGAAATAGGAATGGGGTCCCATATCCATGTATGGCTCGCAGGAAGAAGACACCAAGTGAGGCAGGACTGCAGCTTTTTGGTACCCAAAGTCATACCCCAACCTGATCCAGCCTCTTAAAGGCCATGGGCTAAAGGAGGTTGTCCATCAATCCCATTTATGTCTAAATAAGAGTGTTCCAAACCCAATACAAAACTATATAAAATAAGAACAGATATCAAGTATAAAAATTAGAATTACAACCAGCATAAACAATATGAAGCAAAGAGCATATGCTAAATGTTTTAATAATCAATTTATTCTAAGGACTCTTAAGTTTTTTTTTATTAGAAATGGCTTGGCTAGATAATAAGAGAAAGGTAACTACTACTGTCTAATCTCCCACCCCATCAAAGGCCTGGGAAGGGAGATAATATTTCTTGAGTAAACATGAAGTGCAATCAAGTAGCTTCCAAAATGTACAGTAGATGACAGAGACAACTGGATACCTGGGTAATCACCCAAAATCTCATTTGCAACGTTGGAGCAACCAACTTTGGCTAAGGCCTAAAGTAACTGACAGACCATTTTCAGAGGCAGGAAATTTTTTGCAAAACTGTTTTACTCTGTCTTGGCAAGGATTGGCAGTCTTTTTACTTGTATCCTGCTTGTCCAGTCCAGACAACATGCATCTTATCAGTTGCATGCTGGGGCAGTTCCTTGCCCAAAGACCAGTTTTGCCAAGAAGAAAACAAGCTCCAAGTGAAGCGTCTTCAGTGCCCAACATTCTCTCAGGAATAGATTGCTGCTACCAGAAGCAATCATGTCTCACGTCAACAAACTCCTAAGTTATTTAAATGCCATATTCTACAGTTCTTTGAAGTGGTTGAAGATTATCAATCTATGTGGAATACAGTCTCTATGTATCTAAAGAACCTGATTAGTCTAACTATGACAAACATGGATAACTACTGACCTATAATTCTTAATACCTATATAGTTTAAAGACTAAAGCTTCATATCAAAATATTAAACAATATTTAAATAATTTTGCAGGATATGAGAATAATGATCTCAAATGTAAACAGTGTATAAGTATCTTGATCAGAGGTAGAAATGTATAGTGTGATATGATAAATATATTCTAAAATTGCATCAGTATGCAAAATATTTTAAGCAAAGGAAGAAACATGCATGCATATGATGTGACAAAGTAACTTTGCATAGGTGCACAAATATTGTAAACAGAAATCGGAGCATATTCAATATAACATATAATTTGAATTTGTATCAATATACAAGAAACTATACCAATGTAAATTGTCTATAAATAGCTCACAAGTATTCTCACTATTACTATTATTATTACTGTAAGCTCACACTGACCTACCTATTATCCCATCCAATTAATTTTCTTCTTTTTCCAAAATAAATCCCTGAGCCAACTTAATTTCCACCCCAACCCCCAACCCTATACCACTTATAATCAACCCCTAATACATGTCCGTACACTGAGGACAAACTTTGTTGGGAGAGTAGACGTCATCTTCTAGAATGCTTCCGGCTGTCATGGGGCAATGTTCTTTCTATAGGATCCTGTAAATGTAATAAAATGATGGTTATATTTCAAGATTACTATCTGGTATAATTGCAAATGGTCTCTGAGTAGTTCATAGGGTTTTTCTGAAGTTCTTATTTTGGAATTCTGGCCAGAATATTGTAATATTCATAGCTGCGTGTGGCACCATGTGTCCCACAGGTCACTGGATGGATACACATACACCATTTTAGGTATCAGATTTCACCAGTTAGGTTTAGCTCTTTGTATCTATACACCTTATCACATGCATAAATAGATTCCATGCGACCAGTCATAATCAGATGCTGTTGCAAGAATTCCTTGTGCTACCAAAATAGCCTGCTACAGTTGGGTTTTATTTGCTTTTATTTATTTATTTGTTTGTTTGTTTGTTTGTTTAGTGGGGGCTTAGCTTGTATTCTGAAGATCAGTGAGTTTGTTACTGTTCTATTGCTGTCAAGAGACACTATGACCAAGGTAGCTTATAAAAGAAAGCATTTAAATGGGGGCTTGCTTACTGTTCCAAAGTATGAGTGCATGTTCATGATGACAGGGAACACGGCGGTCACAGGCATATATGGCTCTGGAGCTGTAGGTGAGAGCTTAAATGTTACCCACAGTTAGGAGGCAGCGAAAGGGAGAAAGAGACTGGGCCTGGCATGTGTTCTCGAAACCTCAAAGCCCAGCCCCAGTGGCACACGTCCTTGAACAAGGCAATACCTCCTAATCCTTTTTAGACAGTCCACCAACTGGGAACCAAATACCCAAAACTATGAGCATGTAGGGCCATTCTTATTCAAACCACCCCGTCAGTGTCTTCAACCTGTAACAGATTACCTATTGAGCTCATTAAATATGCAAGTTTCTATGTTTTACCTAGAAACATTAAATTAGAATCTCTTAGATTGTGGCCCAGTGACATAAGTTCAAGACACTCTCCTTATATCATATATTTGAGGAAGTGACGCTGAGATATCAATGATGAGAAAAGTGTCAACTCTTCAAAAACCTGGGTAACAGCTAGAGAATTGTTGTCCAATAGGACTGTGCTATCAGTCATCTCAGTGAAGCCACATTAAGTAGTAAAAGTAAGAGATGTTCAGCTTAGGTAAACTTCTTGCCAAGCAAACCTGAAGACTTGAGTTTGGCACCCCATCACCCATGTAAAAGGCCAGGCATGGTGGTTTGTGCTTGTAATCCCAGTGAAGAAGGATACTTAAAAGAAATCTCTATGTATCTAAAGAACCTGATTAGTCTAACTATAATTATGACAAACATAGATGACTATTGACCTATGAAACTTAATACCTAAATAAGTTAAAGACTAAGACTTCATATTAAAATATTAAACAATCTTTAAACAACTGTGCACCAAAGATGTTGCACCATCTCAGCTAACCAAGTTTGAATCATCTTTAGCAACTTGTACCCAAAATTTATCTTTAAAGTAGTGCTATCATCATCATGATGTCATATCAGCCAGGTGGAGTCGTTGTGGGGCCCAATCTTCTTCCTGGAAACTTCAAAGATTACTGCAGGAAAATTCATTGTTGATTGTGGAAACCTTAAACATTTATATAGACATATACAAACATACATATTCAATGAAAGGTATGAGAGACAAAAAAGGTATGAAGAAAAGTAAAATTTTTTCAAAATTCTTTCTGTCCCATACCAGACAGCCCTTGAGGTGAGACAGAAACTCTGAATTTTTCTTGTAACAACATGCTTGGATTTAGAGAAGGAAAGAGCCATTGTCCAACTCCAAAGCCAGCTCTATTTATTAATATATATATATGTGTATATATATATATGTATGTATATGTTTTGATCACCTGTCCTTACAAGCAAGTTATATTCCATTTTCTCTATGATCCTCATTGGATAGTTTTTTTTTCTTCTGTCAGCATCCAAACATCCAGGGTCTCTTGAATTTTTGAAGATGTGTATTTTCCTGTAAAGACAAGAGTAGAACCCTGCCTCAACCCTATACCTTCCTATAGTTTCCTTACCACCTGTATGTTTGTCACCATTGTGGGTGAGCTGTCATTTCTCTTTCTCAAGAGATTTCTCTTTTTCAAAGCGAATCTTTATTTATTTTGATGGTATCCGTAGTTTTTTTTTTCCTCCTATGGAAACAAGAACAAAATCCCTTCCCCAATGTAGCACATCTCCTGGCTTCCATTGTAAGGTCAAGACATCATTGAATTACATGGGCTGATTTAATTCAGAAGACTTTTCTATTATTTAGCATCTCTCTGCTGCTGTTATCCCTTTCTCATTAGCATTAAGAAAATTAAAGGTTAATAAAGCATTATGTAATCTATTTCTGGGGTTATTTTTCATCCCTTTCTGTTTGTTTAACGTATCCTTTATAGTTCGAGTTGATCTTTCTACAACTGCATGACCTGTAGGATGTGTGGTAAACCTATAATATACTTTATATTATAATAAACAAAAACTGTTTCATTTTCTTAGATATATATGCTAGACCATTATCTGTCTCTATTCGTGCAGGTATACCCATGATGGCCATAACTTCTAATAAATGTGTGATTACTGAATCAGCCTTTTCTGAGCTNCTGAGCTTAAAGCAGTTGCCCATTGAAAACCTGAATACATGTCAATGGTGTGGTTTACACATTTTAATTTTCCAAATTCTGCAAAGTGGAACACATCCATCTGCCAGATTTCATTCCTTTGAGTACCCTCAGGGTTATTTCCTGCAGGCAATGGTGCTTGATTATAGAATGAGCAAGTAGGACACCTTTTTTTTTTTCGAGAGAGAGGGTTTCTCTGTAGCTCTGGGTATTCTATTGCTGCAGCAGGTCACGACCCCATAAATTCACTGCAATATTAGCTACATATGGCCTCAGCTTTCCTCTCTGTCCTTCTAGCCCTATGCATTCAACCCATCTTGTGCTTTCTTTCACTTGAGATAGGATTCTAGTTCCTAGTAATTGAACATCTGCTTCTTGAAGAGGCCAATTTGAATGCCAAGATTCTGGAGTAATGACACTCATGTCTGCGCCTGTGTCTATGAAACCCATAATTACAATGTCATTCATATGCACTCTTAGCTTTGGTCTTTGATCATTTATAGAAGTTTAACAGAATATACATTTCCTGTTTCCTATTGGAATTTTTGATTTATCCTCCATTTTTATTCCATCACCTAGAACAGTATGGTTTTTTACAGAAGGCGCTAGATTTTTTTTTTTATTTTCTTGGTGAGACATGTCCTCCACAGTGACTGGGAATGATTGGACCACTTTTGACTTGGGAGCCTGCAAGACACCCCCCAGGTGTTTCCTGATGGTATCAGGTTGCCTTGTTTGCCTTTTGTTGATCTGCATTCATTGGTCTAATGCCGGCCTTTGCCACACCTTCTACATATACCTGAATGCTGAGTCCTTCTATTCTTGACGTTTCCAGAGGAGATATTATTTCTAGGAATTCCTTGTCTACAATACCTTACCAGATGTCCTATTCTACTAGAATTTAAACATTTGGCATTTTGATGTCTCCTCATTCTTTTGGAAATTGCTTCTTCTACCCAAGACTCAGTATTGTAGTCAAATGTCTCAATGTTCATTGTAAGCAGGACTGAAAGGCCCAAGTATCTTTTTCCATTCAAAGTTGGCATTTTAAAAAGCCATAATTTCAATAAGTACTTGTCTAACATCATGGTCTGTTATTCCCCTTTGTACAGCCTTAGTTGATATTTATAAAAAGTCACTAAAGGGTTCTCTCTGGCCATGTTTAACCCTGGTATATGATTCATTTTCTTGGTTCTTGAATCCTGTCCCAAGCATTTAAGGCTGCTTTGTGGAATAGGGACAAGATTTGTTCATTGTAAAGAGCTTGAGCCTGTGGGTCAACATAAATGCCCTCACCAAGAATTTCATCTCAGGAAATCTCAAGTCCTTTTGCTTTTCCCTGTTGTTCTAAAATTTTAGCCTATTTTCTGAAATAGCATTTAAACATCAGTTGAGGCCCATCAACAAGGACTGCCGAAACTAACTGAAGCCAGTCATGTGCTGTGGCTTTAATGCTAGAAGCCCATGTCTTTACCCTCTCCCTAACAACCATGGAATGAAAACTGCAAGTTACTACTGATTGCTTAATTTCCTTTAGATCATTCATTCCTATAGGTTTCTCTCTACTGTCTTTGGATCCTTTGGGGCCTTTAGAACTTGATGCTTTGTCAGAGTAGATTACAGGGTAGGAAGCCAAACCCTTGGGTAAGTCTTCTCTGACAGCTACTAGCGATGTTAAATTCTGTCCTTGTACCTTCTTTTTCTGCTCATCAGCTCCAATAATTTCCTCAATCATTTGAAATCTTCTTACTACTGTCGTTTGTAAATTCTGAATCTCTTGGCCTGTATATATTTCTAGTGATTTCATTGAGGCACCTCTCATTCTGCACATGTGATTCCAAGTCTGAAGTTTCTCCTTTAAAGATAACATTTCATCCTTGAACATTATTTGGATAGTGTGCAGATATTCTTCCTGGAGAGATACTCTATCTACTAACCAATCATAACTTTTTAACAAATTTTGATTGTCAAATTCAACAGTATGAATTCTTTCAGATAATTTCTCAGTATCCTTTAACATGGATTCAGTTTTGTCTGTCAAATTAATGTTACCCTTTTCAATAGTATTAATGTTTTTTAGGTAACTTTTGATTTTCAATGGTATTAATTCTGTGTTCTAGCTGTTCCTTATTAGTCTGTAAAGACTGTACCATTTCTAAAAGTGCCTCATTCTTGGCTCTTTTATAAAATGAAAAAAAAGAGTCCCTATATCCAATAAATGGATGTATCATAATAACCATATAAGCTTTGCAGAATACAATCCATAGTATTAGCAAAACAGTTACTAAAAATTTCAATGGCAATGCCGTCTACCATTATATAACTTTCAAGTTTATTGATTTATTAAATAACTGTTATGAATTCTGGTAAATTGTTTTACGTGTAGTAATTTTTATTGTGCAGCAGGTGTCATGGTTGCAGAGTTGCACCTAGCAGTGGCACAACTGATGGCACCAGGCACAGTCCAGCTTTGGCTTCCTGCCTTGGTGCTGGTTGAATACCGAGAAATATGCTTTGCTTGACAAATTAAAAGCAAGTAAATCAATTCCGTACATGGAGAAAGAAACCCAGAACTTAGTAACCAGGAGTACAAACCAGAAGTTTTGCAAATCGCCGCGAGGAGGGAATGCAGCAATGGGGGTAAGGGGTATGCACGTGCTTGGGAACTTTCCAAGTCACCACATGCGGTTAGCTCTGCTGTGGCAGGGGTTTTACAAAAAAAAAATTGCTTAGTAGGTAAAAGCAAGTCAAGCGGGTGTGGGTGGGAGACTTTCTATGCTGTGGATCAAAGTTTAAGCCTTTAAACTGGTCCACCTGGTAGGTGTGGATACACCTGGGGCGCCAGATGAAGAAGGATGCTTAAAAGAAATCCCACACTAGCTCAGAATTGAGTATCATAGAGGGCTATTTACTTAGGGGTAGGCTCATGCCACGGACCGACTCTCTTGGAGCTCACAGACCGAGGGAGAACAAGGGGAAGGCTTAAGGAGAATCTAGAATTCGGCGAGTGACAGACAGACAAACACT
>LOEQ01001365.1:144711-161050 GCA_001685075.1 Bramus lutescens
AGAATAAGGCAATTCAGGCCTTTTTTACCGGGCCGATTGCCGGGGATCCTCGGGTGGCTTCGCTCTGAGAAGCTCTTACCCCTCACCTGACGTCGACTCCCGTTCTTCGCGACATTCTGTCATACAGATGTCCGCACAGGTATGGCAGGCTCACACATCACAATCCTCTGCTGGAACAGGGAACAGCAACCGAATCCCACAGCTGGAAAAGACACCAGACACATGCTTTACATCAGCATATATATTGTAAGAGGCCTCGCCCAAGTGAGCAGGTAACTTAAAGGCTACTGACAGTAGGAATTCCTAAAGCATCCCAGCCCTGAGAAGATAACGCAAGAGGATCCTGGGGTCTTTCTGGCTATTTAATCTAACCTAATTAGTAAGCTCTGAGTTCAGTGAGAAACACTATCTCAAAAAAATAAGGCAAGGGGCAAGTAAGATAGGTCATTAGGAAAAGGGCACCTCTCTAAGCCTGACAACCTGAGTTTAATTTCTTAGAGCCGCCTGATGGAATGAGAGAAATGATGATATAAACTTCTCCTTTAACCTCCACCTGTGCTTTGGCATATACACACCCACACACATGCGTACGGCAAATACTGCTTTAAAAAATTAGGCAAAGAGCAATAGAAGATTCCTGATATTGACCTCTGGCCTCTACATGCTCATACACATGAATGTTTACACATACATACACCACACTGCACACACTACACCCACAAGCATGCATACATATCAAATAAAGTAGTAAAAAAGAAATAGGTTAAATTATCATTATAATGTATTTACTAGTATATTAAATTTGGATTATAAAATATTTGATATTTTTCTCATTCTTATATCTATGAAGTCTTCAAAATCTATTATATATTGTTATGCAATCAGGATTGACTACATTTCAATTACTAAGTAACCTCATCTGAGGAGTAACTCTCTAATGGTTTTAATACTTATTCTGAATCAACTGCCAGTACAAAGGCTCCAGAGCAGAGACTTAAAGAGGTGTTCATTTGACAGCTGGACATGGAAAGTTCTGGTCTAGATCTTTGGAACAAGATCAAAACTAAATCTATAAATTTAAAAATCACTGATAGAGAAGAGCTGTCACAATACAGTCCTTGGTAGTTGTCAGCAAGGACTTACTGAAATTTCCTATAGGTCTTGTTTGTATGTCACTACAGCTTAAGGTTGCATGGATGGATATGTGAGAGGGACCTGAGTATCCAGGGTTTGGGGGCACATAGCATTTGTGGATGTATCCCTAGTTGATTCTGTTGTGAGGCTTCCTTGAAGGCTCATTTCCTGAACTGAGGATAACTGGGTAAAAGCAGTTGAGGACAGAGGAGGTTAAGGATATTGAGTGGAAAAGCAAGCACTCGGGGAGTTAGACAAGCAAAGGGGTTACTCCACCAATGCAGGAAGAAAAGGGGAGCTTTTACAGGTTATGATCTTTGGTTGTCATTGATGTTGCATTTTGAATAAAGTGGTCTGCTGGGCTCCAATGGCTTCTGAAGATAAGTCAGTAAATTGAGGCAGAACTGTGGCCTAGCTGTCGGAAGGTTGGACCTGGATTGATTGACATCAGAACATGCTGACCCTGCTAGCCAGGAATGGGTTTTGTTATTGTTTTCTCTGTCTTTGAAAGCACGGTTTCTCTGTAGCCCGGGTGGCTTAGCATCTCCATGTTCTCAGAGTATTGACAGAAACATCTCAGGTATAAAGATAGACACACACTGAGAGACCTACGCTGAACCTGTCTATTATATCATCTCGGGATGTAGTACTCTACTGGGTATCATTTAAAAAAGTCATGAAGTCTATTAAAGATTTTCTTTTTTATTCTTTTATAAATTGAAACTAGATTCTCTCATGCAATACACCTCATCCATAGTTTTCCTTCCCTTCACTCCTCCCTGCTCCCGCCCCCAAAACCTTAATTCTCACCCAGAACCTCTCCCACTCTATTTCCTCTTCAGAAAAGAGCAGGCCTCCAAGAAATGACAGCCAAACAGGACAAAACAACATAAAATAAGACAAGGCAAAGCCCTCCCATCTAGGCTAGACAAGGCAACCCAATAGGAAGAAAAGAGTCCCAAGAGCAGGCAAAGGAGTCAGAGATACACCTG
The DNA here is from genome assembly GCA_001685075.1 of Bramus lutescens. Lineage (NCBI taxonomy): Eukaryota > Metazoa > Chordata > Mammalia > Rodentia > Cricetidae > Bramus > Bramus lutescens. The sequence continues at coordinate 146,838 of LOEQ01001365.1, forward strand.
CTTCCATTGTTAGGAGTCCCGCAACACTACCAAGCATAGACCCATGCAGGCCCCCTGCTTGGAATTTCAGTCTCTGTGAACCCCTGCTAGCCCTGCTTAGTTGATTTAGTGGTCCATACTCTCCTGTTCACCACCACTTTAAAGTAAGTACTTCAATTTCACTAAAAAGTAGAGTACATATACTTAAATTTTAATCATGTACCTATATTTTAATGCCCCATCTTAAAATATTTTATTAAAAAATATGCAATATATTTTATGTTTTCCCCACCACAGTTTCTCCCAGATCCTTTCCACACCACTACCCCCCAATTTCATGTTTCTTTATCTCTTTTTTAAAAACAAAAATAAAAGAAACAAATAACAAGCTACAAAACAACCCCACAAAAAAGAAAATCAAGATGAACAAAGAATGTTTATAATTATTTGCCATGATTCTTTTTTGAAAAAGTCACATTCATTTATTTACTTATTTTATGTGTATAAAGGGAGGATTCACCTGCCACAATGCTTTTATGGAGGTCAGAGAACAACATGCAGGAGTTGGTTCTCTCTATCATGTGGATATCCTGCATCAAATAGGTCTTCAGCATTGGAAGCAATAAGCTCTGCCCACAGAGCAATCCACTCGTGATTCTTAAAAGCACTGTAATGACTTAGATTTTGCTCTTGAGCTGTAGCTTAAAAAAAATCATCAGTGGGAGACATAAACCATTCTACAAAACAAGCTGGTAATCACTACATAATGCATTATAATCAATATTAAATGAAATTTTCTATGTCAGACATTTTATAATAAAGTACTCTTTACCTAAGACATGCTACCTAGCAGATAGGTACCTGTTTCATCTCACAAAACCTGCTGTTGAAGTCATCCCAAAAGCTGCAGCTGGGTGTTTTCATAGAGGAGTGTCCGTCGGTGTTGCTGTTGCAATTCTGGAGAAAGCAGCTCCCGATTCCAGGGTGCACTGTACTCTCTCCTGCATCAGTATGGGACTTTACAGACTGCTACAACTTCACTCACGATGAGCAATGAGAGGAAATCATGCTGTACCTAGACTGGAGGAATAGGCATGTTCACCCACTCAAGTGGTCTAGGAAAGCAATTTATCTATGGAAGATGTAAGGAATTCTGCCTTAGACCCAGGACCAGATTTTTAAGTGTTTTGGGTGACAACCAAAATACCTTTATTAGTGTTGGGGGGGTGTTGAAAGTTTGCATCGGTTTGATCCTGCTGTTAAATCCTGTAGCTGGCTGTGTGTGGCACACGGCACTCAGACACTGATTTGGGGTCAGGACACAGGGTAGGGAGCAGGGGTCTCTAGCACCACAGTAACCAATGGTTTTTCATTCTCTACTTGTAACTGTTGCTCGAGTGATTTAGAGATATCTGATGCAGCTTGCCATTCTAAAAATTATTAATGTTCCCACAGATGAAAAGAAACAAAGAGTCAACAGCCAAACAAACCAGTGAAGAGCAAGCAGGTACTCTTCATTGTTGGAAATGTAGAAGATGTATTGCAAGTTCTGCCTGCCTCATGAGTTGCCTTGAGAATCAAGTGATTGAGGTGAGTAGTTCTGGCTTCAAGAGTTTCAGAGTACAGAAATTTTGGAGGCACACCATACGTGCACACCTATTCCACCACACCTGAAAGCATGGCTGATATCTTTTAAAATCTGATAGATTCCAGTGGACAAAAACCTAAAGCATTGCATGTCAATGTTTTATTGCATATAATTTGTATGGACTAAAACTTGTTTATAGCTTTATAACTTAATTATCTCTAAAATGAATAAATTCATGATAATTTCCATGATCCCAGAAGTCTGTCTTTGTTCTCCAAGGTTGGTATAGCCTATCCTTGCCATTTGTTCCAATGAAAGAAAATCATGTGCATTCTTTTTGCCTCATATTTTTCTGAGCATCAGATTTTGCAGTTTCACTCATATGCTGTGTGTAACAGTTTCTTGAATTCTATGTCATTTTCGAGAATGACAGGTACCATTGTTTTCTACTGAGGGACCTTTATACTTACCCCACTTTTAGATTATATGTGTTTTATGCTATGGAAATTGATGTAAAGGTCTTTCTCTTATTGTTGCAATTTATAATAAAAAGGTCCTACACTAGTCCAGAATGGAATATAACAAAGGTTTATTTAATAAGGGGTGAACTCACAGAAAGAGTAGTGATCTGCAGTCCTCTGCATGCACTGGGAACTGGAACCAAATCCAGCAGCCAAGAGGCCCATGCATACTTTATATCTGCATTTATACTATATGAGACCACACACAGGTGGGTTGGTATCTTAAAGGCTATTGACTGAAGGAGTTCCCACAGCACCTCTCCCTTTTGTCTAAATGAGAGTTCCAAACCCAATACAAAACTATATACAATAAGAACAGATATCAAGTATAAAAATTAGAATTACAACCAGCATAAACAATATCAAGAAACTTATGCTAAATGTTTCTATAGTTAACCTATTATAAGAAGTCTAAGTCTTATATTAGTAATGGCTTGGCTAAGTCATGAAAAGAAAGTAACTGTGACTATCTAGTCTTGAACCCCATTGAAGGCCTAAGAAGGGAAATGTTACTTGAGTAATCAGGAAGTACAATCAAACAACTTCCAAAAGGTGGTAGAAATGACAGAGACAACTGGCTACCTAGGCAATCACCCAAAGTCTCATTTTCAGTGTTGGAGCAACCAACATTGGCTAAGGACTAGAGTAACTAGCAGACCACTTTCAGAGGTAGGACAATTTTCAAAACCATCTTACCCTGTCTTGGCAAGGTATTACTATTACTTGTATTTTTACTTTTTATTTATTTATTAAAATTTATTAATTTTACTTTTATCCTGCTTGTCCTATCAAGACAACATGGATTTTGTCAGTGGCTGAGTCAGGGGCAGTTCTTTGCTCAAAAGGCCTGAAGAAAACAAGCTCCAAGTGAAGTGTCTTCAGTGCTCAACATTCTCTCAGGAATAGATCAGTGCTGCCAGGAGCAATCATGTCTCACATTAACAGAATCCTAATTTATTTAAATGCCATATTCTACAGTTCTTTGAAGTGGTTGAAGATTACCTATCTATGTGGAATATAATCTCTATGCATCTAAAGAACCTGATTGGTCTAACTATAAGTGTGGAAAACATGGATGGCTATTTACCCATAATTCTTAATACCTATATCGTTTAAAGACTAAGGCTTCCTATTAAAATATTAAACAACCTTTAAATAACTGTTAAGGATATGAGAACAATGACTTCAAAATGTAAACAATCTATAAGTATCTTTATTGGAGGTAGAAATATATAGTGTAGTATGATAAATATGTCCTAAAATTGCATCAGTATGCAAAATATCTTAAGCAGAGGTAGAAACATGCATGCATACAATACGACAAAGTAACTTTGCCTAGGTACACAAATATTGTAAACAAATAGCATATTCAATATGACAAATATAATATGAATTTATATCAGTATACAAGAATCTATACCAATGTAAATTGTCTATAAATAATAGCTCACAAGTATTCTCATTATTACTCACTATTATTATTACTCACACTGATCTGCCTATTATCCCATTCAATTCCTTTTTCTCTCTTTTCAAAAAAGATCCCTGAGCCTACTTAATTTCCACCCCAACCCCCACCCTATACCACTTACAATCAACCCCTAATAGATGACCCTAACCCTGAGGACAAACTTTGTTGGGAGAGAGGATGTCATCTTCTAGAAATACTTCCAGTTGTTGTGGGGGAGATATTCTTTCTATGGAATCCTGTGAAACTAAAATGATGGTTAAATTTCAAGATTACTGTCTGGTATAGTTGTAAATAGTCTCTGAGTATTCGGTGTGGTTTTTCTGAGACTCTTATTTTGAGTTCTAGCCAGAACATTGTAAAAAGGTGCACCATCTCAGCTAAACAAGTTAGGAATCATCTTGAGCAGCCTGTACCCAAAACTTATCTTAAAGTAATGGTATCAGCATCATGATGTCATATCAACCAGGTAGAGTCATTGTTGTGGGGCTCCATCTTCTTCCTGAAAACTTCAAAGATTACTACAGGAATACTTATTGTTCATTGTGGAAAACTTAAACATTATTAATATAGACATATATTCAATTAAAGTACAACAGAGACAAAAATAGCTATGGGGAGAAGTAAAATTTTTCCTAAATTCTTTCTTCTTTCTGTCCTATACCAGATAGCTCCTGATACGAGACAGAAACTCTGAATTTTTCTTTTAACAACATGTTTAGATATAGAGAGGTTTAGCCATTGTCCAACTCCAAAACAAGCTTTGATTTTTAAATGATTTAAGCTTATTATTAAACTAAGAAGTATGGGTGTATGCATGGCATGTATGTTCAGGTAATGAAATTTTAACCCTGAAGAGGATATGGTACCATAAGTCAGATTTCTCTTTGCGTGGTGATTCTTTCTGGATAGCTATCTTTTATTCTTTAGGCATCTAGATGTCCAAGTTCTATCAACGTTTTGAAGATGGGTATTTTCCTGCAAAGACAAGATCAAAATGCTGTCCCAAACCTTACAAGATTTCCTTACCAACTGTATGATTATCACCACTGTGGATGACCTGTCATTTCTCTTTCTCAAGAGGTTTCTCTTTTTTCAGGCCAAATCTTTATTAATTTTGATCATATTCATAGCTTTTCTTCTCCTGTGGAAACAAGAGCAAAACCCCTTCCCCAATGTAGGATATCCCCTGATTTTCGTTAGAGGTCAACGCATCTTTGATTTAATTCAGAAGATTTTTCTATTATCCAATGACACTCTGCTGCTGCTGTTTCTTTCTCATTAGCATTAAGAAAATTCATGGTAAATAAAGCATTATGCAATGTATTTCTGGGGATGTTTTCATCCCTTTCTGTTTGTTTAACATATCCTTTATAGTTCTATTTGATCTTTCTACAACTGACTGACCTGTAGAATTGTTTAGTATACCTGTAATATGCTTTATAATAAGCAAAAAAAAAAACTGTTTCATTTTCTTAGAGACTTATGCTGGATCATTAACCTGTCTTTATCTGTGCAGGTATACCCCATGATGGCCATGACTTCTGCTAAATGTGTGATTACCTAATCAGCCTTTTCTTAGCAGTTTCCCGTTGAAAACCTGAATAGGTGTCAATGGTGTGGTGAACATATTTTAATTTTCCAAATTCTAGAAAATGGAGCTCATTTCCTTTCTTTGAGTACCCTTTGGGTTACTCCCTGCAAGTAGCTGTGTTTGCTTATAGAAAGAACATGTAGGACATCTCCTTATAATATCCTTAGCTTGTTGTCATGTAATAGAAAACTCTTTCTTTAAGCCATTCCCATTAACATGATTTTTTTATGAAATTCTGAGGCCTTCAGCACATTTACAATCAATACTTGATCAATTTCTGCAATACCTTGTGCTAGAGGACCTGACAGACCTGTATGGTATTGGATGTGTGTTATGTTTATGGGACAAAGCCTATTCCTGATTATATCTTGACCCTGAATGAATAATGAAGTCAATTCTGCATCATCTGGTATATAAATTCAGTGGTTTCAATATGCAAAGCAATTCTTTCTACATGTTGCAAATCAGTAATTATATTGAGAGGTTCTTTAAAATCCCTTAGTACCATGAGAATAGCATATAATTCTGATTTATGGACAGAATTATAAGGGTTTGTTTCACTTTACTGAAATTTCCTGATTGTAACCTCCCTTTCCTGATTTATTTGCATCAGTATAGAATGCAAAGGCTTCAGTTATTGGTGGTTCATGTACAATGTGGTGAAAGATCCAAGTAGCTCTTTTTATAAGGTTAATTATATCGCTTTGGGGATATTTGTTTTAAAATCTCTAAAAAAAAAGGCTCAAGCTCTCTGTCATGGTTCATTATCTTCCCATAAGCTTTTAATTTCATCATTAATAAAAGATATTGTAATCTCTGCTGAGTGTATTCCTGCTAATTAAAGACGAAGTCCCAATTTTCCTTTTATAATTATTCATAGATCTTTTCCACATAAGTTTTTCATTTTTTACTTGGTTTATGGGGTTAAAAGATCCGATTATAAGATAATATCTTCCCTCTGCATTAAAATTCCTGTAGGGGAAATTTTGGAGGGCAACATGACTCAAATGCAGTTAAGATTCAGATTCACCCAATCCATATGTGCCTCCTGTAATTTCTCTTCAATAACAGTCAATTCTTTCCCAGATTCAGCTGTTAAGTCCCTGGGACTGTTTAAGTCTTTATCACAATCTAAGGTTTTATTTAAGTGAATTATTAGATCGTGTGTTATTCCAATAGCAGGTCTTAGATTGGAAATGCCTCTTAGTAATCTTTGAAAGTCATTAAGAGTCTAAAATTGATCTATCTTAATTTATGCATTTGTGTTCTAATTTTCTGAAACATATTTTATAATCTAGGTAATTGGTAGAATCTGCTCTTTATATGTTTTCCAGAGCTATATGTTATCCCCATTTAGGCAAAACTTTTTTTTTACTTCTTCACACATTCTTTATAAAGTATATACATTTAAATCAGATAGCAAAATGTCATTCATGTAATGGAAAATTATAGATTTAGGAAATTGTTTATGTATACTATTTCCAATGACTGACTTATAAAATATTGGCAGGGTGGGTGGTTAATCATTTCCTGTGAGAGGACTCTCCATTGATATCTCCTAGTAGGCTGACAATTATTATAAGTAGGCACTGTGAAGGCAAATTTTTCTCTGTCCTTTTCTTGTAAAGGTAGTGAAGAAACAATCTTTTAAATCAGTAACTATAAGAGGCCATCCTTTAGGTAATAGGGAAGGCAAAGGAATTCCACATTATAGAGGATCCATAGGTTGAATTACCTTCTTGACAGTTCTTAGATCTGTCACGATTCTCCATTTTTCAGATTTTTTTTTAACAACAAATTTAGGAGAATTCCAAGGACTGGTTGATTCTTCAGTATGGTAAGCATCTAGTTGCTCCTGTACCAGCTGTTCTAAATTCTGGAGTTTTTCTTCTATTCAAGGCTATTGTTTAGTCCATATTGGCTCCTCAGTTAACCATTTTAAAGAGTAGGGCCTTAGTACCTCTGAAGGTTTCCTAGTTGTTTTATGTTTTTATCCAACCTGAATGGCTGGTGACTGTTTTTTTTTAATAGTACCTTATAATACCCTTCCCAGAAACATGAGTTGGTTTATGTCCCATCTCTGGGACTGCAGGATTATTGCTCTGGGTATTCCATTGCTGCAGCAGATCATTACCCCATAAATTCACTGCGATATTAGCCACATATATTCTCAGACTTCCTCTCTGTCCTCATGGCCCTGTGCATTCAACCCATCTCATACTTTGTTTTACTTGAAATAGGGTTCCAATTCCTAGGAATTGAACATCCGCCTCTTGAAGAGGCCAATTTGGATGCCAAGATTCTGGAATAATAATAGTCACATATTCACTCATGTCCAGTAATCCTTCAACTACAATGTTATTTATCAGTACTCTCAGATTTGGCCTTTGATCATTTATTGAAGTCTGCCAAAATATATGTTTCCTACTTTCCATTGGAATTTTTGATTCATCCTCCATGTTTATTCTATCATCCAGAACAGTATTTATTTTTTTTTGCAACAAGCACTGGATTTTTTAATATTCCTGGTGAGACATGTCCTCCACAGTGACTGGTAATGACTGGACCATGTTTGACCTAGGATCCTGAGAGAGTGCCCTCATGTGTTTCCCAATGGTAGCAGCTTGACTTGTTTTTCTCTTGTTGATCTACATTCATTGAGCCAGTGTGTGCCATTGCCATATTTTCTACATAATCCAGAAGATTGAGACTTTTTATATTTGTCATTCCCAGTAGAGACATTATTTCTAGGCATGCCTTGTCTACAGTGCCTTCTCAGATGTCCTATTCTACCACAGTTAAAACATTTGGCATCTTGATGTCTCTTCATACCTTTGGAAATTGCTTCTCCTACCCATGCCTCTGTTTCATAGTCAAATGCCTCAATGTTTACTATGTGCAAGATCCATTCATCCATTGGTGCTGATCTAACCTTTAAAGGTCCAAATATCTTTTTGCATTATTATTTTCAAAAGCTAGAGATTCAATTTCTGCTCATCTATTTTCTGGATCTGTTACTCCTATTTGTATAGCTTGATTTAATCTTTGTAAAAAGTCACTAAAGGGTTCTCTTGGGCCTGGTTTAACCTTAATATATGATTTAATTCTTCTTCTGGTTATTGAATCCTGTCCTAAGCATTTAAGGCTGTTGCTTGGCACAGGGACAAGATGTGTTCATTATAAAGAGCTTGACTCTGTGGATCAGCAAAACAGCCCTCACCAAGAATTTGATCTTGGGAAGCCTCAAATCCTTTGACCCTTCCTTTCTGTTCTAGGATTTTAGCCTCCTCTCTCTAATAGCACTTCCATTGTAACTGTGGCCCATCTTCAAGGACCACTGAGACTAATTGAAGCCAATTATGTGGAGTAGTATTATTGTTTGAAGCCCATGTCTTTACCATCTCCCAAACAGATGATGAATGCATGCCATAAGATACTACTGCTTGCTTAACTTCTTTCAGATTTTTCATATTTACAAGTTTCCATTTACATTCTTTGTATCCATTTGGGTATTGAGTATTCGCTGGCTCTTCAGAGGTAATGGCAGGATAAGTAACTAAAACTCTTGGTAAGTCATCTCTGACTCTGAGAGGTGCTGGTGATGCTAAATCCTTTGCTTGTATCTCCTCTCCTGCTTGCTTATTAGTTCTGATACTTTCCTCAGTCAATTCAAATCTTTTTCCCACTGTCTTTTGTAAACCCTGGATCTCATCACCTGTGAATATTTCTAATGATTTCATTGAATCAAACAATTTCTGACCCTCATTTTTCATTAATGATAACTTCTTATCCTTGATATTATTTGATGGTGTGCAGATTGCCTTCCTGGAGAGGTACTCTATCTGCTAACTTGTCATAACTTTTTAATAGATTTTTATTGTCAATTCTAACACTATGAATACTTTCAGATAATCTCTCAGTACCCTTTTGTAAGGTTTCATAACCCATTGATGTGTACTGAATTTTGTCTGTCAAATTAAGATTATCCTTTTCAATGGTATTAATTTTTTCAGCTAATTTCTCATTATTATTCTGTACAGACTGTATCATTTCTAAAAGTGTCTCATTCCTGACTCTGTTATCAAACCATTTCTTTAAGGATATAATATGACAAAACAAGGCTAAATCTCATGTTCACAAAAATGGATATACTAGGAATGCCATATAATTCTTGCAAAATTCCATCCATAGTAGAAACAAAAGGTTATTAAATTCATGGATGGTTATATTGTCTACCATTAAACAATTTTCTAATTTATTTAGTTATTAATCAAATGAACTTACCTCCATTATAAGTTTTCAGGAAATTGTTGTAGGTGTAATAATCTTTATTGGCCAGCAGGTGTCACTGTTGCATATGCAGGGCAGGGAGATGCCACTGGTGGTGGTGTGAACAGCCCTGCTATGGTTCTATGGTGGCAGTGGCTTAAATACGAAAAAATATACTAAAAATTTAAGAACAATCAAATCAATTGTGAGAAGGTTTGAGTGTAACTTAGTGCTTTCAGGCATTTGTGCTCTGTGTGGTTACTGTCTGGGGCTCCATCCAGGCATTCACATATCTGAACTGGGAGCGCAAGTCCAAGGCCCCTTCCCCTGGAGACAGAGGTAGGCCCTATTAAAGCAGGCCTTGCAGAAACCAGGGAAGCAAACTGCTTAGTAGGTGAGAGCAAGCCAAGCAGGTGGGTCAGTGGGAAATTGCCAAGTGGCTGTGTGGAGGGCCAGACAGATGGTGTGCAGCTGTGTATCAATGGGGTAACTCAGCTGTGGGGGGTAGTTTAGCTGTGTGAGTAGTTCGGCAGGCATGGAGTCTAGCAACATGGGTGCCAATCTGTTGCAATTTATACTAAAATAATCCCACACTAGCCCAGAATGGAGTATAATAAAGGTTTATTTAATAGGGGGTGAACTCACAGAAAGGATAGTGATCCACAGTCCTTTGTGTGCGCTGGGAACTGGAATGGAACCCAGCAGCCAAGAGGCCCATGCCTGCTTTACATCTGTAGTTATAGTACATGAGACCATGCCCAAGTGGGCTGGTATCTTAAAGGCTGTTGACTAAAGGAGTTCATGCCATGTGCAATAGTTCCTCGAATTCTGTGTCATTTTCGAGTATGACAGGTACCGTCGTTTTCTGCTGAGGGACCTTTATACTTGCCCCACTTCCAGATTCTGTATGTTTATTGCTGTTTTATGCTATGGAAATTGGTGTAAAGGTCTTCCTCTTATTTTCATTTTTTTTCATGTGTACATGGAGATGAATATCTTAGTCACAGGGGAAATGTACTTTTAAGTTTTTAAGAAACTGTAATTAGCCTTCCAAAGTGAGCATTCACCTTCAACAGCAGTGTGTGAGAACCCCAGTTGTTCTAGTACCTTCATCTTTATGGTTTGCCCATTTAGGCAGGTAAGCATTGGCATATCATTAGAATTCGCCTTGTATTTTGTTGGCAGCTAATAATGGAAACTGCTTTTTTAAAATGTACTTATTTCTTCAAAGACATTTTATAGTTATGTTGATTATGTTTTTATTACTTGCACTTATTTATTCATTAGAGTAACTAGAGGAAGATAATCTGTTGGCTCTGCCTTAAGTATAAGAAGACTGAGATACAAAGAAAAGTAATTTTGCTCACATTCACAGTGTGTCTAGGTAGTGAGTCTGGGCAGTTCTAGGATGTATTGGGATAAGATGCCTTTATATAGCAGGAGAGAATATGGGAGGTAAAAAGGAAAAGGCAGCTAGCTGTCTGTGACATAGGAGGAACCCTCACCAAAGGCCAGATAATCAGGTGCCCTGACTTTGGACAGGTAGCCTCTAAAACAGTACAGAAGTATGTCTCTGTTGTTTAGCCCCTTCAGCTTAATAGAATTTCATTATGGCAGCCTGAGAGGATCTACCACAGGTCTATTATAGGCACTGGAAATTTGAAGATCGACAAAAGAGTGATTATCTGTCCAGGGTTATCTGTTTCCAGGATTTATCACTCACTATTAGTATGCCATATTAACATAATCATAATTCTTTCATTATTGTAGGTCAATTATAATAAATATCAATAGTTTAAACTTCTGTATTAATATTGAATATTTTTTTACTAATCGTAGAAATATTAGATATTAGTCAATCAAAGAAATGCTCAGGTATTATCTATAGAATTGGCAAAAGGAAAATAGGTCATGGTAAGAGAGGGAGATTGCAGAGTTCTGGGCCTGTCTGCAAGGAGAAGGCTTCTTCAGGGACTGAACAAGTGAAGCCACTATAGGACACAGTATGGAAACCTTCAGCATCAGCCTGTTCAAAGTCACCAGAAAAACAAAGTCCAAAGAATTTGGGGTCTCTTAAATTAGTACCCTTTAAACATTTAACTAATAACAAATAGCAGTGCTAAATGATAGTCTTCTACGGAGTTTGTCCCTGGGTCTGCACAGCGGCAGCAGTTAAACAGTATGGGTTACTCATTTTTAAAGACTTTGATGAGATAATGTTACTGCCTACACTTTAAAACCAAGTTGTAAACATCTTTCAGGATATTATTTAATGGTATTAAATCATCAGTGTTTAAACATTGAAACCATGCAATGGAAATTTCAAAATTAAGTCCCATTCAATGATAAACACTCATACATGTCCCGTATAGACAACTGAAGCCATTCCCTGCTCAGAAAGCAAAATACAAGAGAGGTGCACTAGTGCCCCCTGCTGCCTGGATAAATTATTTTATTTATAAGTATTGTGTCTCTTCCTGCCAGCTTTATGAGAAATTAGCTTAGGTCTTTTTTTTTTTTCTTCTCCCTCCTTTTACATCTCACTTGATAAAAACAATCTCACTATAATGTTTCAAATCTTATTGAAATAGCCTTTTCTAGACTTTAAGTTCCTTATTTCTAAGGACACAAAATGTTTGCTGTTTAAAAGACTTTAAATGCCTCTAGTCAGGCTGTTCCTGATTCTTCTTTTAGGTTTATTATTTAGTTTGGAGTACAAATTATGGGCTTCATTATGGCATTAAAACGTATACATAGCACTCTCTTTTTCTTGTGTTTGTCCCTCCATTATGCTTCCGACTCTTTCCCCACTTTATTCTACTCCCTCACCTCCATTTGGCCTCCATGTTGCATAAGAATGCACACGCGTGCACACACGGGCACATGTGGGCACATGCACACACACACACAGATCTGTTTCTCTAACATGAAAGAGCAACTGTTCTGATAAGCATGTTTGGTTTTATTTATAGTTCTTAAATTAAAGTGGTTTCCTTGGGATGTCTCGAAGCAGAAGCAGCCAGTGGAGCCTCCTCCCCAAATGCACCTTCCCATACACATTAGTCAGTCATTTTGACTAATTTAAAAGTAAGCTTTAGGTTTGCTTTTTGTGAGTATTGGAGAAAATGCCAGTGCTTTAAACCCTGGGGCAGGAGATAAAGGTTACTGCATGGTCCTAGAATCTGTAGCATTTATCTGCTGCAGGAGGCAGTGATGTAGGACTACAAGGCAGCAGCTGGAAACTCAGCACCTTAGAAATGAACTAACTGGCTGGAAATCCTTGCATTTTTATTAGTATGTGACCTTGACAAGTTGCTGAAAAGTTGCTTAATTTTACTTGTTTTAGCATTCTTAGCTGTAACATGGGAAAATTGCTTAAAGCAATTCCTGGGGCATAGTGAGCATAATGTAATCATTTTCTGCTTAATAAAAATTTTAAGACTATGTACAAAACTTCACCTTTGTACAGCTACTGTTTTGGTATTTCCTCATGGAGGAACATTCAGGAAGCTTCTGAAGACTTAATAGTGGGTAATGGTTTCTGAGGATTATGATCAATATCTTGTGATGAATATTGTTGTCAGTTTATAAGAGTGGATGAAATAATGAAGTCTCCATAGTGAAATGAAACACGAGAGCTTCGCAGCAAAGCTTATGACATGTCAGTACGTCTCCTTACCAAGTGTGTGTGGCCCACACTTTTAAGTCAATAATCTGTTTGTCTTTCTACCAGTGTGGAATTTTTTTCACTTGTTCCTTCTTTCATTTTATCCTTTTTGCTAATCTGTAAACAATCTTGAAAAGTCAGGGCAGAATATGGGTTCTATAGTGAAAAGATGACTTTATTTGTCAATTGTAATTTGTTTTAATCTGTAGGAGGCTATTATGATTCATTAGTTGTACTAATCTGTGAAAATATCACCTTCTAATAGGAAGAGCTCAAGAGCCTGGGTGTCTTACAAAGTTAACCCATTCTCCAAAGCCTCTGTTCTCCATACTTTCATTTTGTTTCAAAGGCAAAGTATTTAGGGAAAACTATGGTGTTGGCTTTTATTGTGTGACTTCCAAGCCATTTCTCAGAACCTTTTATACACAGATTAAAACTTGATCTAGTGGAGTATGACCATATAGAAGCAATACTAATGTTAATAATTTCAATTTTAAATGAAGACTTTCTAACAGTACAGAAAAGTGAAAGCATGTGTGCTGTTAGCTGCACACATTTTGGTAATCTTCAAAGGAAAAAAAAACTAGCAAGCCAGAGTGACTGGAGTTCATCAAGAGTACACCGAGTGTGGGAAAGTTGCATGCCAGTGGTGCCAAGCAGGTGTACATGTCCCCTGTATTTCAGTCACCATCGCGTGATCTGAGGCTGTGATGACTCCTACGTCATTCTGTGCGGTTTACCACTCAGTGAGATCTGCACTTAGGACCTACAGAAAGAAAGACCACTACTTCAGCATTTGGATTAAGAATTTCCAGTATGAATGAAATAAGATTATACTTCAGTTTGGGGGATATGTAGAAAATAAAATGACAGTCATCTTTCATATCTCTCAAAGATTAGTTCCTGAACCCTACACAAGTTTCAAAATGTACAGATGTTCATGGGCAATAGCTAATGATTGTGCAGCTTTGTGCATACTTTAAATCTTCTCTGGGTTGCTTTTAATATTTGATATTATTTAAACTATGTAAGCAGTCATCATGACATTTCTAAATATAAATTACTGTAATGGTTGTTATGGTTTTTGTCTCTTTAAGAGGCAAGCCACGCCCTCTCCCAGCGACCCT
>LOEQ01001365.1:162532-208887 GCA_001685075.1 Bramus lutescens
TTCTGCTGCCTACTGCCACTGGGGATCTTGCAGCATTTTTAAAAAAGCATAAAACTTTATAAGTTTTGCTCTCTTGTAGCTGAATTCTTGGTTGTCTTTGAAACATTCTAATGATTGGAGCAAGGTGTTGCTTGTTTATCGTTTAAGAGGGTTCATTCCATGGTCACTGGACTCTGCGTTCTGGGCCTGGAGTGAGGCCGCACAGTGTGCCAGGCAAGCAGGAGTGTTCAGCAAATCCTCCTCATATCATGGCAGACAGGAGACAGAGAAAGAGGACCAACTGGAACCCTTCAAAGTCATGGCCTCAGGGACCTACCTCTTGATGCTCCTGAAGTTTCCAGGAACTACCCCAAAAGCACCAACTGCTGACTGCCAAGGTTCAACATAGGAGCCTCAGTGCTTTGTGTGCCCACCTCAATCCATGCTCTTTTCAAACATAAAGTACAGTCATTCCTTTCTGCTAACTGCAAAGTCCTCAGGCTTCCAGCTCACTTCCCTCTTGTAAAGCCCAGTCTCATGTAAATCAGTCTCATGTAAATCAGATGTAGATGAGACAAGCTCCTCCAGATGGGAGCCTGTGAGATCAGAATAAACTGAGCTTCTAAAACAATGGCCAGCCAGGCATAGGAAAGGTAGACTCTTTTGAAAAGGAGAAAACCAGACAGCTGGTCGCAAGTAGGTATGGAATCCAGCAGGGCTAAGGGTGCTGCTTTTTACAGGGGAAACACCACCTTCTTGGACACCTTTCCCTGCAGGAGAGGATCCAGAAACCTCTGCAGCCCTGCTCTGATTGCTTGTCTGAGTGACTCCATGCCCACAGGTGTAGACACAGAAACCTCTGGACCCTTGCCCTGAGGACTTGCCTGGGTTTTACCAGTACACCAGCTCATAGGGATTGGAGCCTTCCTGTCTGCAGCTCTCCTGGAGTTTTGTGCTAACAGCATTCTATATTTGTGTCTGTGGTCTCAAGATTGGCCTAACTCCCATAGATTCAGTCTGCAATGACTCCTTCCCCATGCCAAGTTCTTGGAATGCTCCCATGTGGTTGGCTATATCCTTTGGGATCTAGGTGGAGTGGAGAAAGCCTTGCTGCATAGCTTTAGGATTCTGCGTATATAAATACCACCAAAGTTTACAGCTTATACCTTCCAGACCTGGGCTGCACAAGGGCACACTGGAGCCCTTGCCCCAGAATACAGGAAGTGAAGAGTTTACTACAGCAGAAACTTTGATATTTGAGATACCTTTATATTTGTGGTACCTTTCTGGATCCCTTGTCTACAAGGTCCTAGCTTATCTTGAAAACACTGAACTAACTGCCTTTAGCATCATTCTCTCATTGTGCGCTGAGGAGTAAAGCCCATTTTCTGTCTGTCCATATCACTTAGAAAAGGTCTCTTAGTCTCACCTCTTGGGTCTGGGTATTGAGGACAAGGCCACCAAAGTTAGGTGGACAGAGGTGTAAGCAGAGGTGGAATTTTTCTTTTGTCCCAGCCTCTCAATCCCAAATAATCACACAAAAGCTAATATTAATTACAGAATGTTTGGCCTATAACTCAGGCTTATTACTAACTAGCTCTTAAAACTTAAATTAACCCATTTTTATTGATCTACATTTTGCCATGTGGCTTCGACACTTTACTGTTCCCTAGCATGTCTTGCTTCCCTGGTGGCTGGCTTGCATTTCCCATCTCTCTGTAATTGTTGCATCTCCCTTCTCCTCTCCGTATTTTCAGTTTGGCTCTCCATCTGGCCTTATTCTGCCTTGCTTTAGGGCCAAAGCAGCCTCTTTGTGAACCAATGAGAGGAATACATATTCACACATACAGAGGGATTATCCCACAGCACACAGGCAACTTTATTTCATCACCACAGGGTACCAGAGCTTCTAAGTAGTTTGGGTCACAGGCAGTTTCAGGTCAGACACTGTGACCCCAAAAAGAAGGAGTAGGTCCTTTTTAAGCAAAAGCCACAAGTGTGTGTGTGTGCGTGTGCATGTGTGTGTGTGTGTGTGTGTATGTGTGTGAGGACAGGGTCAGGGGTGATACAAGAAAAAGAATTTGTACAAATGTGTTGATCACTATTCTTTTAGAATAATTTTACCTTTTTTGCTCATTTTGATCAGTTTTTACTAGAGTATAGTTTTTGTGCTGAAATGAACATTTCTGTTAGTCTAACCAATGCATGGTTATGTAACCATCCCTATCATAAGATACATGGCATTCTCAACCATTTCTTTAGTTTTTACCAAACACTATTTATTGTCCATCTTTCTCCCAGATAGAACACATCTGTGCACCATCTCGCTTGCTGGGGTGCAGATAGAACACATCTGCGCACCATCTCGCTTGCTGGGGTGCAGATAGAACACATCTACACAGCGCACTCCCTGTACTGTGTAACAGCACACTCCCTGAAGTGTGTAACAGGGCATAAGAATCACTTGGTCTTCCTATCTGTGAATGCTCCTTGGTCAGGGATTACTACTGATTGTAGTTGGTAGTACATGAACTACTGTTGTGTACAGCATTAAAAATAGTGAAATGTGCTCTAACATGGAACAATGCCTCGTGTCCCTTTTCCTTTCTAATTTACATTGTCAAGTCATTGTTTCGTTTGTTTGCCTGAATGAAATTAAATTGAGCTGTCTTTCTTATAGATCTAACCAGTGTATAAATAAATCACACTGCAGTGTTTTGTCCACACCTACTAAGATCTAATGACAGAAGAGGAAAGAAGTTGTAGGGTCGCAGAGGTTTCAGCTTGGGAAATTATACATAAATTATCCTGGGTGATCTTGGTTCTGAGTCACAACCTAAGGTAGATGATTTTAATGAAAAACCCTTTGAGACGGTCAATTCCACTGCTTTCACATATCGCTATGATTCGGCTAATAGGTGGGTAGGCACTCCTTGTTTGTTATTTTGTTAAACCTGACCAGAGTGACAGTTGTGTTATTGCACGGGAAATCTAAGAGAGAAAGCACTGTGATTCGCTACCTGTAGAACTATTCAGTGCCAACTCTGACCCTGAGAAGTGGTGTTGGGTGGGAGCCTGTCCTTTCTGTGTTCCTCTCAGCTAACACCTTCCTGGGCTTTCACAGAGTGAAATGTATCCCCAGGAGAGTCCTTGGATCCCTTCCGGTCACCTAGCAGGAATTTATAGGAGAGAAGCTGAAGTTCAGAGACATACATTTACTGGCCTGTGGTCACATACCTAATCAAGACACAAGTCTTCACCCTGGTCTGCCACTGTTTCTCTGATAGGATGGGAAGCCATTATCTCTCAGTTATTTATCACACTCTACATGGCTGCTTTAGACCTCTGGTTAAATTTTTGTTGATCCTAGTACAGGGGATGTATTTTTGTGGTTACAGCCTGGAGGAGCTTATCATGGCCTGTCCCTGGAGATTCTTCATATGCTCACGGGTGAGGGTGTTCCTTTCCTGCATAAGGAAGACACCTGTCACACGGAAGTCTCCGGCCTCCTTAAAGGGAATCGGGGAATCTTTCCCAGTGATTTGATGGCTTCAGGACAAAAGGCAGTAGGAAAACCACAGACCTCCTGTTTCTTCAGCATGTAGATTCTTCTGCATTGTTTCCCTTCTTGTCCATCATGTTTATGGTCAGCTAGAATCCAAATAAAATCAGAAATTGAAGGTTGAGGACAGTTACTACAAAGAACACTATTTTATCACATTTAGAAATAAAAATGGGACACCAGATGTGCCATTCACTGACAATGTTTGAGTCACAGGTAGTTATTTCTTGCAAAAGAAATAACTTAGCCCGTTTTTGCTGATGAGAACAAGAGAAAGAAGGCAATACACATATCTGATTTCTGTCTAAAATGAGGTTGCTCTTTTTCATTTTTCTTTAATATGGAAATTGTGAGGTCAATTCTGCAGTGACGATTGCTAATATCCATTTTTCCACAACAGGACAGACATGAGTCGGTTGACGCTCCAAGCACTTGTCATCTGTGGCACATGAATGCAGAGAGCCTTCCGGAGTGGATAAACCGCCTAATACAAAAGGTAACTTTCTTGGTTCCTGGGCAGAGTTCAGAATAGATAGCCTTCAAAATACTTTCGTGCTCTGTTTTTCTTAGATGTGGTGTTTCAACATACGTGGATGGTATTTCTCTCGATTGCACTGGCCTGGCTCCTCTTGCTGGAGCATTTCAACTTCTCTGTATGACTTTGCGCCTGGTATTTCCAGTCTCTAAATGTGCTCACAGATACTAACCTGGTTTGTCCCCCCATTTCCATTGCTCTTTGTTTTCAGTGAGACATTGCCTAGCAACCAATCAGCTGCTTACCACTGTCCATCTTCTCACTGCCTTTCTCTCCCCTCTGTTTTATATACCTGTGTTATGAAGGCTCATGCACACTATGTTACATGTCACTGGTAAATATACATGAGCAAATAATGACACAAAATATATAGTCATCCACACATCCATTCAAACATACCAACATTTAGCTTGCTCTTTTCTCATTAATTTCTTAAACACCACCAATCCAGGAAACTTTATTCTTTGCTAGGTAGTATATCCTTGGTGCCAAGAATCTATCTGTTGTATCTGGCGAGTGAATTATCTTTGTGCATCCATCGTTTATACACACATATAAACATATAAAATAAGCTGAATACCCGTTGTCTCTTACAGGGTGGATGAAAATGGAAATGTTCTGCTATAAATTCTATTTAATGAAATATTGTCAGAAAAAGAACTCTTCTTGTTAATAGCGTGTTTTGGGTATTTTATTTTACATTGTTAAATACTTGTCTTGGAAATGTTTAAATAATCTAATCCTTGGAAAACTTTAATTAAATTTCCCCACTGAGCAGTTATGCTTTTTTGTTTTTGTTTAGAAAGTGGCACGTGGTGGCTCTCAACTTGAACCTGTGCTTACATTAGGATTTCCTGGGAGCCTGCTGGTGTCCTGCTCCTGAAGGTCCAGATCTTCACAGAGTAGCTTAGAACCCTCTAGAGGCCCCACTGTCTTCCTTGACAATTTGAAAAGCCGTTCATTAATGTCTAATCCGAGTATGGAAGCCCACCATCTGAGCTGGGCGATCAGTACCTCCTAGCTGTACACAGAAAGCCAGGGAGCTCTTTCTTCTGTTGGCTGATAAAGTCTGTCCATCCCCCAACCCCCAAGCCCATGCTTGGCATGCAAGAAGTGAATCAGAACAGACACATTCTGTGAGATTTCACTTGCAAATGAAGCTCTGTGGACTTGATTTGCCTCCTGGTTCCATGGAGTATTTTTCTTTTCATTAGTTCACACTGTATCTCTATTCAGCCTATTGTTCAGGGACTTTCTTTAGGAATTCTTGGTTTTTCAGCTAGGCACGATTTGCAGCATGCTATCATTCCAGTAGTTTGTAGCTGCTTGCTTATCTCTGTTTACTGGAAAGCTTGTTTCTGTTCACTGTTCTGTCTACTAATCAGAAAACAGAAAGCTTGCCTTTTCAGTAACTGAAAATGCTCATGTGATCAGCTTTTTTTTTTCTTTTAAACTCATTCTCTGGTCACTTGATGATGAAAACGTTATCTTTATTTCCTTTGCTACCTGTAGGCCCAGTGGACAGTTGGGAAACTGAATTGTCCTTTCTGTGGGGCCCGCTTAGGGGGCTTTAATTTTGTCAGCCCTCCAAAATGTTCCTGTGGCCAGCTTGCTGCTGTGCATCTCTGCAAGAGCCGGACTGATCACCAACCAGCACCGGCGGGCAACCTAATGAGGCCCGCGCTTGAATACTTGTCTCATCCCGGAGTCCAGTCAGGTTGTGATAAGGAGACTCTGGTGACAGGTGGTGGCTCCAAAATCAGAAACCACAGGCTTTTCAACATGACCCGAAACAATAACGGCCTCGGAAGACTAACAGAAGCCCTTTGCCTGGAGGTGCGAGCGACATATTTTGAGATGAAGAATGAAAAACTGCTCTTCAAAGCCCCGGACCCAAAATACCAGCCTTTTGTTCCTCAGCGTGCGGCTGGCAGGCGCTCTTCCAGAGCTTCTCATAGAAAGTCACAGAGTTTGGACCTGAACATCAATGAGAAGCTGCTTTTGTTACCCACTTTATATGAAACCCATAGTAAGACTACTGCATATCCCAGGCTAAATGAAACACAGCCCATTGACCTCTCGGCCTTGGCTTTGCCGTGTAGTAGAAGTGGCTGTTCCTTTCAAAACCCATCCAGTTTTGATCCTAATCTGTTGCTGCACAGACTTTCCGTGGCTCCCCATGAGACCCAGGCACAAAGAGGAAGAGAATTTCAGTGTGGCCTAGAAACTTCTTCCCTATACTCTGATCACGCTAATGCTAACAGCCTGACATTCCTGATGGATCTGCCCTCAGCGGGGAGGAGCGTGCTGGATGCCTCAGACCAAGAAGAACACCTCTCCCCTCTGGACTTTCTGCGCTCGGCCAGTTTCCCCTTGGGCACCATTAACCACAGGCTGAATAGCAGAGAGAGGAGCAAGTTGAGGACTCTAAGAAGGCAACGGAGGAGACACGAAAGATGGCTACAGAAGCAGGTCAGTGCTTTAAAATCAGAGTTGACCAAAATAAAGACAGTATTGTAAGCCCTGGAGCTTCAGAACAGAGGTAAATTTGAGTAGTTGTATTCTAAATTCTCAGCTTTAAATTCTGAGATGGCATGTGCACTTAGTAATTATGCAGCCCTCCTGTCTTTGGCACTGTAAAGCACTGCTCCTCATATATGTTCAGATAAAGCCCCTTTTTGCAATTTTCCCTAATTCTGCTGATACATTAGAGGACCACACACCTTATGATAATGAGATTGGATGACTTGTCGTAGTACTTTAAATCTATCCCATGTTTAGATTGGTTTTGCTATGGTTTTATTTCAGGCTGACTTACTAAAAAAAGTCTTTCCAAGTCTAATCTGGTAATAGTTTATTCACGTTTCGTCACATTTATTCTGATTTAATATTCAAGAAACTATATTCACATGCACGTGTGGCCCAGACATGAATAAGTGCTGAATGTCGAAACACACCTGAAGGGGAATTTACTCAGACTGACATTTGTAGCAGAGCTTGATTTCCTAGTCTTTGAACTACTTGTGTGCCCCTACAGTGTTTTCATGGTTGTGTGGATGAAAGGAGACAATAAGATTTGTTAATTGAGGAGGCCAAAAAAGTCACTGGAGAGTAAGCTATGAGTCTGAAAGTTTGGGAGCCAGTGTATTTCCATGTAAAACAACTTTTTTGACAATCACATTGATTACTTATTAGTAATGGATGTTAGTTCTTATTAGAGTATACTATATTAACAATATCCTAAGCATTAATACAAAGCTGAACCTGCTTTGTGTTTTGTCAGGTGAACTCATTATAACTTAACGATCTTATTCATAGACTCAATAAAATAAAATTACTTCAGTGAGTACTTCAGCTGGATTATCAGGATTTTCTTCTTTAGTTACAGAATATAATTACAGGAATTATCTGTTGCTTGACTTGTTGCCAGTAAGCCCATTCCAGTTAGGATATTTGTAGACAATAGTATAATGAATGTAATAGCAAAGTATACGCTATGGAAATGAGTATTTTTTTGCACTGCCACTTATGCTAAAATTCTGTGAAGCTGTGATAATATTGGTGGAGAATCCATTTATACCTAAGTCAGTTGGAGGTGTAGTAATTGACTGCAGGTATGCAGGCGTTCTCCCAGCTCACTCCCCAGTCTGTGAACACAATATCTTGCCACCTATTCTTTGTCATCTTCATTTATTCTCACCAGTGTTTTAGGTTTTTTTTTAATTGTAACGATCTTATTAATGATATTTGTCAGAGTTTCAAATAATTGGTTAGGAATACTACATTTCTGTCACATGACATTTTAAATGAAGTTTTGTTTAAGCTAGAGATACTTTCACAGTTTATATCTTAGAAATAATATTAATATTTTATTAAAATGCTTAAAGTTTGAAGATACAAGATTGCTGTCAGAAGGGAAGTTACAGCCAGTTGAATAGAATTATTGCTCTACTCAACAATGATTGATTATCTTCTTTGGGGAAGACATGGCACTGTTCTGTATTCAACCATCAAACCTCTTTCCAATCAAACATAATTCCTTTTTTTCCTAATTGTCACATGTTAAAATATATTTACTCCTGGCATATGCTCTTTTATTAAATACATGTATAGGTTCATCTCCAGACAGGGATACAGAGGAATCCCTTGCCCTGCGTGCCTCTAAGTCATGCTTTGTCCATGAGGATCACTAATCTGTTCTCCATTCCTTTATTTATTTTTTACTTATAATGTTATAAAATAATGATTTCGAAACAGAAACATGAAACGTGTACTCTAGAGACTCATATTGTTTACTAAGCAAACTTGATATTTCTCTATTTACTGCATGAATCTATAAATGTGTTCGTTTTACTGCTCAATAGTATTCCATTCTGTAAACGAATCATGATTTCTCCAGCAAAAAAAGATGAGTAGATTGTCTCTGGTGTTAGCAGTTATGAATCAAACTATGATAATCATTCATGTACATAATTTTGAGTAAATCTGATATTTATATTTTTTATTTTGCTAGGGTAAATATTCAGGAGTGGGGTTGCTGGATCATATGGTAAGTATGTATTTAGTTACTGTGAAATTGTTTCCAGAGTGGCTGTCCACTGTGCATTCCACACAGCAAATGATGAAATCTCTCACTCAGTGCATTCCTGAAGGCCAACAGCAAGTGTTCTTTAATTCTTTCTGTTTCAGTCATTTGAATATATGCTTGCTAGTGTCAGACTTTAATTTGAAAGCTAATACCCCTAATTTGATGTGCTTAGTTTTTATTTATAAACCATATTAGAAATTACTAATAGTATGACTATAGTCCTAAAATTCTTACTTTGAAGATAAAAGATTGCTATCAAAGAGAAACCACAGCCAATTTTTAGTAATTCTATTAAAAAGAGAAAAGAGCTAGAGCGTCATCTTCTTCAAGTGTGTCCACATTTTTTGTGCAGTCCTCTCTACGCTTGAGGACAGTTTTACTAGAGTTTAAAAGAAAAACACTTGCTGATAGGTGAGCTGTAAATTTCAGCCCTGTCAAGATGAGAAAAATGAAAGAGAGAAGGGAAAGCTGAAAGTGTTAGGGAAACCATCCTTAGAAAAGAGGTAGATGGAGAAAGGAATTCAAGTTTTCCCATTTTTTCTGAGTAATTCAGAAAATCTGGCAAGTCTTTTGAAAGCTGCGTGTCTCTGGCTCTAGAACAGACTGTGCTGGGGTAGAGATGGAGCGTATCTCATTAAAGGAATAATTATTCCACCCATCATTTTGGCAGGGTTTAAGATAAGTCTACTGTCCTAGGGACCGATCCTCTTGCCTGTGGGTGGTCCCTGGCCATGAAATCGATCCGGCCAGGCCAGAAAAATTTATTCTCTTACGTAGAAAGAATTTGGTCTTACTGCTCTTTTATTGCTACTTTGCCCCTTCAAAGAGGCCACCCTAAAATCATTAAGGAACAGGATTGTGGATCAGAGCCCCCAGACACTCCAGGCATCTCTGGTCTCTGGTGGAGATGGGGCTGCCAAGAAGAAAAAGGACTTTTCTGGCTTTTATATATATTTTGATTTGATTATTTCTTTCCCATTCAGTTTTAAGAATTCTTCATATATTTGAGTACAAATCCTACATTGGATGTGTAATTTATTGCATATTTTATCCTGCCTGCCCTGTTTGTCCTTTTATTCCTGTTACAATATTTCCCTGGAAAGCAAACTCAATGTTTTGAAGTTCAACTTCTCAAATACAGGTTTTTTTTTTTTAATTGTTCTGGGTTTTGGTATAAGAGCATATCTAAAAACTCTAGATGACTTTAGGTTATAAAGATTGTTTTCCCAGTGTTTTTCTCCTGAAAGTTTTATGCTGATATAGAGAATTTTGATTTATGTTAAACTGACATTTTAAAAAATCAAATATGAGGTTTAAGTCAAAGTGTTGTTTTTAATGGTGGTATGCAATTGTTTCTGCATCATTTGTTGAAAGCACCATCCTTTCTCTGTGGAAATATTTTTGTGGTTTATTGAAAATCAGTTAGACATGCATATGACTTCCTGTTTGTTGATTTCCTCTTAATCATTGTCCTGTGAAAGGAGACCCTTTTCTATTAGAGCTCAAAGTAGACCATAAAGCAAGCTTCTGTGATTCTACCAACTTTGTTGTTCCTTTTGAAAATTTGGTTCCTGTGGTTTCACACAGGAAATTTAGGATGAAACTTTACAAAAAATTCTGTTGGGACTTGAGATGTGCACATCTAGAGGTCAGTTTGGAGAGCCATACAGATGTTTAAGTTTTCATTAGTGTTTACAGATTTTAGCACTCAGAATGTATAAATGGTTAGTTGGATTTGTACCTGGGTCCTCTGTCTTTTAAGCAAAAGTTATTTTGTATTTTTATTTAAATTTACATTTTTAATATTTAATACTATTTTGGTTTTAACTGTGTCTTGGGATTCAGTGAGTACAGGTAAAATTGATATCTCTTGTCAAATTTATCTTTAAATAATTCATATTTTAATTCTACTTATAGAGATTAGAGATTTTTTAAATGTCACTTTCTGGTTATTAGTTACAATGTGCAGAAATACAATGCTCTATGTTGATCTGCTGTGCTGTGCTCTTTCAGCTGCTACCTGTTAGGAATGCTAGTCCACTCTTCTGTGCTTCTGGTAAATGCCCAAGCTGGTTTTTTCTACTTAGATGATAATTTGTAACTTGCTCAGTATTCTATCGTTGTGAAGAGACACCATGACTATGGCAACAAGAATACAGGCAGACATGATACTGGGAAGGAAGCTGAGCATTCTACATTCAGATTAACAGGCAGCAGGAAGAGAGAGACACTGGGCCTGAATTGAGCATTTGAAACTGCAAAGTCCACCCCAATGACATACTTCCTCTGACAAGATCATACCTCTTAATCCCTCTCGAGTTCAAATATATAAGCCTGTGGGGGATATTCTTATTGAAACCACACACTTGGTCTGCGGATAAAAACTGCCCCACTTCTCCCTATTCCCTTGGCTACCCCAGGTTAATGCTGACTAGAAGAAAGAGGAGAGACACCCTTGTATGTTTCTTGATGTTAGCTGGAAAACACTTGGTCATTTTTCTTTAAATGTGAGGTCTTATATATCTAGATATTTTTGTTTACGTTCTTTCTGAGGTTCCTACAGGGTGGATAAAGTGTCACCATAAATAGATGTAGACTTTCATCAGAAGCTCTCTGTATTAATCTCATGAGCAGGTAGCTTCAGTGTTGGTATTAATTATCAGTTATGGAGCAGGTCTCACATGCCTGCAGTGAATTTTACTTTTGGTATTATGTTGTATCTTTCTCTACACTGTTAGAACGATTTGTTAATAGTGTTTTGAGGAAATTTTGTCTCTGCTCATAAAAATTAAAAGTCTGAAGTTGTCTGTGCTGTGCTTTACTTTGGTTACTGTCTGGTTTATTTTTGAGGTAATGATGCTATTTTGAAATGAGTTAGTTTCCTACTTTTCTATATTCTGAAAAAATACTGTAGGGAATTAATTTATTCTTACTCAAATATTTATAATAAAACCATTTGTGTTCTAAATATGGCTTTGATAGAAGGATTTTTAACCATGGTCCGGGTTATCAGTAGTTTGTTTTCAAGGAGGTAAGTTGCCAAAATTACATGGTAGCATCAGTCAGTGCTGTCCTTGTCTGTTGGGTATCCAGTTTTCCACCTGACACTCTGTGTTTTTCTCTTCTCTCTCTCTCTACCTTTTCTTTGTCTTCTAATAAATTTTTATTAATTTTATTCTTCTTAAAAAGCAGCGCTTTGCTTTTCAATGTTTTTATTTGTTCAAAACTTTCTGTTGTTTATTGTTTATTTTTTTAAATTTTGTTCATCTTTTCTAAATTTCTAAACAATAGTAAGTTATTGGTTTGACACCTTTTTTCAACTACTAAGCATCTAATATCATTTCCCTGTGTTACCACATTAATTGTATATTATATATTTTATTATGTTGCATTATTTTAATTATCTATTTTTACTTTTAATTTAATTTTAAATACTATTTAATTATTTTATTCAAACTATTTTTAACATCATTTAATTTTCTTGGCCCACATAGTTTGCTGATTGGAAAGTAAAACTACAAAGTTAAAAATATCAGAATTTTTATCTTCAATTGATAATCACTTGCAATTGAAAATTTCTTTTCCCCCAAGGGAGTCTCACTGGGAAAACAAACTACTCTTAAGAGCAGGCCATATGCCGTGCAGTAGAAGACCACCATGCAAAAAAAAACTCAATGACATCTTAGGCTGTTCTTTATCTCATAATGTCTTGTGAAAGTTGTTTTTGTTTGTTTGCTTGTTTTTGTTTTCCCCCATTTATTTATTTCTTTGTTTGTTTTCCTCAATAGGTCCTTTACATATGTGTTATGGCTTCTAGTTTAGTTTTTCTTATGGGATTTCTGAGTGTGAGAGCCAGTAGGTCTCTGTGTCTCTGTATCTTACAGCTTTTCTTGGGCTCTTGTCTTTCTGTTTGTTTGTATTTTGTACTATTCTGATTTCTTTGTTTTTAATCTTGTTATTTTTTTATTATTAATTATCCCTTATATGCCTGTTTACTTTCTAAGGAGAGACAGAAGAGATGGATCTGAATGAGAATGGAGGTGGGGGGAAGGAATAGGAAGGGAAACCATAATCAGGATATATTGTGTGAAAAAAAATCTATTTTCAATAAAAGAAAAAAAAATCAACATTTTGAAGAAATTTACAAAAAGTCAACCAGAGTTACCATGTTTTGAACTACATAATATTTCAATGCCATTCTATGTGAGCTGAAAAGGTTTTGTTCCACTATGCCCTTCTGGACCTATTTCAAAGTAATCAAGAAAATCTTTCTTTAGAAGCCACAGGAAACTATGTACAAATAGTTTATCTTATGTTTGTCTTACGTCTTATGGATTATTGTGCATGAAACCCTAAAATAACTATGTATGCATGTATATAATGATTACAATACACCACTTAGTCACTGCGGTAATTCTCATACATCTTTCTTATCAATCTAAATGAGTTCAGGTTAATTGTTGTTGTATAAAGGATGTGACTAGCGCACTGGAGAAAATAGAGTTAATAAATCATATTAAAGACCCGCTTGCTCAGGCTTAGGTAGAACACACCGTATGTACCTATCACAAAGGCCCTGCTTCGTTTTCATGTATTTGCTCATAGGCATCATTTTGAGATTTTTGGATTCCTAAGTCAATTTAATCTTTTATTATTAAATTTATCATCTTCAAATCAGATATATATTTGGTTGTGCTTTGCAATTTTTATTATAGTCTATTAATGAGGAATTATGCTATATTCATTTTCTGCAGTGAAAAGGTGTCAGGTTTAATTTGTTGACAGAGATCATTGATGGTGTTATTAATACAGAAGTGTATTAATGAAGTCTTTTAAAAAAAGTAAAACTAATAAAGTTAATAAGCATCATGAACACCAGTCGTGTTTCAGGGCAGACCAATATTTAGTTTTCTCAAATTAAATCTTCTTTGTGTCAGATTGTTATTTCGGTACAAGCTTGCCGCTCTCTTCATTTGTGAATATAAAAGCATTTAGATTCTCAATAGCTTGGTATTTCTTTAAGTTTTATTTTTTACCTATTCCTATTTAAAAATTGTCTTTGTTTTGTAGAGGTTGCATAGAGTTGATGCCTTTACTTTAAATAATTGCACAGATCTAAAATTTCTAATGCTTTGCAAATACCTAGTATATGACACATGCTCAGGAATTTTTAAAATATTGATTGAATTTTTTACTCTGAGGATTTTTATGTGTGTGTAAAAAGTTTGAAGATAATACAAAAAGTTACTTTATTTTTGTACACAATTACATATACTATTCATATTATATACTAGTCATAATTAATTGGAATCATACTTAATTCAGATATGCTTAGTTTCTTCTTCCTTTTTTTTTTTTAATCTCAGCCCTCGTCCAGGACATCACATTTAGTCATTTCTCATTACATGCTTTTGGATGCAATGACTTCTGTATCTTTATCTTTTGGGTGCAATGGCATAAATCACAGTTAAGGAAAATTAATGCTACTCTTACCAGCCAGCATGTTGGGAGCCCCCGCCCCAGATTTAACCTTCAAGCTCTTGCATACCAAACAAGGCTAACCTTGTAAGTGCACATGCATATAGGCCTGTGATGTTAATTACTACTTGCCTATAGAGTTTCCAATGAAGTTCCCAGATAGAAAATGTGTTTCTCCTTCCTTACACAAATATGTACTCTCGTGATGCATCCCTCTTGGTGTTGACTCAGAAGTGCTTTCCAGCAGAGAGGAGAAAGTGCTCCTTGCCAGATGCTTGCATCCACTTCCCATTGCTGCTCTCAGCAATCCCCACAAATGTGGCAGCCCAAGACAACATGATTCTGTCATCTGATGGTGCGCAAGCTAGACGACTGAAATGGGCCTTTGGTTGCTGAAGTCAAGGTTTTGGCAGAATTCTGGGGTACAGCCTCTTCCTTGCTTGTCAGAGCGACTACATTTTTATTCCTTGGCTTGTGTTCCATCTAGCAACAGTGGTGCTGTGATCTTTAGTTGTTTATGTGCAGCTTTTTGCAGACGGTTTTTAAAAATTAAAAATAGTTAAATGTATGTCTATGTGTGTGCACCTGTCTGTAACATGTGTGAGGGTATTCACAGAGACCAGAGGAGGGTGTGCATCCCCTGGAGCCAGAGTTACCTGCAGATATGAGCTGGCTGACTTGGGTGCTGGTAACCGAACTCTGGTCCTCTGGAAGAGAAGTCTCCTTTAATAACCCTGGCTTTATGGTGGGAACATTCAGATCATCCAGTGACTCTCCCCATTTCGAGGTCCTTAACTCACTACAAAAATACATGCTGCTAAATAATATTAATATTCATAAACACAATTTCCATTAATAAGGAACTACCCTTTACCTTGCTTTATGGCGGATACCTTCCTGAATGACTTTAGTGCATTTGATCCTGGCACCATTTTATGAGCTAATTTCTGTTACCGTGTTCTTTAGCTAGAAAAACTGAGGTTTAAAGAACTTGGATGAACTCTACAAGCTCATTCCCCAACTAAAAGTGGTGATGTCACCAAGTAGTAAAGACAGTGCCCACTAAGCCTGTTGACTGAGTTCTGCCCCGCAGACACAATGGGGAGAAGGAGTGAACTGATTCCAGCAGCCTCCACACATGTGCCATGGCATGAGCAGATACAACTAAACAAATAAAATTAAAGGGTTTTCCTTGTGCTTTTCACCACCCGTTTCATCTTTTCCTCCCTCCCCTCCCCTTTCCCCTGGGCTAGCCTAAGCTAGGTAAACTAGAGCGTCATTCCACTCACAGAGATCCACCTGCCTTTGTTGGGATTAATGATATGTGCACCACGCCTGGCCTGAAGAAAGCAGTTTATCATTCTCCACCTCTATTCTTCACTCATCTCTCCCATTGTTTAAATAATAGTGCTCATGGTTAGCTCTGCTGGAAATAGTTCTTAGTATGGAGGCTGCAATGATAATTAAAATACCATCCTCCCCCTGGAGACCTCTCAGGCAATGAGAAAGATATACAGACCATTATGACTGATAGTTTGCTTATATAGCTTTGCCCAAGACCTTAGGACGTAGCTGAAACTCCAAAGAACACATATCAATGAAATGCCAGGGCTGTCTGGGAGAAACAGGGTGTGGGGAAATGTGAAAACATAAGAAAGTTAATTACAGAGAAAAGGGAGGAGCTGATCGGCTGATGAATTGTGATTCATTTGGGAGAAGCGTGTTTGGTCTGTAGTGCCATGTAGCTGCTGGACTTCTCTCAGAGGCACTGTGCCCAGCTTTACAGCTAGAGATTGGCAAATGGATGCCCACTGGATGAACTGAACTAGTAAATCATGTATGTCATGCTTCAGCTATGGTGGATGACTTAAGGGAAGAAACTGGCAGTGGTTTTTAACCCTGGAATCAAGATAGATTTCCATTAGAAGCCTTAGAAATGACCAGTTATTCTTACTGTAGAGACTATGTTTCAACTGGCCCAGATTGTGTGTGTATTTAAAAACAGTACTAATATTTATTTGCAAGCAACACTGCATATTCAGGCTGCCTTCCCCTCTTGACATTGAAAGGCTGAGATTAGATTCAGAGCAGAAGGCAGTAGGTAAGTGTATTGAGTGAGGACATCATCAGCGGGCATGTTCTAATCCTTACTGTAGGCACGGCAGAGGCATTGACTGTGTGAGCTGATTTATGTGAACTGCTAGGTCACCAGAGCAGAAGTTCTCAGAATGGCAGGGCTTTCAAAGTGAGCATCATCCAGAAACTGGGCTGGGGAACAAGAACCTCAGAGATCTGCATGTTCTTCCCAGTTGCTAACGTGCAAAGGGGCCTCTCCAGAACTCAGCTGTTGCCACTGAGGCAATGGTAGAAGCAGGAGGCTTAGCAGGAGGCTAGGCCATGGGCTTCTTACATGAGGCTACTGTCCTTATAAAAGACGATGTTCATAATAAAAATAACATTTTGTTACTTCTTTGAGAATTTCATATAATGTATTTTGATCATATTTATTTCCTCAACTTCTCCCAGACACCACTGTCTACATGTGCACTCAACTTGAAAGATTTTTTATTCCCTTTTAAACCTTTGGAGTCCAATTTATGTCACTCTTGGGAGTGAGACATTTGAACTAGGCCTGGTGGCTCACTCCAGTAATCCTGAATATCAGGAGGCTGAGGCAAGAGGATTTTCCACATTTGAAGCCAGCCTGGATTACATAGCAATCACCAGGGTAACCAGGGGTACACATCTAGACTCTGGTTTTAAAAATAATTTATTTTCGACTATAACCATCCAAATGTGAGCTGAACAAATGGGATACCAATGGACCTGCCAAACTGATGGGAGAAAAGCCCATGAGACCTCAACCCCCCACAAAAAATATAGGCAGTTGAGGAAAGCTGGGAGCAGGAGAGGTGGTGCCCCCCTGGGAAGCGCACACCAGTTGATTGTCAGTGCGCAGCCAGCTCTGAAACCATACGTACAAGTAATATCACAGGACTCAACAGATTCTAGCTAGGATGACGTCTCTAAATACAAATACACATATGCGTGCAATAACAGTTACTGAAAACAGAGGCCGTGAACCTGAGGATTTTTGGAGGTAGGTAGGAAAGGAAAGGGAGAAATGTAATGAAATTATATAATCTCAAAAATATTTTTTAATGCAGGAAGCAATAAAAAGGAAACACACATGTAATTTTTTCTCTCAATATTTGGTTAGCTTGTTTTCTCAACCTCCTACTTTCTGCCAGGTAAGGATTGAAGCCAGGGGGCCCTTAGCGGTTCACATGTCGGGACCTTGATCCTGGATCTCCCACCCTCTAGAATTGTGGGGAATAACTGTTTATTCTTTATAAACCATGCAGTCCCGGGTGCTTTGATAGCCATAAACAGACTAAGATTCTAGATTATTTGTAAGGCTAGCCAATGAGCCCCCAAAACTGGAGCTTTCTGTTTTGTTTAATGAGCAGGATAAGCTTATGGCTTCAGTCCTTTGACCTGGGATGGCTCTGGATATACTGCCCTGTGTTTCCATTCTATGTCTCTACATATGGCCTTGCCTACCAAATCAGCCACGGCAAAAGTACACGCCCTTGAGTTTCTCCTCTTACATCCTTTAGAATGATTGGGTGCCTTCTGGTGGTGTAGCCGTGGCCGTGGAACACCTTTCAAATGCACAACCACTTGATGATAATGCAGCACTGTCTCCTTCAGACTAAACTGTGTCTGTGCTGGGCTGGCAATCCTGCCCACTCTTCTCACATGTGAAGGTAACACAGTAACAACTACTGCAGCCCCTCACTGTCATCCTGCCTGGGAGCCTCACTTTGGCTCAGTGTATCTATCAACTCTAATTGACCTCACCTGCATTTATTTTTTAACACTGTCTATTTTTTCCTCTCTGTCTCTCTTTTTTTCTTTTTGGTTTTCAAGACAGGGTTTTTCTGTGTCGACCTTGCTGTCCTGCAACCAGCTCTGTAAACCAGGCTGGCCTTGAACTCCTTGAGCTCTCACAGAGATCCATCTGCCTCTGCCTCCCAAGGGCTGGGACTGAAGGTGTGCACCACTACTGCCCTATACAAAGTCATATTTTAAAGTTAATTTTAATCTTTTAATCTTGAATATAACAATGTTATACAGACTGGAAAACAAAACAAAAAACCTTGAAGAAATAAATGTAAAAATAAGTCATTTAAATGCCAAATTTAGGAGAGTAGTTATCCCTGACCGACATTCTGGGTTGCTATGTAGAAGGCTGAAATTCTTAAGTATGTTTTATTTCTTATGATGGGCAATATTATCACAGACATCATATTTATATTCCATCTTGTATGTCTACTATTTTATAAAACATTGATAAATCCTGCTGCTCTAATAACATCAACTTCTATTTAGTCACTACTTTGCTGCACGATGTTAGATCTCTTGCCTTTGTTCTCCTTGTAAAGCTAAAGGGGAGGTACAGATCGCACACACAAGGTCTCTTTTTATGTGAGGGGCTCAACTTTTTAAAAAGTAATTTTTATTTGTTCCTTGGCAGTTTCGTATAATGTACTTAGATCATATATCCTCCCCATTCCTCTCTCTTATGCCCTTCTCACTCCCTCAGGGATCAACCCTCTAGTAATGCTTTTCTAATATGTCTCAGAATAAAGATAGAATATTTAATAATCCATGATGAAAATTTTCCACTAAAAATTGTAAATCTGTGCTACATTATTGGCTGCTATCCAGACTTTCACCTCCATGTTTCTATGAACGTCTGTGAAGGAGTAGTTTGTAAAGGTGAAATCAAACAGCAGAGGGCACCAAGTCTCCTCTTGGAGCAAAACAGACTCCTTGCTTTGCACGTACAACTTTTGTGTACTGAAGTACATTATGGTATGTTGCATTTAAGTCTCTTGATGATCAAAACCTAGGAGATTTCATTCTCTGTAAGACAAAGTTTGCAGGATCAATTGTAAAGTTCCTCTCATACCATCAGCTAAGATTCTCTAAGTGTCTTTGTTCACCAGTCTTGCAGGGACTTTGGTTCTAATTTTGTTCAGAGAGAAGAGTTTCCCTGGGCTAGTATTTTGGATACTTTTACATATGTTTAGACACATCACTGTGGTTTTAAGTTTGAGATGTTGTTGCAGTTTCCTGGAAGTAGGCGTGCCCCTATATTCAGAATAAGATCATTGGCAAGTCCCATGCTTCACTGTAGAGAGGAGTATGAGAAGAAAAAGATATGATCCAAGACACAAGGAGACTTCGTACCTTGATGCTCATCATTGTTCGAATGTTCATGCATTTGGTAAACTGTCCTTCCCCAATTCTTGAATAAAATGGTGGTTAGATCAGTTTCCATAATATCAGACAATAGTGTCCTTCCATTAATTACATTTTTGTCCATTAAACACTTAATATTTTTATGTCATATGTTAAATTACTTCTGATGGTTATATGCTTCTTTTTCTTAAGCCACAATGTTATAATCTATTTAAATTCTCTAATAATAGCAGATACAAATGAGGCACAGTCAATGAATCATCATCATCTAGCAGAATAAATACAACATATATATTTTAAGGAAATGAAACTACTGGTTCCTTCTACATATTTCGAAGATGAACATGTTTCTTGTTACTGTTGTAATGAATTGCCACAAATTTATTGTTTAAATGTACAAATGAATTTGACTTCTGGAAGTCAGAAGTCTCAAATGCGTACAAAATTAGTTTCACTGGGAAAAAGTCAAGGCATTAGCAGGGTCATATTCCCTTACAGAGGGTCCATAGAAAACCCATGTAGAATATGGATACCTTTTGTACCTTTCTAGAGTCTATGTCTTTGCTCACGCCTATCACTGTCTTCAGGCCCAGCATGGCTAGTCTGGTCTTTCTGGTTTTGTTTCTTCTGTTTTCTCCTTCCTAATTTAATGACCTGATTATTGCTTTGCCCTTTCTAATTAATCTACAGTAATCTCTTTAAGGCAGGGTGATTAGCAAACTTAATCCTGTCTTTAATTCTAATTCCTCACTGCCTCTTAGTGTACCCATAGGCTTCAAAGATTGGTGTGTGAGCAATTTTTGTAGGTAAGAATAGGGATAGGCTAAGACATTCTGTCTCCCACAGTTAGAACTTTTGAGTAAAGTCAGGGTCAAAAAGAGAACTAGCAGTGAATCCTGATGGCTTTTGGACAAATCAGTATTTTCTGACTTTAAGAGCCAGCCTGATCTACAAGAGCTAGTTCCAGGACAGGTACCAAAAAAGACACTAAGAGTTTCTAGGAGGCATGGTTCATTAAGTACATCTTTATCATCGTCATGACAGAGGTGGTCACATGAGGTCACTAGTTCTCACCCAAAGCCTGTAACATTTGAATGGAGGACCTCTTGAACAGCAATGACAAGAGGAAGAAGGCATTGTTTGGAAAGATTGCATGACTTTTTATAGAGAAACCTCCACTAAAAGAAGGCTACGCAGGTTAAAGATTTAGAACTGATTTATCTGGTGATGTGTTCTACAGCTGGGACTGTGAGTTAAGAGACTAAATTAGACAAAAATTCACATACATAACTTGAAGGAGCTCTAGATTATGTCAAGGATTCCAGACAACTATTTGAATCCACAAGACAAGAGGCATATTATTGATAAAGAAGATGTATTTGACTTGGTGTGCCTTGTGTTTATTTGGGGTTTTGATTTTTGTGTTTATTGATAAACTTAGTACCATAGAAGTAGTTTCCTTGTGCAATATTTTAAACCAACTCAATGCCATAGGAAAGACACTCTTAGTTTCTTATCAAAAGGGTTAAAGGTAAAAAAGAAATAGATTGTTCTGGTTAGGTTTTTGTTACCTAGATACAGGTTAGAGTTGTCTGGGAAGAGTGACATCAGTTGAGGCACTACCTTTTTCAGATTGGCCTTAAGCAAGATGCCTCCCTCAGCTTGGCCTGTAAGCAAGTCTATGGAGCATTTTATTGATTGATGACTGATGTGAGAGGGCCCAGCCCACTGTAGGTGGTGTCATAGAAGAAGTGGCCAAGCAAGCCACTGGGAGACAGCCAGTAAGCAGAATTCCTCTGTGGTTCTGATTCAGTTTCCTTGTGTTTCTACTCTGACTCCTTCATGACAGATTATGAATTATAAGATGAAAGAAACCTTTCTCCCCAAGTAGCTTCTAGTCGTGGTCTTTTTATCACAGCAACAAAAAATAAATTAGGAAATAGATGCCACCGACTTCCCTGAGTTGATTGAGGAAGACCTATCTCATTCATTTTCTTCTTTGGCTACATGGGTTCTAAGTCATGCTAACTGTAGAGTCTGTAGCTTCAAACTGGCCCTTGAACTCATCAGTAATAGTTTAGGGAAGGGTATATATTGTGATATACTCATAATATATCTGTTTATTTCTGTTTACTCAGAAAGTGAATTATTGAATTCTACTCTACAAGGAGGCTTTGGAGAATTCTGCCAAGTTTGTAACTTATATTAATTCAGTAACATCATCTAGTTTACATTAAATAAATTTGCTAATTATTGGAGTTACTATAAAGAGTAAAGACAAAACTAAAGCAGTGCCCCAAGTCAACCAAGACAGCAGTAAGTTCCATACCACTACAAGAATATTTCCTTTCAGTGATCCTCATTGTACTGACTATTTAAAGGGCATATTTTTTTAGTTTTATTGTGTTTTGTTGTTTTATTTTATAGCTATTTTAGCTTATTGATAGCTTGTATCAACACTACAGAAATAAGGTTCTTTGAGCCATTTTTACTTATTATTATTATTATTACTACTACTACTACTACTACTTTTCATTTTTCTAGACAGGATTTCTCTGTGTAGTCATGGCTGTCCTGGAACTCACTCTGTAGACCAGGCTGGCCTCGAATTCAGAGACCTGCCTGCCTTGGTCTCCTGAGATCTGAACAAAATTTTAATAGAATTTTCTTATTTTGTGTCTCTGTTACATTTTTGTGATTTTTGCAGCATTTAAATTTTTTCATTATCTTCATTATGTTTGCTGTATTGATATTTTAATGTTGCTAATATAATTGTACGGGGAAGCATAAACTATGCCCACGTTAAAACAGTGAGTTTAATTGGTAAAAGTTGGGTGTGTTCTGATTGTGCCCTTCTCCTTCCTGCTTTTCTTTCTCCTATTTCCTGAGACACAATAGCATTGAAATTATGCTAGTTAATAACCTCACAGTGACCTCTATGAGTTCAAGTGAAAGGAAGAACTCTCTATTTCTTGTGTAACTAGAAGGCTAGAAATGAGGAAGGGTAGTGAGGAAGGCATGTTGATAACTTATTCCAAAGCTGGGCTGGTGTTGCCACTTAGTCACATTGTGAATAGAAAGAAGAAACACTCATTCATTCATTCATTCATTCATTCATTCATTCATTCTCTCTCTCTCTTTCTCTCTCTCTTTTACTCTTCTTTCTCTCCCCTCTCAAGTCTAGGTTTCACATATAAATGAAACCATGTAAAATATTTGAGTCTGGCTTGTTTTGTTTAACATAACAATTTCTACTTCCATCAGTTTTCTTTAAAAGGTTGCTGTTTCTTTTATTTATGTGTGAATAAATTCCATCGTGAGTATGTATCATTTCATCTGTATCTTCTCTTCTGTCAATGCTTGTATAGATTGGCCCTTTGTCCAGGTATTGTGGACAGTATGGAAGAGAACATGAATATGCAGGTATCCCTGTGGTACTTTGACTTAAAGTTGTTTGCATGCATACTCGAGAGTGGGATAGATGGTCCATAGGGTATTTTATTTTTAGTTTTGGGGAAACTGCCTCACTGATACCCAAGGGGGCTGCACAAGTTTCACATTTCTGCCAGCAGTGAGCAAAGATCCCTCTGTCCTCTGATCCTTTCTTTGATCACATTCTGATCATTTCCTGATCCATTCTGACAGGGTTAAGTTGGGATTCAACACAGGTTT
This sequence comes from Bramus lutescens, assembly GCA_001685075.1. Lineage (NCBI taxonomy): Eukaryota > Metazoa > Chordata > Mammalia > Rodentia > Cricetidae > Bramus > Bramus lutescens. The sequence continues at coordinate 185,618 of LOEQ01001365.1, forward strand.
GATTTGCACTTCCCTGATTGCTAAAATGTTGAACATAAAGTATTTATTGGTCATTTGGATGTGAGAACTGTCTGTTTAGTTAATTGGTCTATTGTTGATTGGATAGTTTGGTTTTTTGATGATTAATTTCTGAGGTTCTTTTTGTATCCTTGATATTAATCCCTTGTCTGTTATATAATTGGCAAAAATGCTTTTCTGGGAATCTTTCTTTGCTATGCAGGAACTTTTCAGTTATTTTGTAATCCCATTTGACATTTGTTTGGTTATTATTCCATGTGCTATTTGAGTCCTTTTCAAAAAAAATCCTTGCCTCTGCCTGCGTCATAAAGTGTTTGCCTGTTTTTCTTCTAGTAGTTTCAAGACTTCGGGTCTTATCTTATGGTGTTTTAGACAGCGAATTAAATTAATTAAAGGTAAATGAAATTACCTTTAAAAAATCATGGTCAGAGAAAACAATCTAGTTTCTTTTTTTATGTATGGCAATCCAGTTTTCCCAGCATCATTTATAAAAGAAGCTGTCTCCCCTCTAATGTATGTTTTAGAGACCTTTGTCATTAAGATCCTGTACCTGTATAGGTTTATTTCTGGGTCCTCTGTTCTGTTCCATTGATTTTCATGTCTGTTTTTATGACCATACCATGATGCCTTTGTTACTGTGGCTCTGCATAGTAAAATTTGACATCAGGAACTGTGTTGTGTCCATCGTTGTTCTTTCTGTTTAGGGCTGCTTTGGCTCCCATATCAATTGTAAGTTAAGGTATGGTTTTAGTTCTGTGAAGAATATCATTGCCATTTTGATGGAAGACTGTGTTGTGTGGTTTATGACAATAGCGCTGTTTTCACAATGTTAGTTCTGCCAGTCTGTGAGCATGGGAGGACTTCCTGACTCCTAACATCTTCTTCATAAGACTTGAAGGAAATAAAAAGTGCTGCTCCAGAGAATGAAAGGGAATTAAAAATAGCTTTATGTGACCTGGAGGAATATGTGGGCATCTCTATAGAGCATTATACAGCCACCATATTCCTTTTGGCAAAAGCCTAATTCTAATTCAGAGGATTCATGAGTCTTAACCCAAAGCATATCCCTGACAAGCAGAAGAGTAGCACATGCTGCTGTAGACGCTGCAGCAAGTTACCCAGAAGTTCCACTAAGATCATTGGTGATGATGTTTCCATGGAGACAGACAGCCTGATGTGAGAAGTTGTCCTCTATGGCTTTCTTGGCTAGATGGACCTCTGCAGCCTACCTTCAAAGACAGACCGATTCTCTTCTTAGGAGTTAAAGTACCTTGTGACTGTAAGTTGAGCCCATGGCTCATTGACCATTATGCTAGAGCCCTCAAGACTCAAGTGAGGTTTACTCTGCTTGTACTCTGCAAGCGAACCAACCAGCCTAGATAGTAGTACATCTTGTACAATATGGTTTGTTGAATATTTTATTCCAAGTTGTGAGACTGCTCTGGAAACAAGCAAAATTCATTACAACTATTACTCTGCTGCCTACTGACTATTGGCTCTGTCATCCAGGAGCTCTGGTAGAGATGTATGGTAAAAGTTGTGTAGTTTTCCTACCTCCTGCCCAATCCAGTGCTCTGTAGCTCATTGATCGAGGAGAAGTTCTGACTTTCAAATGTTATTGAAGAGAGGTATTTTGTAAGGCTGGAGCTGCCCTAGATAGTGACTCCCCTGAGAAATCTGGGCAAAGTAAATTGAAAACCTTATGGAAATGATTCACTCCTCTCAATTCTGTTAAGAACATTGTGTGATTCATGGGAGGAGGTAAAAAATAACAACAAGAACAGGATCTTGGAAGAGGTTGATGCCAACCCTCATATATTACTTTGAAGGCATCGAGACAAAAGTGGAAGAACCAGCTGCAGATGAGAGAGAGAAACAGCAAGCCAAGCAGCTGACTTACAAGTGGAACCTGCGTGTCTCAGTTACTGCCACCTCAGGGTCAAAGTTCATTGGCTGGGGTTTTTTTATATATTTATTTATTAATGAATGAGCAAAGAGTGGGTTTTGTGATGTCTTCTCCTAGTGTCTAGTCCATCCACACAGAGGATTTGGAGCATCCCTCTGCACTGGCAAGATGTGAGAGGATTGTAAAAATGATCAAAGATGGATACAGTGCTGTCAAGCATCAGCACAGGGCACAGAGTGACATCATATGAAGGAAAGGGTCAGTCATCCTGGCACATTTCATCGTTCTCTTCTTCACTATTACTTCATTTTATCAATCAAATTACTATTGCCATACACATTTTCAGTAACTACCGCCCTGTTTAGGAGTCATGTGTAGACAAGACCCTCTGCCAGCGAAAAAAGACCATGGTGATCATTAGCATGTGGAAGGAAGCAGGGAGGGAAGGGAGAGATAGATGATATGTTTCCACCCATGGTTCCCGAGTCCTTGTTATATTTTCTTAAGGTTTATTTTTAGATGATTTGTATGTTAATATGTGAATGCAGGTACCCACAGAGCCCAGAAGAGGACTTGGCTCTCCAAGAACTGGAGTTAAAAGTGGTTGTGAGCCACTCAACATGGGTGTTGTGAATTTGTCTTGTTTCCTCTACAGGAGCACTACATGCTCTTAATGGCTTAGCCATCTCTCCAGTCCCGCCTCCCTTGTTATTATTTTTAAAAAGCTAAGTTGAGCTGGAGAGATGGCTCATCACTTAAGAGCACTTGCTGCTCTTACAAAGGATTCAAATGTGGTTCTCAGCACCCCTGTGGCTGCTTACAATCACATGTAACCCTGTTTCCAGGGATACACACATGGTGCAAACATGCATGCAGAAATCATAAAATAAAAGTAAACAAAAAAATTTTTTAGTACAAAAATAGTAAGTATCCCTTTTCTTCAGCTTTTGCCCATTGTTCCTGGTTCTCAAGGAGCTCTAAAACAGTTGATGGGCAGTGAGGGAAAGGGCCCTTTGCTGCTGTGTGGTGTTACTTGGGCCCCAGGAAGAAGAATTTCTCTTTATTAATGGAAGCTAAACAACTTGAACGTTATTCCAATCACTCTGCTTTTCTGCCTTAGATACTACATAAAGACAGTCTGTGACCTGTCGTAGCTGATGACAGGTCATGAGACCCACCTCCAAGAGGTCTAGTGGGAGGGGCCTGTTTCACAGAGGCCTAGGAAAAACTGGACACTCTGCCCAGGTCTGCTCGCTCAGACACTAGTCGATGGTTTCTCAGACTTCATCACTTGCAACCCATCCCAGCCTCAGAAAATTTTACTGGACTACAGTTACATAGAGTATATATATATATATATATATACAGTATATATAATATGTGTATAAGCTAACATTTACCAGTAATAACGAATAAAGAGATTTATTTAAAAATGATTTGGTATATGTGTGCATATAAAATTATACATGTATTATATATATGTAATATATATAATTATAAAAACGTGTGTATATATGCATATGTATAATTTTTTGTAGTATCTTTATGTGTCATCTAAGACAGAAAGGCAGAGTTATTGGAATATATTTAGGTGATTTAGCTTATATTAATAAAGAGAAACTTCTTCCTGGAGCCCTTTGCCTTCATTACTCATTATATATGCATATTTATATGTATAGACATAAAATTTTACCATTTTAAAGACAAAGTAAATTTGCATAGTAATTAATTGGATGTGTTTAATTATATATAAAATATTAAATATAAACAATTATGTATACTTATAAATTTAATATTTATTAAGTATGAAAGAAGATGTACTAATGAGGTTTATTTATTTACTTATTTATTTTTAAATGCTGAGTAAAATCCTGACTGAATATTTGATGTTGCAGGATGTAGAGCCTACTTAACATTTTCCAGATTAATTATTATTTTATTTTGAGAGTTGCCAGTGTTGAGAGCACTACTTTGCATAAATACCTGGTATAAAATAGCAGAATTAAGGTTAGAATCCTTTCAGAAATCAGTGGAAATACTATATAAATCCTGATGCAAAATTGATTTCACTTCTTTATTTTTTTATAAAATTCAATTCAGCTAATCAAACATCAATTTTAAAATCAAACATTCTAACACAATTCAATACAAAGAGATATTAAGTTTTAAAAGTAGTCTAGTTAATTCCAGTGTATAACCATGATTGAAAGCTTTTTTTAAAAAATTATTTTTATTTATGTGTGTTGGTATCTTGTCTGCATGTATGTCTGTGCACCATGTGTGTACAGTGCCTGAGGAGACCAAAAGTGGGTGTCAGAGCCCCTGGAACTGGATTTACAGATAGTTGTAAGCTGCCACGTGGTGCCTGGAAACAAACCAGGGTTTTCTGGAGCAGCCAGTGAACATAACTGCTAAGTTACATCTCTCCAGTCCCATAAGAGTTGGGTTGTTCTAAAGTCAGTGTTAAAGCATAGAAGACCTTGATGCTAACAGACTATATCACCCAAAGTCAGAGGACAGAAATGGATGAATGAGTGTGATCCTCCTTCAGTTTAAAGATTTGCTTCAAAGTTCATACTTTGAACATGGGACCAGACCACTGCAGCAATGTTGCTGCAAAACAGCAATGGCAGTAGCAACAAAAGTAACAGAAATGTATATAAAGCTTGTTGGGAACCAGGTACTGGCATGGTCCCTTTAGCTGTGTCACTCAGTGCAATCTGCACAGATACCCCATGAAACAGTTACTTTTTAATGGCTATTTTAGAGGTGAAGTTCAGAGTCCTGCCCAGAGCCATCCATGTAGAAGGTAGTTGGATGTAGGACTCAGACTCATTCTGTGAGGCATAAGAAGCCATGCTCTTCATCGGCTTGCTCAGTCCTGTACTTCCATTGTATATCAAGGTTCTTCAAAAGCCTCATTTGGAGCCTGGTAGTGTATAGCAAGAATAGCATGGCAAGTTGTTTTGAAGACATGGGATGAGTGGGCAAATTGTGCATGGCTCTGCCTAGTTCCCATTATTTAATGAATTACCCACTTCCTCCAGGTTTTGGTTAAATCTTCAAAATATATTAATGTTGCCAGAGACCTGCTCTGGAGGGGTTCAGGTCTTAATGAAGAGATGTGGAGGCGTGGGGGACTGACAGGAACTGAGGGTGAATTGGGATGACCACCTGTTTGTTGAAAACAAAGGCTATACCCTTTTTCCATCTTTAAAAGAATTAGCATTTCTTTATTGATTCTTTTGGAATTTTACCTCATGCACACCAATTCCACTCACCTCCCAGTCCCCCCATATCCTCCCCTCACCCTGCAGCATCCCCAAAAGAAAATTTAATAAAAATCAAAACAAGCAAACAAAACACCTCTTCATTCCTCCATATTTCCAGCCTTTCCAACCCCTGTTCCTTGATCCCAGAAGGCTGGTGACCTACTCTAACTGACATGGTTGAAAGCAGACTCAAGGATTCAGGGAAAGAAAACAGCCATTAACTTCATTGCAGCATTTTTCCTGGGACAGAAGTGGTAACTTCACCAGGTGCTCTCTTACAACAATGGAAGGGCCATAAGTCCTTCCTGCCAGAGGCAAGGAGAATGACTGCTTTTAGCATGCAGGAACTTTCCTCAAGCTCCTGAGAGAATGAAGGCCCTTATCCAAATGCCTAACCTTGGGAAAAAGACTGCTTCTGGGGACCAGACACTCCTACAATTTAAGAGCAATTTTCATTCCTCAAGGGGCATGATGCAGCATTTTTGCTGTGTAGTATAATAAGCACTGAGCTGATCCCTAATTGCATTCCTTTGTGTCTTACTATGTGGTCCTGTTCCCTCATACACTCCCAAAAGGGTAGGTCCTAATGTCTTACCCTTTTCCAATTATACTGTACCATTCTGATTTCTCTATACTTATTATCTGAACTTTCGCCCTTAATGGCCTCAGGCTTTGGCTCTGGATTGGAGGCTTTTATCCTTGCGGTCAGGTGTGTCCAGTTAGTAAATCTCAAACTTTCCTGCTCTTGGTGTAATCAGGAGGGTACAATGGGGCTTTTTGTGTGCAGTCATCATGCTATATAGTTCCACTGGTGGCTGGCATTTTTTTCTAATGAATTATTTTGTTTAAAGAGGCTGCCATTGTATGCATTTTTATCCTTCCAAATCCATACAAAATTTCCCAAAGGAAATCATTAAAAATGAAAATAAAAAGGTGCAGAGAATTGTAATCTGAAAAGTTGAAATATTGGAACAAGTAGCGATGACCAAATTGAAAAATGTTTACATAATAGGCACTTTGTGTAGTAAGATCCCCAATAACTGGGGATGTCATTGTCATTATAAAGAAAATGAAAGCTGTTGTCATATAAGATTTTCTGGAAATCATTGGCAGGCATACTCCATCAGCCGTAGGTCTCTGTGGTTTATCAAACAGAAGCTTTCATGTGAGACAATAGAAACCTGTGGTTTACTGCAAAGGAATCATATACCTAAGTTGATTTGTAATATCAATGTTTTGAATTATACACTTTAGATAGGACCCATAGCCAGGTGTCACAAAGCTGAAAAAACAAGTGGGGCATCTCTAAGGATATTTTAAGGATATTCTGCTTCAGGGGAGTTCAAAAAGGTCCTCAGGAACATTCACCAAGGCAAAACTAAGTGGGTCTTTTGGGACTTTACTGGCCAGCATTGAGGATGCCCAAGAAATAGAGTGTGTCATGGGAAGGAACTTTAGAGCAAGTCTTGATGTCCTTGATAAACTGCTTAAGTATTTACCCTATATGAAGTCATATTGATCTCCAATAGCAAAAAATGGAAGCTTCAACTTTTCACACATGAGGTTTTTGGGAAGGTGTGACATCATCATACCACTAACTGCATAAAGACTTAGCCTTGTATTTGCCCTTTGATGTTGCTTTCCTGTCTTCCTAAGCCCACTGCTTTCTCTTGATGCTTTTGAGACTCCATTTGTTGTGATAGTACATAGGCTTCTTTTCATTTTAACGCTTGTGTCTCCTAGCTAGCTTTCTTAAGTTATTGTTGGAATTTTCTTTAGGCTGCCAACCAGCTCCCAAATAAAGATTCAGAGATTTATTAATAACTAGGAGTGCTGGGCCTTAGCTTAGGCGTGCTCCACTGGCTCTTTTAACTTAATTTAACCTGTTTCTATTCATCTACATTTTGTCTTGGGGCTTCTTACCTTTCTTTTGTTCTGTATGTCCTACTTTTCTGCTTCCTCCATGTCTAGCTGGCCCTTGATGTCTCTCTGATTTCTCTTTTTCTCTCTTTCCCTGAGTCTAAGTTCCTCCTCCTACTTACCTTCCCTGCCTGGAAGTCCCACCTATAGGTCCTCCCTTGCTATTGGCCATTAGCTTTCGGTTAGACCAATCACGATGCCTTACACAGGCAAAGTAAAACAGAAACACATCTTTACCCAATTTAATAAATGCAATAATCTTTACATAGTTAAACAAATATTCCACAACATAAACAAATTCAGCCCATCTTTGTATAGTTAAACAAATGCAACATGTCTTTGCATAGTTAAACTTATATTCTGCAACACTAAGTAGTCTCTCCTCCTACCCAGTCTGTATTAGTAGGCAACAGCTCCATGTTTATTTTCTTTTATCTCCTCATGCCAAAACAGTTTTCCTTCTGATTACTATCTAGATTGCCAACCGAAGGCCTTGCTTATCTGGTATTACTTGTATCCACAGTTTCTGTACATACTTTAGAGTGCAGCCCAGTTGGACTCCTTTCTAGAAAATAAATGTTCTCCCCTCTTAGCTTTCTCTCATGCTTACTTTCCTGGATTATTCTTTCACACTCAGAGCATGGTTTTGAAATCATGATCGCATACTGAGCCATTATTTAAAAAAAACAGTTTTTTAATGCTGATTTCCACCACCTGTGTAGATAACAATTACATTGTTTTCTTAGGTATGAGTCCCCAAATATGTGCTTTTTCCTCTATTGCCTATTTCTGTTAAGTAAGGAATAATTATTAAACTAGATGTCTTTCAGTCCTTCGTGGATGGCATCTAACACAGTCCTTTAGATTTTATGTCAAAAGAGAGTTGTTACATGAGTGGATACAATGCAAGAACTGGTTCCCGAGTGTGTGAAGGCAAATACTGACTGTAGACAGTTTGAACTAATCCATTCCTTTATTATATACTTTGTGTTAATCTAGCTTTCAGAAGTTTTCAGAACTGTGAGATTCTTAAAACATGAGCCATCTGACAAGTAAAAAAATTCCACATTTTTTAAATAAAAAAATGTTCAGGAAATATTTTTATTGTGAGTGACATGATGATTTTTGTATCTACCCCTTCATTTCTATTTCTGATTATCAACTTGTTGTGAAATTAATGGGTGAAAAATGAAAGAAAAATTTACCAAATTTTGTTTGGTTTCTTTTCTTGTCTTATTAAAGTTCATAAACTGTGCTTTTATCTACCTTCTGCCCAGTCCTTTAAGACTACTGTGTTGGTTATCCATTAGCGAATGTCTTCCCAGCATCTATGGGCCTAATCTAATACAGTTCCAGTTTGTTCTCCATTATGTGGGTCAGTGGTCTGAACTGGCATGAACTGGTCTTTCCTTCTAATAGTCCCACTCACATTATCAATATCGGTTGGGTACAGAAGGACCAAGGTGGCTTCATGTTCAGGTCAGGTTATTGGTGTGGTAGGCAGCTTGGCCTCCACTTAAAGAAAATGAGAATTCAGAAACCATTGTGAATATTATAGTCACAGATTATTAAAATAGAAAAGACCCACTTCCTGATCCTCTGGTTCTTATAGTCTTTTCCAGTCCTTCTTGAGAAATGTTCCTTGATCTTAGGCTTTTGCAAATGTATCTATTGGGACTGAGCTCCACAACTCTGTATTTTGATTGGTTGTACTTTTTTGTAATTGTCTCCCTCAGTTTCAAAGTGAAGTTCCTTGATGATGGGTGAGTACTACACTTAACTATGGGTTTAAGGACAAATATTTGGGTTGTAATTCTGGATTTTGCTGGTTTAGTAAAGTGATGATTGTAGCTTCTTCTTTGAGGTCCATGATTTCACTAGCCTTGGGTGGTTGGTTAGCTTTCTAGTGCCAGGCATTATTTCTCTTTTATTGATCAGGTCTTAAGTTCATTTAGAGAGATGTTAGTTGCCATCAACCACTACCATATGCTAGGGTTATTATACCATGCTGGTGGTTGTTGTGGTTCCTAGGTGTCAGAGCTGGGTAACTGGTTTGCTTCCCTCCTTTGGAAGTTTTCTTGGAGCCTTCTGGTATCATGACAGCTAGTTCTCAGAGAGGAGGTATTCAAATCAGGTCCAACTCAGATTTTCTGTGCTCTGTGTCTAAAGTGAATGGTGTCTTTAGCAATAGAAACTTATTTTACATCTTTGAGGGTACCCAAAGACAATAGCAATAGCCTATAATGTTTTGGGAGTCTAATGTCAGAAGCTGTACCCATGCAGTCTCACCAAAATGACTGCCTAAACATGAGATGAATAAGGACAGCTATAATAGAAATGCCAAAGTGGACAAGGGGAAGACCAGGAGGATTTAACCCTCCACAAAGAACTACAGGCAACTAAGAAATGCCCAGAGTGGGAGAAATAGTCTTCCCCATGGAAGAGCACACCAGTTGATTCTCCAACATCAACCAAAACCATATACATACAATATATATATATACAACATATACATACAGACTGGCTGGTTATTTTTAGGAATATAAATGTGTATACATATACATGTATTCATGCAGTAGCAACTACAGAGAAAAGAGGTTGCAAATTTGAAAAAGAGTGAGGTGGAGTATATAGGAGCGTTTGGAGGAAGGAAAGGAAGGAGTAAATGGTGTTGCTCTATTGTAACCTCTCCCCCAAGAGAAAAGAATAGAAATAGTAACCCACTATGCTAAGTTCTCTTTCACCTGGAATAAAACAGGGACCCGAATAATTTCCTAACACTACAAATTCCCAGGACTGTTTCAGAAGAATCATTAGGTACATACAGCCTGCAATTTGGGAGATCAGACAATGGTGTATTAGGAAAAGAGTCCAAATAGTTAGAATTTAGTGTCCCTGGTACTCATGTAGTGAACCCAGGCAGTGAGCCTTAGTTTCCTCTGTCCAGTGCCTTCCCTGTAGAAAGTGAGGATTAGATGAGACTCCTGACAGGCCTCTTCTTTCCAGCTTGTCATTTCTTAATAAAAAACTTTGTGATCTTGCTCTTTATTCCCCACATTTATTTCTTTGTTTACTATGCAGATGGTACACAGTGCATATGTGGGGGTTGGGTTTCTCCTTCCACCATGCAGGTCCCAGGGATTGAACTCAGATTTTTAGGCTTGGTGACAAGTTTCTTTACCCACTGAGCTTATCACTCTGGCTCCTCTTTCTCGTAGTCTTATATGGCTGTCCTTTCTAAATGGCAGTTGCCTTTTCTTAATACACTTAAATTATAAGTAATATTTTTCCCAAGCTACTCCTTGAATGACTTGGGAAATGGCTTAGTTGATAGAATACTTGCCACACAGCATGAGGATCCACTTCAGATTCCCAGCACTTACATAAAAGCCAGACTGTCTCTAGCCCTGATACAGAGGAGAAGAGGAGAGAGGAGGCGGATCGGTTCCGGGAGCTCACTGGCTGCTCAGCCTAGCAAATCAGTCAGGAAGAGACCCTTTCTCAAAGGAGATCGAGAGAAATTGAGAAAGGCACCCAGTAATGACCTCTGGCCTCTCCGCGTATATGCCTATTTGGGTACAAATGTGATATTTTGATTACTTAACAAATTGCTTATTATTAAACCAGTAAACAATATATTATGGTCCTTAAATAAAAAATATGAAGTGATGCTGTGTAAAATGAAAACTGTCTTAGGAAGGTGAAATTGTATTAAACATGAGTTGTTCAGAAGCAAGGCTTAGAAGTATAAGTAAGGGCCACTTAACTCATTATAAAATTAGACATAAGAATGTTCATGAATTCATTTGTATTTATATAAACATTCTTCTTTATGCAGCCAACAAAAGAACCATTTTCTCTACTCCTTTCACAGTCACATGAGCCCATGCTACTATTAAACCACTTGGTTTTAAAAAGAAAGTCGGGATCCTTGAAAATCTTGAAGTGCAACTTTGTTATAGACAGCCAATGTAATTGTAGTTTTGCAACGCTGATCTCTATATTATTGTGGGGAGGAGGAGCATGTGTGTGCCACAACACCTGCAGAGGTCAAAGGTCAACCTCATGTCAGTCCTTGTTTTCTTTCTTTATTGAGACAGGATCTCTTGTTTGTTTGTAACTGTGTACACTGTTACATTAGTTGCTGGGGATTTAACTACTCTGATCTTATCAAAGGAGCAGCACTATTGTGCTCAGATTTGTGGGAATTCTGGAGATCTGTACTTAGGTCCTCATGCTTATAGACCATGTATGTACCCACAGAGCCCCACCAACACTTACAGATCTTTTGATAATACCTTCAGCAACAAAATACATGAATATATAACTTGATCTTCAATGCATCTCGAATTTAACAGGCTAGGGTTAAAGCACTCCTGAAAGAACAGAGAACAGTTTATACCTGGCTGCCACACAGCCAAGCCAACAAGGATTGGATTGTCTGGACAACCTCTGCAACATGGAAGTCTCACGGTAGGTCAAGCCAGCATGTACTCCGTGGGAAACAGACAGAAAAGGAGAAAATAATGTTGTCGTGGGAACAATTATAATAGGGAGCATAGGAGCAGAAAATCCTGTTGTCACAGTGGTGGGGGGCAGAGTACTGCCAAGAAATAAACTGGAGACCTGGAACGGGGACCAAGGTGACAGCTGTAGGATTCCATTTCTCTAGAACGTTGCTGAGAACAAGGGAATAGAACATCTAATGGACTTAAGGAGCATATTAGGGAACATGGCCAGAATGCAGTGAGAGGACTGTGGCCCCGGTTATAGTTGTATTACATAGAAGGGTTGACTACAGATACTAATTTTTTTTTCACATAAATCAGTGTTGTTCTGACTCAGGGGCCTGAGATGACCATACATTCAGTATGTCAAAGGCTGGCTAAAATAAAAGAGTCTTTCTGGCCTTAAAAGTGCATTGCCATTCTTGGATTTTGTTATTGTTGTTGTTGTTTGTTTTTTTCTGGTACAGGGTTTCGTGTAGCTTAGGCTGGCTGCATTTTTAGAGCAATTACTATTGGCACAATGTAGATACTGAGACAAGTATTCTGGGGATTAGAAAATAGAACACCAAGGCAGTCTGCTGAGAACTTTAATAACTGTATCTGCAGAGAGAACCCTTAGGGGAACTAACCCAGAACAATCATAACAGTATCTGTAGGCACAGCCATTAGTGAACTAACCCAGAACAATCATAACAGTATCAGCAAAGAGATCCCTTACTGAAACTAACCCAGAGTGATCAGAGCAGTGCCTACTAAAGACATCTGCTTCAAACCTGAATTATCCAAAACCACACTAGTTGAATGAGCATGAAGCAAGAAGCTAGAGAACTGTCGGGGCCCCAGATTGTTGTAATCCACAAAGAATTTGATATTATTAACTGACAATTTGTTTTGTTCTTGGAAAAACATGCTGCCCATAAATAGAAACTTTCTCTTGTCATCTTTTCATATGATGTTACTATTTCCTCAGAGATAGGCCTCTTAGATGCTACCCTAGCTTGCAGCCAGGTGGACAAAGCCTTGGAAAGAGACATTGAGATTCTTTTTTGAAAGAACTTTTCTTTGACTTTTACTGAAGAACACAACAATTATATTCTGATAATAGATATTTAAGTCTCCAGTCATTTTTACTGACTGGAAGTACAGTAAAATGTTGTACAGTAAATACCTCATTGCTGACTCATCTTGCTTAGCGGAACACCATAATGATAAAATATGTGCATAACGGGTATTGTCCTCTGCCCCAAGCTGCCAGCAGCTGTCATTCCATGCTCTGATTTGGGGAACTTGCTTGAGTATAGGTAGGATTATACTGTTTGCCTGTCTGAGTCGCTTACTTCACGTACTATGATGTCTTCATTGTTTATCCATTTGTTGAATGTTTATGGACAATACTGTTGTCTGTGCAATATGTCAAATATGAATAGTGTTGCAGTGAACTTTGAGACATCTTTGAGACCTTGAGTTCAACTCTTGAGTACAAATGCTCAGAAGTGGAATCGCTGGATCATTTAGAAGTTTCATTTTGTCAAACTCTGGTGAGGTCCTGTAATTTCTCTGCCCTCTCCACTCCTCCCACCCCACTGCAGTGTACAGAGCTCATTTGTCTCCACCTGCTGACCAGCATTTGCTTTTGTCTTTTATAACTGTTGCCCTATTAGAACAGGAGTGGGATAAAATGTTCCTGTGCCTTGAATGTCTTTGATGACTATTAAATGGAGCTTTTTCCATGTACTTGTTACTTGTGTGTCTGTCTTTCAAGAATGTATATTATGCCTTCTGCCCTGAGTATGATGAGGGCTTGCCTCTTTAACTATTGACTGTAATTATAGATTGCCCGTAACCAAATGTGTGGTTTGCATATATGTTCCTGTTGTGCAGCTTCTTAGCTTGTTTGTTGAATATTTCTTGTTGCACAGGATGTTTTCTTTGATCAATCACACTTAGTTACTTTTGGTTTTGTTGTTGTTGTGCCTAGGAAAGCATGAGCAAGGGGCTTCTGTAATTCAGACTGTTCACGTTGTCTTTTTCTTGTTCTCAAAAAAGTTGACATGTTAATTTTTTGTGGGTTAATTTTACAATGGTGGCTTTATGGATGTGGCATTCATTTAATTTTTCTCTATAATATCTTTGTATTGAGTTTTAAACCAGTTAAACATAATGGGGGGCATGTTTTGACCTGTATAGCATAGTTGTCCCACAGCATGGAGTTGTGGGAATTTCATTACTAGCCTGCTTCATGGGTGCTATCTAGAGTGGAGTCCATGGACACAGAGCATTGACAGTACTTGAGAACTTTCTGGAAGTAGCCCATCTTTATCCTACTCTGCCTGTGGGTTGCTTTGTGCCTGTTAGCATACATTGTGGGTGTTTCATCACACTGTGAGTTGATTTTTGACAATTTTGTTTTCTGCTATTTGAGATCAGTTATTTTGTGTTTGGTAGTCACTGTTTTTGTTATATGCTACATTTTTTTTCCTGTGTAAATACTGTCTTTTGTTGGGAAATGTGTGTGTGTGTGTGTGTGTGTCTGTATGTCTGTGTGTCTGTCTATGTGTCTGTCTGTCTGTCTATGCACATGCCAAAACCAGAATAGAGTGGTCTATAGGGCAATCGTCTTAAAGCATTGTGCCCCAATTGAGTTAAAAGCTGTCTTATTGATTGCGGTGTTTTATAGCTAACTAAATTATTAATTTGGCTTCATTTGGCAGGTGGAAAGTTTTAAAACCAGAGATCTTATGACACACTGTGCTTTCTGTCGTAGATCTCGTATCTTTCTCCTAAGGATATGCCAGTGCTGATAAATGTTTTGTAATTTGCCTGCATGGATATAAAAATGTGACTACTGTCTTTAAAAACAGACATCTTCATTTAAAAATGCTTATTCTGTGCATTTTTCTTTCATGGAAAGCAAATCTGTACTCTAAATGGGGAGCCTAGTGAAAGGGCTGCTTGAGTCATAAGTGTTCACCAGCCATAGCAAATGCCTTCTTGGGTGTCACTGTTTCAAACCCTGGGGAAATGGCTCAAGTGCTGCTCACCCGTACGCAGCTGTCTGCCCGTGCCTTCATGCAGGAGCCCAGTAGATTTGAATACATTTTCTGAGGCACACATGCCCTGGGTGTGTTCTTTCTCTTCACACCCCTCTCCTCATGCAGGAAGAGAGATTCTAGTAAAAAGAGATATTTTACCCTTCCATATCAGCCATCAGTAATCTAGCACACCAGCAGCGCTTCAGACTTGCCTTTCTATAAAACAAAAACCAGTTTTGCCTAGTTTGACATATGCAGGGACACTCTGCCAATTATATCCTGTTTTCAGAGACCTGCAAAACATACCAGTATAACGAACGCTCAAACCCAGGGTTCTACAGTCTTCCTGTATGCTGTCTAGCCAGTGTTTTTTGGGCCTTCGTATAGTAACACAGGCATCTAGGACTGCCCAGGATAGGAACAACTGGAGAACTGCCACAAACAGGCTGCCCATGCATGCTTAAGCATTGCCAGCCATAAACGATGATGATGATGATGATGATGATGATGATGATGATGATGATGATGATGATGATGTAACAAAGCTTCCTGAGGTGTATCTGTTGTCTTCGTGCAGCTGAGGAAGATATGAATGCAGACCAACATAAACGTGAACTTTTACACATTTTGAGATTGTGTGTGTGCGTGTGTGTGATTTTTGTTGTTGTCATTACTGAATATTTTGGGTTTTCAGTGTGAGCTTTGTAGATTATGTCAGGCCACAGTGGTAGAGGGTTGAACATATCTTCTGATGACTTTGTGAAGTTGGTTAGATCTGGTGTGTCCAGAATTTTTAGCACTGCTATATGACAAGCATGTGAGTCATTGCCTGGTGATAATAATGCATTTTGTTAATAATAGTCTAATATGACTTTGAGGCTCTTCACTCCTAAATGGAGTTATTGCTTGTCCTGTCCTTTGTTGTTGAACTTGAAAAAAATCATTGGTTTCAACTTCCCAATAGAACTGTGGCAAAGCTACCTCAAAGTCAGCTTGGAACTTGCTATGCAGGCCTGAACTTGCTGGGATTATAGGAGTAAGCCACTATACTCTAGTTTTACAGCTTCTTGCCAGTTATTACTCTTTAAAAATTAGCTTTACTACAATCCATGGCCTTCCCTGATGTCATCACTGACCTCACGTCCCTCACTCTATATACTATACCTACACTGGTCTCCTTAGCATTTCCTGGCCACACCAGATATTTACTGTGGCTTCTGCCTCCTACCTGTGCCCTTTCCTATCCCCTTGAGTCTCCTCTTCATTCACTTTGCTATTCAAATATCCTTTCCTTCCTCATCTAAAACAACTCAAACTTCCTAATGAGTGTCATCTTAAATCGTAGTAATATACTATAGTCATAGTTAAGGATGAAAAAAAAAGTTGTGTTTTCCTAGAAGTGGCTACCAGTTTTATAATAGAAGAAGCCAGAAAGTTTCATTCTTGAGGATCTCCTATACACTATTAGCAGATGTTTCACCTGTGCCCCTGCCTTCAGCCAGCTATTTCTACACACTGTCAGCTGGTGGCAAACATAATTCCACAAAAGTGAAGTGAATACAGGAGTGCTAGCTTTTCATTTGCTTGAATAACTTTTTTCCCACAGTCATTTTTAAAATTAATTATTTGGTAATTTCAAATCATGCATCCCAATCTCACCCACCTTCCAGTCCCTCCATATCTGCCCTTAACCCTGGTAGTGTTCCCTCCAAAAAGAAAGCTTAAAAAGAAAGAATAAGAATGAAATAAAAAATAAAAATAAGAATAGTAATGTAGGAACAAAAATAAAAACAAATCAAACCAAAAATAACTCTCTTCACCATCTTTCCTACCTTTCCACCATCTTTTCATTTGTCTTAGCAGCATGGGACATGCTGTGTATCTCCCTTTTGTACAAACAGCTTTATTTGCAAATGTTCATTTGGTAATGTGTTGTTAGTCACGTTCAAGGCCTATGGTTTCTGGTACGCTGTAGTGGTAGTGGTAAGTATTTGTATTTTAATAAATAAATCTTGCCTGAAGACCAGAGGCAAAGCTAAAGCCAGTAGAGGTCAGGTAATGGTGATGCACACCTTTAATCCCAAATTTCGGAGACAAAGGCTAATGGATCTCTCTGAGTTCAAGGCTATTCTGAGCTACACAAGATCAGTGTAGACACAAATCCAGGTGGTGGTGTCACCATTAATCCTAGTACTAGGGAGTCATGCCTTCAATTACAGTACTACAGAGATTATAAAATGGGAAGAGACAGAGGCTTAGTCTACTTAGTTTGTATTTGCCAAACCATGGCAGAGGTAAGACTTCACTAGTGGCTTGACTGCCTTGTTTTTCTGGTTTTTGGTTTGGACCCCAATTTCTGTCTCTGGGTTTTTATTATTTGTGCTACGGTACACCATCAATACTGGACTCTCACTATCCTAGTTAGAGTTTCTATTGCTGTGAAGAGACCCCATGTCCATGCAACTCTTATAAATGAAAATATTTAGTTGGATGACTTATAGTTTCAGAGATTTAGTTCATTATCATCATGGCAAGACATGATTCCATGAAGGCAGACATGGTGCTGAGAGTGAAGAAGGAACTACAGCTTGACCTTGCAGGCAACAGGAAGTGGTCTGAGACACTGGGCATGACTTGAGCATATAGGAGACCCCAAAGCCCACCCCCCACAATGATACACTTCCTCTAACAAGGCCATAGCTACTCCAACAAAGCCACACTTCCTAATAGTGCCACTCCCTTTGAGTTTATGAGGTCCAGTTACATTCAGTCTACCACACTCATTGCATCTCCTCCTGGATATCCTGCCGTTTCCACAAGTCACGGAGATCCTTTAGCTGTGGTTCCTCAGGAGCAGTCTCATCACACACTCCAGCAAGTCATAGATGGGGTAGTTGTTGGGGAGTTCCTCCACACTACTCAGATGACCAGGCACAGGAGAGCTGATCCTGCCCCTCATAGGAGAGCTGACCCCTGTACTTGGGAAAGCTTGTCCGACCCCTCGTAGAAGAGCTGTCCCCCACACTTGGGGAAGCTGACCCCCCATCCCTCACCACAGGCATAGGAGAGCTGACTCTGCCCCTCACCTGACTGGCCACAGCGGCCCAGACTGAACAATTCAGATACCACCCAGGGAGACATCCAGTGCTTGAGTAATATTTTAAATGTGATTGTTCTATTTCCAGAAATAATATACGGGAAAGAAAAATGCCTTTGAAGAAAGCTCTTGAACTCAGCTTTTTACAGAAACGGTTCTGATGAGTCCAGTGACAACGTTGTGACATTATGCATAAAACTGATGTCATTAAAACTGATTGAAGCTGGGTGTGTTGGTGCACACCTTTAATCCTAGCACTCAGGCCAGCCTGGTCTACATAGCAAGTTTCAGGCTGGTTAAAGCTACATAGTAAGACCCTGCCTCCCTTCCCACTCCAAAAATAAATAAATAGATAAATAAATAAATAAATTTAAAAGAAAATATAGTCTTAATGTATTGTAGAAGTCCATTTCTATTGCCCTTAGAGGCATGTTCTCTGTGTCCCCTTACCTTGGGGCTTAAGGAAAGCAAGTAAATGAGAACCCATGGGAAGCCTGTATCTGCTTACTCTAGTTATTGATAACATAGAAGGGTGAAAAGAGAAAGACAACTGAGCATCCTTCTGAATGGGGTCATGGGAGGAGTTGGAGAAGAAGAAAGGGGTGGATGTGATGAAAACTCACTGTACTCAAGCATGACATTTCTGTTTTATTAAAGATTTTAGTTATAACATCTCTTTACCCCTTTGCTTTTCTCCCTCCAACCTCCTCCATGCCCCCAAATCCTTCTCAAATTGATGACCTCGTTCTTTGATTATTATTTTATGAATAATATGCATAACTTTATAAATATAACCTACTAAGTTCAGTTAGTGTGGCTTGTCTTTATATGATTTCAGAATTTACCATTTTATAAACATTTATATGCCAACAACTTGGACAGCTTACAAGAAATATATACTTTCCTTGATGTATATACCCTACCAAGACTGACTAATGAAGAACAAGAAAGTTTGGACAGACTAACAAGAAATGAGATCAATTAGTTATAAAATGTCTCAGACAAAGACAAGACATGAACCTGATAGATCCTACTGCTGAATTATCGCAAACACTTAAAGAAGAACCAATGCCAAAATGGTTTTCTTTTTTCAAATCTGTACCGAAAAGTAGGAAATATTATATATGTCTGTTATAAGGCTATTAAAATCAGAAATAATGTACAATTAAGAAAAATGAAGTGCAATGCCTATCATAAACATATTGACAAAATACTAATTAAATACTGCCAGCAACCCAAATAAAACATTTTGAAATTTGTATTCATGGTCAAGTAGAATTTATCATAGAAATGCAACTGGCTTAATGGATTTAAAATTATAAATGTAATAAAATAAATATAATATGCCCAAAGAAGGAAAATATTTTAAGACAATTTCATTATATACAGAACATGGCAAAGTAAGCATCCTTACATTTGACAAAAGCTCCTGACAAAGTAGATTCAGAGAGGGTGTCATTCAATCTAACAAATGCTATATGATAACCCAAAATTGACATCACACTTTTTGTAGGGCTTTGATTCTAGGGCCACATGAGTACTAGGTTAACACTGTGTTCAAAATAACACCACAAGTTTTGCCAAGAATAATTAAAAAGCACCCAGTTCATAAAGGACAAAATTATTCTGTTTACAGATCCCATAATCTTACTGACATGAAATCCTTATAGTCTAACCTCCCAATTTGAAATAATAAATTAATTTTGTAAAATAGGTCACAAAATAAACATTAAGTAATCAGGAGTGTTTCAGTATACTGGTAGCAGATCACCTAGAAACCATCAAGAAAATCTCATTTGAAGTAGATATAAACAACAAAATGAAATAATTGAGATAACTTTAGTGAACAGAACCAAATACTTCTACACCGAAGAAAGAAATTGAGGAATCTACAAATAAAATGAAAAGATAGCCAGTGTTCAGTGACTAGAATAATCAATATTATTGATATGTCTGTAGTAACCAAAGTGTTGTATTGCTCAATTAGAAATTCCAGTGATTACTCATGAAAGTAGAAAGCAACACAAAACTTTCTTTGGATGAATGCTCAATAGTATGTCCCAAATACAGGAGAATAAAATTAGACCTGAATCTCACATATGCCAGATTCAACTCAAAAGGATAAAAGACTTCAATGTCAGATGTGCAAGTATGAAACCACCAAAAGGCAGAAGAAAGCCAGGCATCATGGCACACTCCTGTACTCAGGCATTTGAGAAACCAAGAAAGGGTGACTCTGAGACTGAGACCAGCCTAGGCTGCAGAGCAAATGGAAACACAAGATAAAATCACCCTGACTTCTGAATAGAATGCCAAAATGCAGGCAATATTTAGCATTATTCATACTATTTTATGCCAAACTTGTACAAGAAAATGTCAGTACCATGAAGGAAACAATATGTAAACTAAAGACATAGCCTGTAAATGGGAGAAAATGTTTGCAAATTCCATATGATGAGGTGATATCTAAAGTATATAAGGAATGCCAACAACGTAATAGCAAAAAACTACCCATTTTAAAAATTGCCAAAATAGACACTTCTTAGATGAAAACCCAACAGGCATATGAGAACTCTTCCATATGATTATTAAAGAATCAGAATAGACTATAGTGAATATTACTTCATACCTACTCCATAAAATACATTGATTGTTGGCAAGGAAGTGGAGGAAAAGGGCCTGACCAACCGCTGGTGGAAATGTGAGTAGTATAGCTACCATAGGAAAGAGTGCAGGAATTCTCCAAATATTACAAATAAGACTACCTGCTAGGGTGTGTAACACCTCAGGGAAATAGCTCAGCATGTCACAGCAGTATCTGCACGCTCATATTTATTGCAGCGCTATTCACAGTAGCCTGGATATCAAATCAATCAACTCATTTTTCAGTGGGTAAGAGGACAACAAATATAGTGGTGCTGGAGAGATGGCTCAGGAGTTAAGACCATTGGCTGCTTGGCCATGACTGTGCACAACTGTGTGTAACTCTAGGCTCAGGGAATCCAACTCTCTCTTTTGACCAACATTGGTACCGGACACACACATGATATATGTACACTTACATGAAAACCAAACATCCATGCACATTAAATAAATAAATACATTTAAAAAAGAGAATGTAAGATCTCCATATATTATGTTTAATATATGTTTTATATAAATATAGTCAGCCATTTTTAAAAAGTGGAGATTATCCCATTCAGTGAAAAAAGCCAGGCACGGAAAAAGACAAATACTGAGTGATTTCAATCATGTTGCGTCCAAAAAGTTGATCTCATAGAGAGTGTTGAATAGTAGCATCTGAGTTAGTGCAGGTACAGGGTGTTGAGTAGTCAGTGTGTACAGAGTTTCAGGTAGAGGAAATAAGCTTAAGAGAGCTATTGCCTAACACAGCCACTACAGTTAACATACTGTGCTCTTGAAGAATGCTAGAGTGTGTGCAAGTTATCCTCAGCACAAAATTAATAACTACACTAGTTAATTAGCTAGATTTAGTCATTCCTCAAAGTTTATGTGGTCTCAAATGTGTATGCAATAAATACACATAATTTAATTTAAAGGATAAGACTCAGCTTTAAAGATAGGGCTTGGAGAAATGGAAAATATGTAGAAAAGCCATCTGTTATAGTGCCAGCTGCAGAGTTAAGTATACAAATTGATGTTGTGGGGAAATTTTCCCAGAGTTGAGTAGCGCTGACGTGGAAAACTTGATAGTTTTAAGTCCCTCAATTGAGAAGAGGCCAGTGGACCTAAAAGGGCTTCGCAATATTGCCAGCTGGTGGGCTGGTGTCCATTGGCCTTACAGGTATACAAGCTTCATCTCTAGATACCAAGACATATTTTGAGAACAGAGAAGGCCAAGTTAGTTCTCAGAGAAGACAACATTGATAGACAACTTCAAGGAATTCAGTCCTCCCCATTATCCCCAGATGCCTTCCTTCATGTAAGCTCTGTACCTCCCCAGGTCCTCTCTAGAATCAAACATGGAAAAGGAAGGGAGAAAGAAGAAAATCCTGTGCTGACTGCCCCCAAGGAATCCATAACTGACAGTGACAGTATTGCTATACTGAGATCAGAGTATTGCTCAACCCTCACCAGAGAAGTTTCCTCTTGCTTCTCTAGTTATTAATATAGAGATCTATGAATAGTCAAGATGCGAAAGGTAAGAGATGTTAAGGGGCTCAGCCCTGAGTGGGATATCACTGTCCTTCCCTTAAGGCTCCAGGGAACTATACAGAAGACAGAACAGAAAGATCCTAAGGGCCAGAGGTGACAGAAGACACTAAGGAACAGCATTTTCCAGACACAGGGAAGATACATATATGTACTCACACATACTGTGACAGCATGCTCAAGTCCTGCACAAGCTCAAATTAGACAAAATCTCAGCACAGAGGAAGAGAAGTGGCCATGAATTTCCACCTCTCCCCAGGAAGTTATTCACAATTTTTTCAATATAGTGACGTTGGGTATATCAATCACACTCCCAGCAGGGCAGACCTCCATACTCAGTGGTGTCAGTCAACACCAAGTTGACTCCATGGTTTGTTTGCTTTATTTGTTTTAAGAGAGAAATAAGGTGAAGTTGGGTGGGTAGGGAAGTAGAGAAAAGGCTGAGAGGAAGTGGGGGAGTGAGACAATATGGTCAATGTATAGTGTATGAAATTATCAAAGAATAAACCTAAAACATGTTATAAAGATGAACAAAACAATAAAGAGCACCTTGGTCTGTTCTGAGAAACACCAGCATGGCTCCTAAACTCCCTAGATAACAAAAGAGGAAGAGGAATACATCATTTCATCCAATATGGCCTCTTTTCCCATTTTAAATGACATTGGCGAGGTAAGACTCTGGGTCCCTGCAGAGCTGTTTCAGGTTCTTCATCACAAAATGCTGCATTGTCAACTTATGCTTGAGTTTTAGACAAACGCTAAAAAGGGGACCTTTGACTGTTTGGTAACAAAGTTACAACACCTAATAATGTTAATAAACTTATTTTTAAATGCAAAATAATTACCAAAATGCCTCCTGGTGTCTTTTCCCAATGTGTTCCAAACCCTTCCAGGGTTTGTGACCATGACTGAAGTAGACTTCTGGCTTCGTTGAGTTTATGGTCTCTCTGGGCCAACCTGACAAGATGTTGAGCCTTACACTGTCTCTGATTTCTTGGTCCACTTAGTGACCCAGAGCACCACTCTCCTAGACTCCATGAACACTTCATGAGGTCATGGTATGAACTTACCCAAAAGGCCTGCATCCTCCTTACTGCTGCTTGCTAGTGTCAGAATATAGTTTGATCCAAGCATCCTAAGGACCACTGAGATGAAAGAAACTGAGGCTTGCAAGCCTAGAAATTAAGTGGAGGTAGGAGGATCAGGAGTCTAAGGTCATCCTAAGCTACAGAACAAGTTATAGGCCAGCCTGAGCTACATGAGTCTGTACCTCAATACAATTCTTAAAAAAGGTAGATGGTAGATAGATAGATAGATAGATAGATAGATAGATAGATAGATAGA
>LOEQ01001365.1:212274-246624 GCA_001685075.1 Bramus lutescens
GGGAGGGAAATGGGAGGAGGGGAGGAGGTGGAAATTTTTAATAAAAAAATGAGAAAAAAGAAAGCATTTAACTTAAATTTTATTTTATAGAAATCTACAGTTAAAAGACATTGGACTTAGAGATAATAACTTTGATTTTTAACATATTGAAAAATTTATAGACTGTGGGTCTTCTAAAGTTATATTGTTTACTTATATTGTGCTATTAATATGAAATCTTGGGAATAAAAAAAGTAAGGGTTAAAAAAATAAAATTGAGTTTTGAAGTGACAAAGCCATAGACAAACTATTATAAACCTATAGGGATAGTTTTTCTTATCATCCATTTTTCTTATGTAATTTTTTATTTAATTATTTAATCAAACTAGATGTAACTTGTTATAGGGTGTAAAGCAAAGTATTCCCCCCAAATGTAGAAAGAAATGCTAAACATTAATTCTTATGCTTTTCTCCAACCATTAATAATTAAATGTGATTTCCTGCATTCAGAGCCCCATAGGACATGCAGAAAGTCATTTGACCAATATACTTGAACCTCTTGATATGATACTTGATATCTTGATCTTTCGAGAGGAGAACCCACTTAACAGCTGGCTCCAGTTTTACATTTTCCTATGAATAAATCATGTTCTCCATATTTCTAAAGAAAGGTCAAGATTGCCTCAATCAAAACATTTAAAAAGCATCTTTGAAATATTAATCAGCTTTAAGGTAAATTATAGTTCTTTACAATTTTAAAAATCCTTAAAATTTATCCATATGAAAAGAAAAAAAATTATTGACACTGAGTAAAGTTCAAAGCTCATACTCGTTCTTTTTTTTTTTTTTTCCTTTTTCAGGACAGGGTTTCTCTGTGTAGCTTTCGTGCCTGTCCTGCCCTGGAACTAGCTTTTGTAGACTGGACCGGCCTCAAACTCACAGAGATCCACCTGCCTCTGCCTCCTGAGTGCTGGGATTAAAGGCATGCGCCACCACCACCTGGCTACTCGTTCAACATTTTCTAAGTACTTTTTTCAGATAAGATGCTCTTACCAAGGGTGGGGGAAATAAAGAAGACCACACAGTTTACCCTCTCCGTACTCACTAACTAATAGCTGAGGTAGGGACGGAGGCCACAGAACACAGTAATTTAGTGTTAAAAAGAAGGATGATGGAGGAACAGTGGAGTCCTCATAGGGAAGAAAATCTCGGGAGGGATTTTCTGCTTGGAATCCTTGAGGAAATTCCTAACAGTGGACGATTGACTAGGCAATGACATAGACGAGAAAGCAGAGATTCTGTGGCCCGATGTGGATTAACCAGTTTCTAGTAATAGTGTTCAGAAGGTGAATATGGGAACACTTATGCCTGGCAATTAAAGTAGAAAGGCTGATAGAGAACAAAACCAAATGATCATTGTATTCATTTTTACTAGAGCTGAAATAAGATGAAGAGTGACCTCATTATAAGTTTTAAGTTACTTGAGCCGAAGTGTGAAGGGTAGGAGAGAGGAGAGAAGGAGAGAAAGTTTAGAGTATAGTTAGAAAATGACTTAGAACAGTGGTTCTCAGCCTTCCTAACACTGTGACCCTTTATTATAGTTCTCATGTTGTGTTGACCCCAACCATAAAATTATTTCATTGCTAGTTCCTAACTGTAATCTTGCTGTCATGAATCATAATGTAAATATCTGATATCAGCTATGCGACCCACAAGAGCTGTGACCTGATAAGTAGGGAGGAGCTGACCCACCCCACCACCTCTTTCCCTGGCAGAGAGGCTATAGGAGCAGAGTCTCCTCCTCCGGAGGCTGTGGAAGTGCTGTACTGGGAGGGAAAGGTTTCAGGCCAGAAACACAGAGAGGGAGACGGATGAAAGGGGGTGGGAGGGAGAGCAGGAAGAAAGCTGGGAATGCTTATTTGCTGTGGGGTCAGAGGGCATGACGGAAGGTCTGTGAGACAACAGTAGAAAACAGAGAAAGAGCACAAGAGATGAGTATGGAGAACAGCCTACTGCTCTTCTGAGTTCTCTTTAAGTGGGTTCTGCTTGAAGGACCTAGGTGGGTCTCTCCTACTCCACTGCTGCATAGGATGGATGACCAATGTTCATGACCCGGGTTCAAACTCGCAATTAAAAGACTTTACTCATGCATTAGATCTGGTCTCTTGGTGGTCTTTGTGGGTCTGGACTCTGGGCACAACATTGATATTTATATTTCTTTTTTTTTTAAGTGACTATTGCTGTGTAGTTTTGAATGGCCTCAAACTTACCACCTTCTAGCTGTTCCCACCTTTAAGAGCTAGTATTACAGATGAGCGTCACTATGTCTGGGAAATGAGTTCTTTCTTTTTTAATACATATTTATTAGTTCTTTGAGAATACCATAAAGCGTGTTTTAGTCACCTTCACCTCCTCTCAGGCCCATCTGTAACTTCCCTACATACCAAACTCCCTATGAGTTCTTTTGTTTTAAATCATCAAGTCCAATTTGTGCTACCCAGATATGCTTGGCTGTGGGGCCTTCCAGTGGCGCCTAGTCAACTTGCCCAGGCTGTGCTCTCAGTGGAAACAGAGTCTTCCTGTCCCAGTAGCTACCCTTGTCATTAACTGCTGCTAGGCATGAGGCTGTGTGCCCAGCATCCCTCTCTGCAGGGATTTTGTCTGTCATGGGCTTGCACAGGTTCTGTGCTGTCACAGTCTTAAGAGTTCACATGCCCTGTTGAAAAAAGATACTGTTTGCTTGCAGCCATCCACTGCCTCTAGCTCTTAGCTTTTTCTCCCTTGTATTACACAATGTCTACTGAGCCTTGTGATGAAGGGATTCGTATAAATATTCCATTCAGAGAAGAATATTCCATAGTCTCGTAGTCTCTGCACTTGTCCACTCCTGCATCTCTGTTATTCACCACCTACCACGAATGGAAACTTTTCTGATGAAGGTGGAGAGATGTATTTAATCTATGGGTATAACGACAAGTCATTAGGAGTCAGTTTAGCATTATGTTTTTTGTGGGATAATATGTAATACAATAATATGTTCTCCTCTGGGGCCAGTGACCTGTCTAGCCACACGTTCTAGGCCTGGTAATTGTGCCAGGCAGGTGTGGATTTGATCTTGGGGCCAGAATAAAATCCTGTCAGGAAGTGGTTTGTTGTTTCCATGATGTCCGTGCCACTATTAGACTGTTTCGCTATTGCATGCGTGCATGCTCGGTCAGGATAGTAACTGTTGTAGCTTCCAGGGTTCACTCCCTGGGAACATTGGTGACTGATTTTCTCCTCTGAAAGCATACACAGCACCTTCAGGCAATGTGAAAGCTAGCCAGTAGGCATGAAGCTTCTAGTTCGGTTCCAGGTTGACCTAGTCCAGTTCTTGACTCAAGTATGTGGTATCTTCAGCAACAGTGTGTTACTGTCATATTCTGGAGAGTAACCAAGACTGTTGGAAATTTCCTGTAAAATTTGGGGGTCTCTGGGACCTCACTAGCAAACAACTCCAAATGAAATCACCCATTAATGGCACTGGGGTTTTTATTTGTTCACTTGTGGTATCTAGTAGGGTCAGTATTGCCTCATCATAGGGTGATTACATTTTAAATGTTTTTATATATGTACACATGAGTATGTGTGTGTAAGCTTCCACACTAGTAGCTCAGTTGAAATTTAAAAAAAAAAAAGAAAAAGGAAAATAACCACGAGGTATTAGTATACACCTTTGATCCCAGCACTGGAAGCAGAGGAAGGCGCATATCTGAGTTCAAGACCAGTTGAACTGTTCAAGAATGGTCTACAGAGCTAGTTCCAGAACAGCCAGGCCTACACAGACAAACCCTGTCCCAGAAACAAAAACAAAAGAAAGGAAGTAGGAAAGAAGCCAAACACTGACACTGAAAGGAATGGAATCCTTACTGTCATCTTGGAGTTATAGCCTAACTTCTGATAGACTTTCTATGTACATAATTTATATGCACACGTATAAATGTATGAATGTAGTACATGTGCTCATGTACACACAGGTAATTCACATATCACAACTATTTGTTCAAATGGTTCAAAAATTTGTTCAAATTTTGTGCAGA
This sequence comes from Bramus lutescens, assembly GCA_001685075.1. Taxonomy (NCBI): domain Eukaryota; kingdom Metazoa; phylum Chordata; class Mammalia; order Rodentia; family Cricetidae; genus Bramus; species Bramus lutescens. The sequence goes on from LOEQ01001365.1 coordinate 216,333, forward strand.
CGTTCTGATACTTAATTCTGTATGCTATCCCTCTGACACACTTGGACCCTGTGGTAGTTCTTCCGGGTATGTGATCAAAGATGTCATTTTTATTATCTGTGGATGGTCTGATTGTATGACTTAAATAATTTAACACTCTCCATAGCTAAATTTTGTCTCTAATTTATATTATATCTGCCTTAGAGTTTAGAAGAACAGCCTTTCTTTTGAAGTGAATTATTTCACATTTAAAAAATTCATTAACATCTGGTTAAGAGTCTTGGTCTCACTCTAAGTGATATCTAAGTAGTCTTTGTTAGGTCTGTCCAGTTCCGATGTTAGAAAATTATCTTTATTTAACATTGTCAATATAGCAGTTCTCTTCAGTGATGTTGCTTTATCATACAGATAATAGGTTTTCTGCCCCACTCCCACCCCAGCAAGTTTCTCTGATGACCTAATAAGCCAGGTCAAGCTGAATTGAAAAAATAACAACAGGTAAGTATAACAGCGGGGAGTTACTTGAGCAAAGCAACTCCTAGCCAGAGTCTCAGGTCCCAGAAATGGAGGTCAGAGAAGTTGCATGCTGAAGACTTTATAGATTATAGGCAAAGGGTGATGATGTATCCACCACAAGCTGGGTTTGTGACCAAGAAGTCAAAAGCAGAGTGCATAGGTGGGGAGTTGGGCTGCTGAGCCTCATGGGAGGAGACTCCAATAGCCTCCAAGAATGCAGAACTAGGTAGGTACCTTTCCTTTGTTTGGAGACTCTCTTAGTGGGCAAGCTTTGGTGGGGGGCAGGCGGAAGATGGGGCTTTCAGGACCATATAGGGGCAAATCAGAGACTCCAAACAACAGACTTAACTGCTGCCCTTTGTTGACAGCTTCTAAGAAGTTAAGATACAGTTATAGAATAGAGACTCTGAAATCAGACCAGTTTAGGATTGAACACTAATCCTGTGTCTAATTGGATGACAACATCAGAGCTTCAAATTTAAAATAGGAGTGTCTGTTCCTCCCTAAAAGGCTGTGGTCTAAGGTCTTATTCACTTCCAAATAATAAACACCATTGTTTGTACTCTTCGCGATTTCTTAGTTCAATTTCCTCTCTTCATACTGTGTTAGAGACTGAATTGAGCTCAGTGGCCCTCCTCTTTTGGAGTGTACATGGAATACAAAACATGTCATGTACATGGAATACATACCATATCAATGACCAAACAGGAGAGACCACATGGAAGGTATATCCCATCATTGTCTTTCAGAATTATTTAAGCCTAAGCAGAAAGAGCAGCTTTAGCTTTCTGGTTGTTACAAATCACAAATCATTTCCCAGATCACCTAACATGTTTCTGTCCACAGGCAACTTAGGTAGAACAAACTGTTACCTGCTAATTGTATCATTGTACGAATCTCTGACACCAGTATATTTTACCAATTAGATTTCAGAATATTTTAAATAATTTATGTGACATTTAGAGCATTTTACTTTTTTCCAGAAAGAAAAAAAGAAGCCTCAGCCAGACACACTGAATTTGCTGACCTCTCCACCCCCTCTGTTTTTCCCTGAAAACAGTGTTATCTGATTAAATGTTGTAAACATATGCTTTAAATAGCAATTTCTCCTAAGCCTTTTATAGGTGATTACCATTTGGAAATGAAGACCATCTAAATGAGAACAAAGGCTTTATTATTCAGAGTTTATTATAGCTCAAGAGTCAGCCCTTCACCAAGTTTGGCAGATGCTCAAAGGCAGGCAGATGAATGAGAAAGCAAACATGGAGGAGACAGTGCAGCTGCACCTTGCCTGGAGGCTGTTGGTCTAGGACATCTCTAGGAGGCCATCAGTAGGAAGGGGGCATTCTAAATGATTCCTTAGGGATGCACATCTGCCTGATTTGGGGTTTGTTCTAAGTTATAGTGGGGTCAAATCATTAATGAATGATGTCTGTTGTTAATGAGTTATTCGTGGCCATCTGAGGCCAATGTTTACCTGGAGTTGCTCTTTGAATTCTTAGGCTTGTTGGTACAGGGTTGAGGTCTGACTTTTGGCTGTTGTCTGTTTGTATCTTCAGTTTGTAAGCCATTCCCTTTCAGAAATGAAAACTCTGTAAAATTTGTTCTTCAGCAACATTACTAAGGAAGAGACATTTGAAGTCATTCATTATAGTAAATACATTCTCATGGGGCTGGAGAGATGACTCAGTGGTTGTAAGAGCTTGATGCTTTTCCAAAATACCCAAGTTTTGTTTCTGGCATCCACACTGGACATCTCCAGAGCATCCAGCACCTCCTTCCCCCCATGGGCACTTGAACACATGTGGCATACACAAAAAGGTATATACGATTTCACAGAAGTAAAATTAAAAATACATCTTTAAAGATATATTCTTGCTCTTTTACTTTAGAAATATACTTTTTAGAAGTATTTTAGTAAGGGTTGATGCTGGCGATACATAAAATAAAATAACAGAAATTGATCCCCTGGTGTTGTTTACCCAAGAGCAGTCCTCATTTGTTCTGAAGAGTTCTGATCTCTCCTGAACAAAGCAGTCATTTCTATTTATTGAACAGCACAGCAAACACGCTATTGAAAAGGAACGAGGGATTTTTGTCCTAGTCTTTTACAGGAGTCTCACAAGGGAGGAAATTGTTTTTCTGGCCCTGTTGACTCAAAATAGCACACAAAGCCGCAATCAGATATTATCAGTCTATGCCCACATGTTGCTGTCAACTGTCTTTGTCAGGGAGCATTGCTTTCAATGCCTCACTGCTTCCAGAAAATGGTCTCACCACACTTTGTGCACACATACGTTGTTCTGAGTCAGGGACATGAATAGGTCATGAAGGAGAAATAAAGAACATGATAACCTTAGGCACTCCAAAGCATGGTAGGACTGATTACATTGTTTTCTAAAGTCAGCTCCAAACAGGTTGAATACATAGTATGTAAGCAAAGTGATTATAAATTTATAAATGACCTCAAATCACATTGATAAGCATGTGAGAGATGGGGTGAAAGGTGGCTGGTCAAGGCAAGCTTCGAACAGCATTTCACACAGCAGCCAGTGTCACATGAGGTCATGAGATCCAGATGCAATGAGGAAGATGCACTTGTTTTCTAGGGTCTCTCATCTAATGATGACAGAACAAAAATTTAAATCCAGGAAGTTTAGAGCTATAATCTCAACTATTAAAGGTGAAAGATCATGGAAATATGTCAGATCATTGCATAGGGTACTGTGTGTCATTTGCTGTTCTCTTACTGGAAATGGACCCTGAGTTAGACTCTCATCTTTCTAGAGGCCCACACAAGAATAACTGTTGACTTATTTGCTTCCTGGTATCTCCAAGATAGTGTTCTCATTGCTATGGACAAGCACAATCACTGCCAACTTTAAAAATCAGAAATAAATACCCTCGCTGTATTGTTCAAGAAGTTATGTAATGTATACTGAACTTTGATAGTCTATCTAAGCAACTCATTGGGATTAGAATTGCCTAATTGTTTTCCATTTTAATTTCGTGGGTTTTGTATTATTTAACAAGATTACACTACTTAGTTAAAACAGTTTGCAAGATTTATTGACCAGAAAATAAAGCTATATTGTGTTGTAGAATATGACTTTAACTTGGCAAAGATGTGTTTCATTTGTTTATACTGCATTTGTTTAATTAGAGAGATGTAAAGATGTATTGCTTTGCCTTCCTAAGGAACCTGATTGGTCTAATACAAAGCTAAACAGCCAGTAGCCAGAAATAGAGGCGTAAGTGGGGCTGGAGAGAAAAGGAAAGAAGAGAATAGGGGAGAAAAAGAGGGAGTCACCCAGGGCCAGCCAGTCAAGCAGCCACTAGCTAGAGAGGGATGGAGTAGAACATACAGAGGAGAAAGGTAAAAAGCCCTGAGGCAAAACAGAGAAAGAGAAAGAGACTTAAATAAGTTATAAGAGCTAGTGGGAAAGCATAAGATAAAGCCAAGCATTCGTAACTAATAATAAGTCTCTATGTCATGAACTGGTTGGGAACCCAAAGAAAGCCTGCTACAATGCTATTGTTGACGTCAGCCAATATATTCTCTGTTCTCAGAAATTTCTCATGAAGCTTCATTGTTATATATATCAAATGTTTTCTTACATATGTGATGACTTTAATAAAATTTTACATCTGAGATAGCCATCTCTGTGATATTTCTTACTAAGAGATAGCTTACTTAAGGGATATAAATGAATTTAATCAAATATATAGGGAGATAAGAGGAATTGTTGAGTCATCCATTCTTTAAAATCACTACCTTCTTCCTTTTATCGTATACAGGAAAGTAAAAGTAGTCAGGAGGAATTAGAATGGCAACAGCATCAGCCAGCAGTGGTACCAATACCCTGACTCTGCTGGTGGCTTACGTACACCCTCTCAATTTACACTGCTCTCCTCACACTTCAACACTGACTCTCCAGAAATCAGCATCTGCCCTCCTCCATTTGCACCTGCTAACTTAGCACTTTCCTGCCACTATGTCTCAATTAATATGGATTTTAAATGTATAGTTTACTGGGAAAATAGGCCTTTTAATTATAAAAAAGAATTAAACTAATGTCTATCATCATCATCCCAGGACTTGGAAAAATGATCAGGAAAACTGCCACAAGTTCAAAGCCATCCTGGGCTACATAGTGGAGTTAAGGTTAGCCTGGGCTATGGAGAGAATATATCTCAAAATAATAACAGCAATAAAAACTCCTCAGTTAAAATTATCTCATATTGTTTAAGCAGAGATTTATGTATGTAGGAAACACTAATCTTCAGAAACACAATGACACTGATGTATAGAGTCATAGAGGATTTCGTTTATTTTATAGGTCTTGTGAAGAAAATTCATTTTTGCACCAAGTAATTTATGTTGAGAATTAAGGCTTTTGGCAAGAGTCCCCCCAACACTTCTGTGAGAGACAGGTGCTTATGTTCCCTCTCCCATGCTGTAGGTTCCCCATGGGCCTGTCTGTGGTCTGTGGCTGATACTTCTATCCAATGGAAAATTCTCATGGCCAATGTGTGTCTTTAGCAGCTGCTGCTTCAAATATTTCATCCTCTGGGGTCCCAACCAGTGTAAGAGTAGGGTGTAGGTACACTGGACATGATGTAGGATTGTTTTAGAATTGTATTCAGATTGCCATGGAGATGAGTACAGGTCCTGGCACTTCTGTATCTGGGATGCTGAATATAGACTTAAAAGACAAGCAACGGGAAATGAACTTTTTAACTATGGATGCTTCCTAATTTACCACCCCCTTCACTTTGGGGTAGCATCCATGAAGTGAGAAAGTAATGGACAAAATGGCTTCACAAAGATGAAAAATAAAACTAACTTTTTAAAAAATGTAAAATAATTCTTATTCAGTGTACAAATTGAAATTTTCATAATCCTGGTTTATCATAAAACATCATCAAACTTTTATTTTTAGGACATTTTACTTACTTTAAATTATAAAGTATTTGATAAACTTTTACCATCTTGTCGCCCAGCCCAAGAACTGAAACATTCTTAGCCAGATGTATTTCATACATCATTTTGGGTTGCATCATACACACGGGTACAGTTAATACATTGTTTCTTTTTATTTTTGGACTTTATATACACAGCTTAGGCTCTGGGATTCTTTGGGATTATCTTTGGCTACAAAGATCATCCGTACTGTTGTTTGGGGACAGAGTCTCTTCATTCCCTGCCCGACTTTGCAGGCCTGTTGCTACTGTTAATTTCTCTGTGTAGTGGGCTTTTGCTTTAATTGTATTCTGTCTCTCACAACTTGATGGGCTATGAAATATCACTGCTTCCTTTTCTGTTATTCACATTATTTGACAAACAAGATCGGTCAAAAGCCAATGTTGTAACATGTGTCAGTCTCACACAGAAAATAGTGCTGGGGGATTCTTTGGTGGATACCAGGAAAATGATTCCTAGCAGAACAGATATAAAGGCAACACTGAGTTCTTATTTTAATCTCAGATGGGTTATAAGTTTAAACCAATTAATTCAGAGCTGCTGTCAGTAGCACAATTATAGTACACACCTCTTTTTATAGTTATCACTATATTATATCATCTGGTGAATTAATTATTGCTTAGGAAATGAGCCTACACTGTTATGGGCTACTAACAACAGCAAGAAACATTTGAGTCCTGCTCAAAATGGGTGTTTCTCACTTTTAACAATTACCTGTTACAAAATTTTCATCACCTGGTACTCTTGAATTATAGAAAAAGATATGATATTCTCTCTAATGAAACTTTTAAAGAAAAAGTTACTGTTGTAATTAAAATTTAGATATTAGTTTTTAAAAAAAATCACCCATGTGTGTCTCCATTATCAGTTTTGTGCTTGGATTCTTCTAGACTCACAAGGTAGTGAAGCTAACCTTCAAGCTGTGCTTTTCCTGTTGCCTGGTGTTATTTCTGCTGTTTATGATTTCAGTTCCTACTTACCTTGTGTTTTCCTACACAATAGACAGTGGATCTAAGTATTATTTATAGGTTGAATTCAAACCATGGTACTAGTGTTCAAAATGAGTCTTCATCCAGCCAGATTAAAACTTAAAAAGCAATAAAATGTTTCATTCAAGCCTTTACTCCCTGTTTTAATACCCATGATGTTTCAGTTTGAGGCATCTCTTTTTCTATTAAAGATTTCCAAATATCTTGTGTGGGGGGAACATAAGCCTCTTTGTATATCCTCTGCTGACATTTCTGTATTGACATTTCTGATCCTGCCATCTAAGTGAATCTTTAACTTTTAAAATCATAGTGCCTCTTGTACATGGAGAAAAATACATCAAAGATTTAGCAGTTTTCGCTTTAGAGACTGATTGAGGAGCTAGAAATGTAATTCATTAAGAAAGAATACTTGCTATGGACACAGGAGCACCTGAAATCAAATCTACAGCGCTTATGCAAAAGCCAGGAATGCGGCACATGCCAGTAACCCCAACACTGGGGAGGATGAGACAGGCCCATCCCCAGAGCTCACTAACCAGTTACCTAAGAAGGTGAACACCAGCTTCACTGTGATACTTCATTTCAAAAACATAAGCTGGAAAGCAGTGGAGGAAGACACACAGTGCGCCTGGCCTCTACATGGTCATTCATAGGCTCATATACCTGTACAGATGTGTTCATTCATACACACACACACACACACACACACACACACACCCCACAGAGAGAAAATACAGACACACACACACACACACACACACACACACACACCACAGAGAGAAAATATATTTGAATTACAGAAAGAACGAATGTTTTTCTTTCCAAAGCAAAATTTACTATAGCTGTTGTTCATTTTTCCGCAATTCTGCAGGCAGAATCTTGGTCCAGCTCCTGTCATCTTACATTTGGATTGCAGAAGAGGAGCCTTTGGGAAAGTGGCCCGCTTTTCATCCCTCTTAACTTCTGTCAGTTTCTTACAGAGCTGCCAGCTCTTCCTTAAACACCCTTTCTTAAATGTTCTTTTTCACCAAGCGACCCTTCATAAACTGGTCCAGACAGCACAGCATCACAGTTCGCCTATGTGAGAACTGCCAGCTCACCTTCCCTCTTGGAGCACCTAAATAACACCCGTGCTGTGTGACCCACACCTGTCTGCATCACTGCCCATGTCCAGCCTTGCTCATGCTATTCCTGTCTTTCTCGTGCTCTGTTTCCGTTCCTCCTGGCCTGTCACTTCCTCTGATGAGTGGTTGCAGAGAGCCCATTTAATGGCAGATTTGCTGCATCCTTCTTTGCTCATTTTTGACATGTTTTTACTATTTTTGTGCTGCCTTAATTTATGTATTCCCCACTTAAAATGATCACACTTTTCTGTCATCATTTTAAAGAGGAAATATGTGATGCTTTTGTTCTACCTAAAATTGTCTGTGATGGGCTGTCATGCCAGCTGCAGCCCACATGTGGCAAGTTTGATGAACCTCCTCGGTGTCTCTTTATGACTCGCAGAGCACTGCAGTGTTCTTGTGTGCTCAGGTAAAAACCTGAAACGGGTTTGCTTTATCCGTAATGGAAATGTAAGTCATTTTCAAAATCCCTCACTGCAGTTCCCAGTGTTTGTCTGAAGTGAACTGTGCATTCGGCAAGCAGTGCTGTGGTAGGCTGTGCTATACAGAATAGATTACACGAGCCTGTAGAGCAGGGGTTCTCAACCTCCCTGATGCTGTGACCCTTACAGTTCCTCACGTAAAGCCCCCAATCATAATATTCTATTTTGTAATGAATTTGCTACTGTTACGAATTGTAATATAAATTTATGATATGCAGGATATCTAATATGTGACCACCAAGGGGATCACAACCCACAGGATAAAAACCACTGCTTTTGAGACCGATTGGTCCCTAGTCCAGCCCTGATATTATTATCAAACCTCAGCATTTATTTCCGAGTTAGGCTGATTTTCCTTTAGAAATGCCACAGGTACTGGCGTATATATGAAGTAATGAGCTAGTATATATAAAAATTCAATTTGGAACTCAGAGGCAAGCACAGTTTTCATTTATTGCAGACATTGCTACAGAATACACTTTAGGCATTTATTGCCAGGCTAAAATCCATGGGTGAGATAAATTCTATACACAGTTATTGCTAAGAGTTACCTCAGCTCTCCTCAGTTCCCAGTGCACCCCAAAATAAAAGGCAGCCCACTCTTTTTTATTGGGATATCAAAGGGTTCGTGCATTTCCCAGCATTCCACAAGGAGACATGAATCTCTTTAGAATCCTTGAGTAGAGCACTGAACTTTCCCTGTCAGGTAGGAGTGCTGTTGTTGATGGCCTGTCCCATTCAGATGGGATGAAATCAAATGGAGGGTTCCGGCAGTGCCAGACTTCACGTGTAAAAGTGTAGTGGGTCTTTGTCAGTGTGACAGTAGACAATGGGGGGGCGGCTCGCATGAGTCATGGGGTGCTCCCTTCCTTGGGTAGTCATCCCCACAGTGAGCACACTGCAGAGAGTTCTCCTAGTTGACAAGGGCTCCATGTGCCCAAGACCCTAAAGATGATGTTCTTTTTTTCTCTTACATCAGGCTCTGTATGAATAACATCATTTGACTCCCACAACTCCAGAAGGCAGATTGGTATTATTCTAATTGTGCTGTCAGGTAAATGGACCCAGAGATTAAATAATGTACATTAGATAACAAAACTAGAAATTCAGTTTTGACTTTCTGAATCAATATACTTTGTTTTTATTTTTATTTTTTACTTCAAATGTTTTGCTGTTTGTTTTTCTTCTCCCAAATAGGATTTTAACTCAGGGAAGCATAGAGTTTCAAAGTCCTTTTTTTATACTACAGATGTATGTGAGGGTAAATTTAGGTGATTTTGATGAAAATAAAGATGCTATTAAATTATTACCAGAAAATAACTTATGCATTTTTGTTTAGTTTTTCCACTATAATAGTGACTTATAACTAACTACATGTGCTCATCTCAACCCCAAGGAAGCTGAGGCAGAAGGATTGCTGTGTGTTTGAGACTATATCTTGGGGTATATTGCAAGTTCAGCCAGATCTATGTAGTGAACCTCTGTCTTAAAAAAAATTAAAGAAAAAAAACATAATCTGTAAACCTGATTTAATGCAATTATTCTGTTTTGGTTCCTACTGGGTTTAAGAGACAAGGCCAGGATTGAACCATAAAATACTTAATTTCCACAAATCAGATATGGGATAGCACCAAGCCTGACAACCTTAAAATTTATCCCCAGAACCCACATGCTAGAAGGAGAGAACCAACTCTGTAGTTTGTCTGATACATGTGCCCACACATACACACACCATATAAATACATAAATGTAAAAAAGTTAGATATTTCAGATACTTGGCTGCATTTCTTTTAATTACTGATCACCGGTCCAAATTGGAGCTAAGAATAAATAGGCAAATCAGTAACTACAAATTATATCAACTGTCCTTTGGTGTGAACTCTGATTATGGTATTGGATAATGATATATAAAGATCATGAAGGAAGACTGCAAAGACAGCACAGTTACTGAAGAGCCTACTGTGCACGCAGGAGCCCCTGAGTGTGGTCTCTGGCACCAACATAAGGTGCCAGACATACTAGGACACCATGGAGGAGACAGATGAATCCGAGGTCCCTGTGAGAGACGGTGTCTCAAAATACTAATGTGGACAGGTCCTGAGGAACATCCTGAAGTTGACCAATGGCCTCCACACACATGCACACACACATGTATATACATCCCCGCATGTGTACCCCAGGTTTGAACACTTCCTACTTTTTTCAATGTAGTGCCCTTTAATTCAGAATATCAAATTACTGGATGTCATAATATATACATTTAATCCCATACTCAGGAGGCAGAAGCAGCTGGATTGCTGTAAGTTTGAGGCCAGCCTGATCTACATAGTGAGTTCTAGGACAGCCAGGGCTATGTAGAAAGACTATATCTCAATAAGTAAATAAATAAATAAATAAATGGAAGAATGTCAGATTGCCAATTTATGTAGTGTATATAGAAGAAATAAGGAATTTAAAACAGTTTTCAACTTGCAAACATTAGTGATTATATGTATATATAAAATTATATATAATGTATGGTATTAAATATTACATATATGTATTTTGTTGTAATTCATTCCACATTACATAAGTACTACCACCATGATCTATATTATGAGTGATGTTTCAGGACCAGTGTGAGTGGCACATATTAATCAAGCTTTTATACACAAATATGGACTTCAAGCTATGATAGTGTTGTAAAGAGGGGGTGCACATTTTTATGAGAGCACTGTGCTGGAGGACATGTTAGATTGAGGAGTCATGAAAGACCTTTTTTGAAAAATCTGTCTCTTTTCCTAAGGTCTACTAAGTGATCAAGAGTTCTATAGGACAAGAGTTATGGGAGGCAAAGTTCCAAATAACCAGACCATATGTCTGAATCCTGAAGGAAGTGTTGAAATGCCATGCAGGAGATCAGAGAGAACAGTGTCTCCACAAGTGGGGAGGGAGCCTAGCCATTGAGGCTGGAGTCAAAGAAGAACCACCATTCCTTTGCTCATGGGCTATAGGAAGTTTTGAAACCGCAGAGAGGCATGATAGATAGCTCTGTGAATGGAATACTATTGGCAAAGTGTGCAAAAGTAATCCAGCGATGTAAGAAGGATGTATGGGCCAGTTAACTGCTAATGAAGCAGGGAAGGGAGAAGGAGAAAGATGAGACACAAAATGGTTTTTATAAAAATGAGGTTGAGAATGAATTGGAGACATTTGGGGACTAAAATTAATAAGGTTCACTGACAAAATGGTAACTGTATCAAGAGTACTCGCTTATAAATTTGGGTAGATTAAGCAAGTTAAAGCAAAGTAGAAATGGATTGGTTGTGAAGAAAACCTTGGGTGTTGAGTACAGGTATAATATATACATACCTTTAAGACATCACAGTAAGAATATGCAATAGACACTCAAAGATACAGTTTTGGAGCTTAAAGAGAATTGAATGAAATGGGGATGTATCTCAGAGGTGTAACCATGCCTAGAATGTGCTAGGCCCTTGCTTTGATACATGCCCCACACACAAAATAGAAAAAGGGAGGAAGTATAAATCTGGGGTTCTGTTCCTGAAGGTCATCTGCATGCAACTGTGAACAGAAGCCCTGAGTCCATTGCTCAGGGAAGTCCTGCAGACAGAGAGAGGGTGAGGAAGCAGCTTACGACCAGATGCTACAGACTCTCATTTCCATGGAAACAGAAGAAAGCATGCCGAGGAGGAAGCACAAAGGTATGGAAAAGCAGTGCCATGTCCTGAGATGTCCAGTCACTCATCTCTGTGCTTGGGAATGTCTGGAAGGGATATTAATGCAGTGTAGTCAAGAGTCCAAGAGAGATGAAGACAAGAAAATGCCTGTTGAGTCTAAGAGCAGCAGGAAACAAGGTGATGCAGAGTAAAATTCAATGATTACAAAAAATGATTTTGAGAACCATAGAGGAAAACTCTTCCCGATGTTTTCCTCAGGGATAGTTTCTACTTTACCAGTCCTTTCTTCGCTAACCTTTCACATATAAAATCTCCATCTGGACATCTTATTTCAAATCTGCTTTCCTTAGGCCTCTTTTATTCAACCCAATTAAGTGAACATATTCCTCTTGTAAATTCTCTTTCGGAGAATTTCATAAATAACCACTTAAAACTATTTCTGTATTTGTCAGTTAGTATAGTTGTCAAAAAGTAAATTCTTGGTGGGTGTGGTTCTAAGAGCCTGTAATCACGGTATCTAGGAGGTCTAAAGAGGAGTCTAGAAGTGCAGAATCACACCCAAGGCTACATGAGACCCTCTCAAGAAAAGCAAAGGAAATGCATTCTGTTAGGTATGCATCTGCTTTTATATATACATGGCACATCTAGTCTTCTACTGGTCTAATTTAGTGTGAGCTCATCTTCAGTGTGAGTGGCTTCTGGGTGAGGCGTATGTGCTTTGTGGTGTGGGCAGAAGACCACCAGGCTAACTTATACTTTGTTGTGATATTATAGTTTTGACTAATGAAGGACTTATTTTAAAGTTACTATTTTTTAAGTTCAACATTTCTGAGTTAGAAATGCCAATTTAGCCCCACGCCCACAAATAATGTACACTGCAGTGAATTTACCATCCTAGAGCCTCTTCGTCAAGCCAAAGAGGCTTTTGAGCCACAAACACCCATTCTCACCTGTTGCTCTGCACAGAAAGGAGAGCTTTGATTTACATCTGTAGTGTGTATGTGTTGGGGAGGAGTGTTAGTTAACCCTTCATCCTTCATCCTGAATTTTTATTCTACCAGCCCTGAAGGAAGACTTCTGTGTTAATTTGGTTCTCCATATTGATCAAAAGTGGAGGATTAGGGTGATATAAAAAGCTTTCCTAGTTATTTCTTAAAATATGTAACTTTTGATGGCTGGTATGGAAGCTAGCATACGTTAGAACTCCCAAACCGTCAGGTTTGGAATATGTATTTATGCAAATTTGGAGTCATAGTCTGAGACAGAAATATAATTTCTTATGACACAACAATGACATTTGTAAAAATTTACATTTCTTTAAGAATCATACACTTAAAGGATTCTGAAAGGTATATTTAAAACTTCCATGTGCTGTTTTCTTAATCATTGCTATTTCCTGATAAGCTTAATAGCTAAGGTCTTTCTATGATAAGGTGTGAATGTTGTATCAGTCTTATGGAAAAAATACAGTAAAATAATAATTAAATGTTGGAGTAATTTAAGTTTCTGTGAAGAGGTTAAATATAATGAAAAATAAGAAATTATTTTTATGCATAGTCCATAGAGTCGGGTATTTAAGAAGTGGACTTTTATGATTTTTAATTAAATATCCTCCATGCATGATATACAAATAATGCATAATACACATTTGTTTTTATCAATCAACTTCTGTTTAATCCTACGTTTTACATGGGTTAAAAAGTGAATCTTAGCCTATGTAGTGTCAACACTCCATCCCCTTATGTCTGTGTTTTAAAATTTCTGGTGCTTTTTATGTATCAGAATGTTGGTAGGAGAGATGAATTGTTGGCCTGACTGATGTCTGTTGAGCAGTCAGCATAGTTTCTTGTGCTGGTGAAACAACCCTTGCTATTTACTCAGTGATGACTCAGTATCATCTTCTGTTGTTCCTTACTCCCCTATGCATGAAAGAATTCAGAAGCTTTGCTTTCTCTGTATTTTGAAGATGGCATCGTGTGGGCAATATTCAACTTAGAGCTAGTATAAGGTTGATGGTCAGGTAGTGAGCCACCAATGTGTTGCCATAACCCTATAGCACCTTCAACTAGTTTGTGCTGAGTTACAATGTCTTGCCATAACCCCAGAACCCTATAGTACCTTTGTCTAGCATATGTTGAATACAATGTCTTTCCAGAACCCTTTATCACCTATAGTATAGTGTGTGTTGAGCATAAGAGGACAAAGAGGGAAGGAGCCTGACAGAGGTCCTCCAAATCCATCACTTGTACTGAGAATCATAGACTTTGAAAATAAAATACCACAAAGTTTATCAATTTAACACCTTTGTTATATATGTAGTATGTATTATTCATTCCTTGGGACAGCAAAACTTCATCTGCTTCTTCCTGAATAAAGTAGGGTGATGGATAAACAAAACTGCAAACAATCAAAACAAGCAAACAAAAACATTGGTTGATATATTAATATATACATGGTTTTCTGCTGCAAAGAAATGTGGGTAAAGAATAAGGCAAGAGAAGCCATTAAAATTTAGAAGAAAAATGACAAACCCAACAGACCATCTTGTACTTTGTACATGGTGTTGTACGATGTGTCTTGGGAAGAGCCACATTTAGTGTTTCTGAGCCAACTGATAAATTTTTGTTGGCGGTGGTATACTAAGCAGTGTTTTTTTTTCTAATAGAATCCCAGTGATACCTCTTGTCTACCTAGAAATCAGACACTAGGGTCTTTTATTTATTGATTGATCTTTATAAGAAATGGGATACTTCAACTCAAAATAAAAATGTGAACTCAAGAGATATTATTTAAGACTCTAAAGAAATAAATCAGAGTTGTTCCTTAAAAAACAATTTTACATGCATTTGGTCTTGTGAAAATTATTTCTTGCACTTTATTGCACTTGGCTCTCATATTCTTTTTTCTTAAAGATTTATTTTTATTTGCATGTGTGTGTGGGGGGGTGTTTATGGAGTATGTGCATGTGAGTATAGGTGCCTGCACAGTTTGTTGTAATTACAGGAGGTTGAGAGCTGCCTAATGTTGGTGCTAGCAACCAAACTTGAGCCTGTTGCAAGAACCATGCATGTTTGTAACCATTGAGCCATCTGTAGTCTCTTTGCTGTCATCAAGCCTAGTTGTAAAGGCTGTTTTCAATATTTCACAGGTGTCTCAAGCAGTCACTTCTTTGGGATCTGCTCCTAGAGAGTTCTGTGTTCTTTGAAAAATATTGTGATGCTTGAAGCATCATGTATTTTTTGTGCTCCCAAATGATATTTTAATTTCTAGGGACTCAGATATCTCTACCTAAAGAGTTTCCTACTTAGTAAATGACCTTCTACTGAAGATGTGCCTTAGATCTATCTATTATGCAATCTTGCCTTTGAGTCTACCTGAGTATCAGATTATAGTCTTTCTACAAGTTTTATTATGGTTAATGGTGTTGGACACTGTGCATATCATAGGAATAGTCAGGTATTTCTGAGCTGCACAAATACAGACAAATAGTTCATTTCACAAGATGGCCTCCATGTACTCTGGGCAGTTGCTAGGTCACATGATATGATATCCTTTCTCAAAGAAAGACTACTGAGCAGATTTCAGGTTATCCACCTGAGTGGGCTACAAGCCTATATAGACTGTGAAACGTCTTTAGGTTGTCAGTTCTACAATGATATAGTATGGTGGTGTTTTCTCTTCAGTTCAGATCCCTAACCACAGGAGACTCATTTTGCCTCACATGAAGAGCCGCAGTGGCAAATACCATGTTTTGTTTCTCTTGCTGTGCTGCTGTCTCTGAATATAAGAACATTTCAGTCCCTTTCTTGAGGATCTTTAGTGGTTTCCACCAATCGCTCATTTCAGAATATAACTGCATACCTGCTATTTTGGCTCTTTTTGTGAGAGAGGAGGTTTATGCTGGGTGTGTTTTTTAGCATCTCCCTATACAATTTTGAACTACAACCACCATGTGTTGCAAGTGACACCCCATTGATCTTTGACTACAGGTTGACCTTTGTTTCTTAAACGTTTTTGAAGTACTTTATTGATTGAGCATGAGAAACAGTTGTCTCTTTCAATGCTGCTTGCTTCTGTTCCTCCTTTAATAATGTTTGAAGTGAACTTACCTTTTCCTTTTGTATGTACCATGTCAAACAAGACCAACAGCAACCAAGTCGTGCTACTGAGATCTTTTTCCTATGTTTTCTTAGCTCTCTCTCTCTCCTTCTCTCTCTCTCTCTCTCTCTCTCTCTCTCTCTCTCTCATTTCCAGTTTGTCAGAGGTGACAATGTCTCCCAAATGCATTCCAATGCATGACATGAGTGGTCACTTTTCTAGTAGCTAATAGTGATTTATTCACTAAGTCAATATCCTTATTTTGGGCTGTATTATATAGGTACTTCTGTCCCTGAACCCTTCTCTTAGTCACTCTGCCTAAATCCCAGTGGCCCATGAATAACAGAATTTATGTAGTTACCTGTTTCTAAGTTACCTGTTCTCTGCTGTGTTTTAGTGACTTTCCAGTGTCCATCTCTAGAATGATAGAGCAGCCACTACTGGTGGCCTGGCAGAACTTAAAAAATGACTTTACGAAAACTGTTAATGTATGATTTTCATTATCCTTGCTCTTTTTTCTTGGGACATATTTACGGCCAATATTGATGTCAGCAAGTAGACATATTTAATTCCTTGGTAGGGATTAAAAACATACAAACAGATACAGAGAAACCTCATCTACCCCAGCATTCCATCAACTATGATATAAAGTTCTGTAATTAAGGAGTTGGGCAGAACTCAGCAAAATCCCCAGATGCATATCTTAAGAGCGAGTGCAAAAAAATCGCCAACTGCTTTCTGTGGGATCATTACATTTATTCACAAAATTGTAATGTGTTTATTACTCAGTTTGAAAATCTAAACATGAGTGCCAATTAAGTTGCCCAACAGGTAAACGTGCCTACTACCACTCATGATGATAAGCATTTTAGAGCCAGGCTCCACGTGATAGGAGGAATCAACTTCTCCAAGTTATTCTCTGGCCTGTGGTATACACGTGCATGTACAAAATAAATTGATCAATTTAAAAAAAAAACATTAAGAACCCAAATGCTATGTGAGAGAAAAGTGTATCCATTGATTAGTATATCAAGGGGAAGGTAGTTTCACTAAGGAAAAGTATGAATATTAAAATCAGAACCCAAACTTTTTCTAACTGTAGAAACTATGCAAAGGCTAACATGACTGTAATGGCTTTATTTATTAAACTTTTATATATTTTTGTGTGCATGCATATATAAGCCAGAGGACAATTTGTACAAGTTGGTTCTCTCCACAATGTGGGTCTTAGGGATCAAACTCAAGTCTTTATGCTTGGTACCTTTACCAGCTGAACCACCTCACCAGCTGAGTTATCCCACCAGTCCAAGGGGTTTATTTTTTTAATGGAAGGAAAGTCTGTGAAATCTAGCAAGCATAGTAAAATAGACATTTTGGGAAATAAAGTAAATTTAAACTAATAATGATAAACACAAAAAGTGATCTATGTAGAAGAGAACATGAATTCCCTTGTTTCCACCAGCCAATAGTAATGTAATCCAAAATAAACATGAATCATTATAAAAAAACTGTCATGTAGAAAACATATAAGGAACATATAGGAAACATCTTATATAAACATCTATATAGTTATTGTTACTTGCTTCCCTATACCATTTGCTGTCAATAAAAGATAGTTACAGCCCTTTCCCATCTAGCCTGGGATAAGTCTTCAAAAGCCTCAACACAAACTCCAAATACTTTGTGTAGTCATTGTTTGTTGAATAATCGTCACTACTTATTTAATGAACTTGGCTAGAAACATGTAACGTTACTGATACTGCTATAACTTAACAAGCTCTAACTAAACCATGTTTAGAAATTAATATTTGACAGAGCTAGAGATGAATCCCAGTGATTAAGAACACTTAAAGGCCAGTTCCCAGCACCCATATTGATTGGCTCATAACTGCCTGTCGCTCCAGCGTGAGGGCTTGAACAGCTCTGCTTTCCAGACCTGGTCTACCCAGAAAATGCTGCTGAGAGAGCAAGGAAAGACAGTCCAGAAAGTGTTCTAATTCGGTTGCACTGAAGGCCGTTAATGGTTATGTAAATAGTCCCCTTATTGTGTTAAGAACAGAATGCAGGTTAGTGGGCTGAAGAGAGGGTAGGAAGTAAGAAGCAGCAGTCACCTACAACACAGTGAGTCTCTTAGGACGTTTTGCTGTTGAAAGAGAGAAGAGAAAGACAGCCTGAGCTAAAGAGGCAGTTTTTGCTTTACACATTTGCTTGGGTACAAAGTTTGTAGAGCATGCCTGTCACACTGAGAGGAATGGACTAGCTGAGAAGAGGGAATAAGCAGGAGTATTGGAGGCAAGGCTCAAATAAGAAGAGATTTGTACCAAGATAATTTTAAATGCTTTTGTAATAAATGAGGAGATAAATGAGTCTCTGAGTATTAAAGCTTTTTATTATAAACACTTCTAACACATCATAATTTTATCCATAGGCTCAATATAATTCCAGTAAAAACTTTAGCTTTTAAACCAAAACATGACAACATGTACATAGTCGTGGAAATTGCCAGGAATGACCACAGACAGCACTGTTAAAGAGTGACTAACATAGAAGGATTCCAGCAGTGAGTCTTTCTGAGGTTGCAGATTATGATTATGGGGCAGCACAGACAATACACTAAAGACTGAGATAAAAATCGCCCAGGCACTTACTGGTAAAGTAACACTGCAGAGTAGTATATGAAAGGAAATTCTTTTTTTTTAAAGACAAGAGCAATTCAACAGGTGGATTGAGTTTGTCTGTAAGGAACACCATGCAAGAGAATCAGTTTTAGGTACATAATAGCTTTGAAATAGTATGAAGTATAAAGTAATGCTAACTGAATGACCCTGGAAAAAAAGACAAGGGTTCTTAAATAAACACAAAATGGCAACCCCACAATATAAAATTGTTATCGAATTAAGAACTCATTCCATCAACGGATGATACTAGAAGAGCAAAAAGTCAAAATACAGGAAAGAAAATTATTTATAACACATTAACTCAGTACCAACAAATAACTAGATTAAATAAAAATGTCCCCATGCCTATAAGAAAAAATAATGATTTTTATTTAAAAATAAACTGGCTCAGACTTAGCTGTATCTTTTATAAAATGAGAATGGCCAAGGGAAAAACAAACACATCTAGATAAATAACAGTTTTTACCATGATGTTGTTCGAGACCAGTCAGCTGAGATATTTAGTGCTATAACACAAATACCAGACTGGTAAACTTAGAAGAATAGAAATTTCTCATTTTTGGAGGCAGGAAAGCTCCAGTTCAGGTCCTAGAAAGGTGTCAATGAAGGCCCAATCTGCAATGCTTCCTTGTAGGGGGTGAGTGCAGTTCTCACCGACAGAGGAATAGAAGAATGGAAGGGATGAGTTTCGCTCCCTTAAGCCTTTACAAAGGTTACTAATCCTATTCTTGAGAGTTCTGCCCCAGGGCTTCATCACTGTGCACTGGGGACTTAAGGTTCAGTAGGAGCTTTGGAAGAGATGGACATTCAAAGCATTACAGAGGGTTTGGTTGGTTTCTGTCTGTTTGTATCTCAAGCCTCTTTTGTCTTCTGTGTATGTTTATACCTTTATATATGTATTACAGCTATTAGTAGACCAGGGTCCATTCTAGTGTTATTTACTGATTTCATCACCATGAGGAAAAAAGAAGCCATCTAGTAATTTTTCCTTGAACTTGTCCTAGCTTGAGAAAACTTTCCCTAAGGCTTTAGCAGAAGCTATAGCGACTGGGGTGATGAGGAAGAAGGTGGCCATGGTTAACATCTGCTAACTATGTTTGAGCTGAGGATTTGAGCTAAATGTTTAAAGTGGATCCCCTGGTGTAATCCCCACAGCGTCACAGATTGGCTGCCTCTGAGGTTAAATACTAGGAACTGTCTAGCATACCTCATGTAACTTTAAGTAGCCTCTCCCAAACTATTACATTTGGGGAGAGAACTGGTTCCTCATATTTCTTAGCCACCAAGCTAATCCCATCATTACCTCACATTGCTTTAGCAAGTCTTCCTCCTGACAGTCCCTTAACTTTGACACCTTCTTGGCACTGAGACCCAGGAGGATGGAAGGCACGGAAGGTGAAGTGCTACGGACACAGTGTGAGAGGGAAGTCCTGAAGGGTGTCATGAGAAGATGCCATGGTAACATCCTATAAGTGATGCCAGTCACTACTTTGGTTAGGGGTGGGGAGATTTGTAATGCCAGTGCTGGCAGGTGCAACATTTAGCCTGTGACTCTCGTTAGAGTCACAGGTGTGCTTTATATGCTTAGGTATGATTTAGCCATTAGTTTTCTGTAGAAATATTAGGAAATAATCGAGGCTTCTGGGATTTTCATTTTTTTTGTTTCTTCTCACTTTAACAGGTCACATTTCTATCACTTGGAATATGTTATGGAAACAGATAATATACGCATCTCATAAATATTTTAATTTTAACAAAATATAGAGTCACCGTCTCTCAGGGAATCCAGTATTATATTAAACCAAGAAAAATGTTTTCCTTGTGTTTTGCAGACCTTGAGTAATGAGATGAGTACAGATGATGAGAATGAGTACACAGAGGAAAAGGACAGCTACATCTGTGCCGTGTGCTTGGATGTGTACTTCAACCCCTACATGTGCTACCCTTGCCATCACATCTTCTGCGAGCCCTGCCTTCGGACTTTGGCCAAAGACAACCCCGCAAGCACTCCCTGCCCACTCTGCCGGACCATCATTTCTAGAGTCTTTTTCCAGACAGGTAAATGCCGTCTTTGATTATCATAGTTACCTAATATTTTCTAATTTGGGGGGGATGTTTTAACTCCAAAGGCATCATATAAATTGTTGTGTAGTTAGTGAAAAGCATACACAGAGTGACTGTTGCTCTAGTTTATAGAAGGATGCTTGCCCAACTAATTGAACCATGCCAGAAGCACAGGTTAAAGTAGATCATTGCTGAGCCTTACTCTGCCCTCAGCCCCTTCGTCCTCACTAGCTGTTGGTCAGTCTCTATAGACACCTCCAGGGTGAGGGAGATTCCATCTGAAGCAACACTGTTGCCTTCTTCCTCCTCTCAACTGCCTCTGCTGCCGTTTTTTTCTGTGGCCCTGGTACCTGAGGACAGTTAAATAAGCCTGTTACCCAAACTCCCAAATCTCTAAGTGAGGAATGCTCGATCTTTCACACTGTGATATGATGTTGTTAATTACAAATGTATTGGGTGACATTCAGAGCTATCCAGAGACGCATGCAGCCACAGGCAATGGATCTGATGCACCTGCTCTAATCATTCCAGATATGGCTACGCCCACTTTTTTAAAGCAAGTAAGAATAATGTACTGTTTACCTACTTGTGTGGAGATGACATATAGCCCCCTTAATGGCTTTTTGCCCGTGTTGATGGGGAGATAGAAACTAATGCACATGAGCATAGAGAACTAAAGGAAGTGGAGGAGTCACTGCTGTCAGAATTGGGAGGAAGGGGCTTTCCATCTCCATGTTTAGTCCTCAGACCGATAGAGTCAAAGGGAGATCAAGGTATGTACTTTACTAACAGTAAAACTGAAGAGCTTAAGCAGCAGTTTTATTCCCTGAAAGAAATCAAAGTCCCAGCACCATCTGGGTGAAGCAGTGCGGTTGGACCCTAACCCAGCCAGATGCACAAAGGCTTGCGAATCTCTCTAGTCAAACAGTGAAGAGAAAGTAGAGCTATGGCCCTGTCGCCTGCCTAGTGCAAGGAGACTGCTGCACTTGATCACTGCACATCCCATGAGCAAGTGTCAGTGAGATGCCAAGAGAAGAGAAACAGTTGAGTGTAACACAGACTGCCTACAGGTAGAGGTGCAGATAGGTAAACTGCAGGGTCCTACATAGGAACTGCAGTTTGATGCAGTTTTAAATGTTGACACCGTATAAGGAAAAATACAATGAAATCTTTAAAGAAGTGGTTTTCATTATCTATTAAAAGAAAATACAAATTCTCAAGGATAACTAAAGGAGTTTCTGGCACTTAGCCCTACAAGAAATTTTTTGTGGCTTCTCTGGAGCATTTCAGGAGGAAGCGATAGCTTTAAAAGCATCCTCAGGGAAAATTGGAGCATCAGCATTTCTCTTTGTTGCTCATGGTATTTTAAAGGAAACCTGAGAAAATATGAGTATAAATTAGACAAAGCCATATCGCTAATTGCTAATACAATATGGCTTAGTTTTCTTGTTAATATAATTTTAAGTAATAAGCTCAGACTCACCCATATTCCTACCATTTTAAAGTAGCATCTAATACATTTCTTTCTATAACATTGTGTATGCATGCATGTATGCATGTCTAATTTTTTGTCATTGCTACCCAAACTATCAGATCATGTGTACGTTTTCTTTTTCTAACTTGTTCCCTTGTTTAACCTGAAGTCCTTGTGTTTCTTGTAATGACCTCATGTTCTGCTTAGCCCAGTTACTTTTATGGACTATTTACACTTTTTGTTTATAATTTTAATTATATATTAATAGTATATATGGATAAATGTTTGAACACATCATATGGTGTTTCCTTATGGTGAACTTCCAGAAGTAGAGATCGTAGTTAAGGCCTGTGTCTTAACAGCAGTGTGTGAGGGCATGTCTCTACAGCCTTGGTCATCTAGTTTTACATTTTAAATTCCTGACCATGAGGATGTTTTGTACACTTAGAGTCAGTTTTTGTCATATGTGGAAAACAGTCTTCCCTTTTTGTCCTTTACACTTTATTTTTGGTTATGGTACTTTATGAATGGGCCAGATTTCTAGGTCTTGTTTTTTGTTTGTTTAGTTTGTTTGTTTTGTAGCATCGGGTGTTTAACCTTTTTCTTTATTGTTAAAACTTGGGTATTAAAGGCTCTGCTAACCACACAAGTTTATAAACCTCCCCTTTACATTTGGGTTGTTTTAAGTTGCATTTTGTCATAACTTCCCCTTTCTTCCTGAGGTGCTTTGTTTACCTAAGGAAAAAGTATCATTTGGCAGTACTTAAGCACATGCCTCAGCAACATTTAACATCCGTTCTCTCTGTACCAACTCAACTGTCTTCCTTTGAAAAGCAGAGCAACTCCTAAAACATGTTTCTCTTGGCAGCTATCCCATTCCACTTGTCACGAGCATTACTTCATTTCTTATCATTTTATGATTTACATTTTAATAACTTACAAAGTAAATTTAAACTAATTTGAGGATGAGTGGTGTTTTAGTGAATATTTTTATAATAGTGATTATTATTGTTTATCACTTTGCAGTAAAGTTCTAAAATTCCTTTCCTAAAGGCTCTGCACACTCTATGTTAACTTTATGTCTCTATATCCAGTGCTTGCTATTGTAACATTGATTTTTTTTCCTTCAGTTTCTGCTATTTCTGTGGATGTTAGGAAAGTCACCTTGTCTTCCGTTCTTCTGTTCCTAGCATCTGAGTGCTGGAAATTATTTAATGAAAAAAATTAATCATATAAATTACCTAATATCATTATTCTGATTGTGAGATTGTTATTTCCAATGGTGATGGAGAAAAGGCTTGGTTCTGATTGTGGGATTGTTATTGCTGAAGGTTGTAGTGGAAAAACTGTCCTCCTTTATAGCAGTGAAGATACTCCCTGATGAATAAGGAGTCCCTTGTATCATATTTCTGTTAGGTTAGCTCAATGGGTAGAAATACAATGATACTCATTCCAGATTTATCGCATGCAACGCTCTTTAGTGAATAATATCCTTATACTTGAACTGTAACTTTCCCTAATTATATGCTCTTGCTTAAATTGCTTAGTGTTAGCTGGTAGTGTTAGCTACTTAATGCTAATAAGAGTTGAAAAATTGAAGTGAGATAGGATAGACAGAAGAAATGACAGAGGCATCAAGACTTCTTTATAAAATAGGTATGAAGCTAGACTTGAAAGTTGTAAGGAAAAAGTCACATTGGTAATGGGTTCTGTAAGTTGCTAATTAGTATCCATAAGTTTCTTTCTTCCTAGCTTAGCCCTGAACATTGAGCCCTCTTAACAAAGGCCAGTGGGTCCTGGTAGCAGACCCCATCCTCTGTTTCTCACTGCTCTGTCCTACTGGCCGGCAATTGGTTCTCAAATGAGCATGTGGTCTGTCCAGTGAGGTGAAAAGAAAATACATTGGAAGAATGGTCTTCTTTCTCTTTGAACATGAACAAAAGTGTCTAACTGTGTTACTTGCTGGTAGACATCTTCTGAGCAAGTGATAAATCAGCCTTTGTATGACTTTAATATGGATGTCAGAGCTGAGAAAAATACCCAAAATGGGATTGTACTATCATTGTTGGTTCACTTAGTCAAACAAGTCTGAAGTTGAGCTTTAGATTTCCTATTATATGAAATAATAAATTTGCTCATTAACTAGGGCAATTTTAATAGATTTCCCATTAAGTTTCAACTAAAAGTAACTTAACAGACCAGGCTTGATAATACACACTTTTAATCCTAGTACTCAGAAGGTAGAGACAGTAGGATCTTGGGATTTCAAGGACAGCCTGGTCTAAAGAACAAGTTCTAGAACAACAAAGGCTATATAGTAGACCCTGTCTCAAAAGACAAAAAGCAACTTACTGATAAAATCATACTAATTTTAAAGATAACAGTAAGGAAACTAAAAACAATAGATACACATTCACATGAATACAGACAAATTCACAGGTGTGAAGGATAGAAGACAGTATAAAAGCTAGTCAACAGTATTTTGAATTAATAAAGAAATGGTAAAATGGACATGTGAAGTGGTTATATGTTATTGGTATCCATAACCTCTACCAGCACAACTATTTAACTAATGAAAATATTATTTTAAATCACATTAACTTAAATTCATAGGAAAAATGGATAAGGGTTTATTTAAAAAATACCTACTAAAATTTACCACTGTTTGGTTGGGAAGGCGGTTCAGTGGGCTAAGAGTACTTGTTGCTCTTGCAGAAGACCTTGGTTCAGTCACCAGCACCCACACTGTGGTTCACAACCATCTATAACTCCAGTTCTAGACAATCAGACACCCTCTTCTGATCTCTGACAAAACCCCTGCCTGGATGACTACATCCAGGAATACATATATAAGTATGTACATACATATATTCATACAAATACATAAATAAGTAAACAACCATAGAAGATAGTCAAGGAAAACAGCTAAGAAGAGCCTTCCTAGGGTAGAGTGAGCCTCAGAGGAAGATAAAGACACACTGCCCCTGTAATAGAGCACCACAGAATCTGAACCTAGGGCACGTTTTGCCTCATGGCATTGAGAACAACTGTGAAGGAGATCATAGGTAAGAGTGGAGGGTAAGAATTGGGTGGGGAAAGGGCCTCTCTGAACTGTGTATTCAAGTTCTAAAGAATTAAAATGTAGGCAGCCGCTAAACAAGACGCAAGAAAAAGAAAAACCTAAATATCCATGGTTAATTGCTATTTTTACAAAAATAAGCTTTAATGGCAGTTGACCATATGCTTCTGGTACAACTGTTTACCTATATGGAAAAGAATGAATTGGACTCCTGCCTCACAATATATGAATGTATGTTCATTGTAGAACAAAGCCATAAAGGCAGGATGAACTAAAAATAAATTCTTAGAAAGCATAGCTTTGTCTTTGTCAACTTTGATTTAACAGTGGTTTCTTAGATACAACACCTAGGGCACAAATACTCGAGGGAAATAGGTAAATTAGACTTTATCAAAGTTAAAAACAGCCTTACCTCAAAGTAGATACATCAAAAATGAGGATCTTTTTGCTAGCATTCTGACTAATAGACTCAAGGTCCATGTTGTGAGATCCTGTAAGTTGCACAGAATGGGGGAATGTCTTGACACTGGAAGGGGGTCTGATGTAGAAGGTCCTTCTGTAAATGTGCTGCTTTTATTTGTTAATGAATAAAGAATCTGCATTGGACTGTGATAGGGCAGAGTAGAGCTAGGCATAGAAAACTATACTGAATGCTGGGAGTAAGAAGGCATAGTCGGAAGAAGCCATGGAGCCCTGCTGGAGACAGATGCCAGGGACAGAAGTTTACCCAGTAAGCCACAGCCATGTTGCAATACACAGATTAATGGAGACGGGTTAGTTTAGGATATAAGAGCTAGCCAGAAATACACTTAAGCTATTATCCAAAGAGTATTGCCAATAATATAGTTTCTGTGTTATTATTTGGGGGCTGAGAAGCTGGGAACAAACTAACAATCTCCGACTGAAAGAAAATACTTCGCCCAACAGGGGTCACAGTGTCAGTACATCTGATATAAAATCACTCACTACTCCTGCCCCTTTCCTAATCACAATACACCCTGATCCTAAAAGAAAGTTCCTACCCTTGTTCTAATATTTTTCTTTTCTCAACCAACCTTCCCGTATTCACTGCCTCGCTAACCTCTGGTTCTAGTACACTGTACTGCAGTAGGACTCAGAAAGGATGAGCAGATACAAAGAAATAGAGGCAGCTAAGTACCTCCCTGTGTGTGGAAATTACACCACAAGCAGGGAAGTAACATTTAAGCTAACCTGAGACTAAGCATTAAAGGGGAATGTGATGTCCCATCAGAGATTTGGGCTGTCACAAGAATTGAAGGATGCTACTTGAATTTAGGCAGCAGGACAGTGGCATCCTGCAGCTTTGGGGACAGTACCAAGTAATTCTGAATTATCCTGTTTCTGTCTGACCTTCAAATATCCTTCTTGACTCTATCCAGGGCGTACAGATTCTTAGCAAGACTATCACACTCTTTCTATCCTCCTTTTACTGTGACCATCTGTGATTTTTCTTGATCATGTCCAAATTTATAGGAAGGTCATTTCATAGTTTCTCTGATTCTATGCCAGCAAGTCTCCTCTATTAATTCTTATGCTAATGCAATTCTCAGGTTGCTTATGTTCATGCCTCTACTATTACAATTTTTTCAAATTCATCTCATATGGAATAATCTCTGCCTCTGAAACCCACACTGCTTCTGTATCAGGAAGGCTATTTGACGGTGTCAATTTGTCTTCTAGCATAGTCATTCCAAAACTTTAATGTAGGCAAATGAATTTTTATTATGAAAAAAAATAACAATATATTTACTCACAGTATTTAAAGTGTGGTTTCTCAGAGTTCTGTCATCTTTTTACCACTTTAAAAATTTTACTCTGTCCACATATCAGTAGAGATATTTTTTTACTTAAGAAATCTTAACCTACATAATTATCCTCAGCAAAATGTCTGTCAATTTATTGATTTGATGTTCTAGTTTATATCTTCTCTTATACCTTAAACACAAGTGATAGCTATTAAATATTCACTCTTATCCAAAATCAATTTCTGAAAAACATTGGCTCATAATTATGGAGACTCATCTCTAGAAGAAAAGCCCTAAAATGACTTAACACAGTTCCTGGGAGTGAGGTAGGTAAAGCACAAATCACCCACTTTAGGAGATGACATATTCGGGGTTGTTCAGGCTATCTCTACCTCCCAGCTTAAGTAAACATCCATTCTTATGCTCCCAAGGAGCTGCAGCTACTCACAGACATCTTTCTTATTTTTCTTCCATTTTTTTAATTGATCTCCACTATACCACTTGATATTTTTAACCATTGAAGTGTGTTACTTTGACTATTTTTACGTAATGATATAGCCTATATGGTGGGTCATACCTGTACCATAATTTGGGAGACAGAAGGAGCATTGTGAGTTTTAGGACAGGCTAGGCTACATAGCAAGCTCCAGGCCAGTCTAGGATACAGAGTTGATCAGAAAACCTAGCCACTAGGGTGAATGTTAAGCACAAAACTGTCATTTATACCTGCTGGGAGAGAGAATATCCATTTTCTTCAGTGATACTGGGTATGCCAACCACTCCAGGGCAGGTCTCGTGTTCAGGTAGTTGACTAACATATAGTAGACTCCACAGTTTTTCTGTGTGTTTTATTTGGTTACAGTTTGGAGGGTTTGTTGTTGTTTTTGGTGGTGTTTTATTTTTTCATAGTTTAAGATGCTATTGTTGCTGTATTTGGTTTCTTGGGTTTTTGTTTGTTTGTTTGTTTCTGAGAAAGAACTAAAAGTTGGGTGGTAGGGAAGGAAAAGACTATGATCCTAATATATTTAAATTTAAAAATGATTTAGTAAAAAATTAAGAAAGAAAATAAAGGTCTTTCTCCTTTAACCTATTAACTAAAAGCTTAAAATATCATCATCATATCTCTTCCTTTCTTTTGGCACAGCATTACATTTAATTATATTATAAAATCCAAACACTGTGGTGCCAAATGCTGAAGGGAAAAATGTAATCAAACTGAACAAAATTTCAACAAAAGTTTATCTTGCCCGGCACAAGAGCTCCTCAATATTAAAAATACACTAAGCCTGAGTTGCTCTCAGTGATGACTAAGATATAGACTCTGTAGCTCCATGTTGACAAAATGACAGATAAACTAGGTTGGGCTTGTTTTTGTCCCTGTTTTGTGTCTCTTTGGGCTAAATTATTTCACTGCAGGATGGTACTTCCCTCCATAGTTGTGAGTGAATGATTCAGAAGGACAAGTATGAAAATCAGATTCAGAGTTACTTGGCAAAGCATGTGTAGTAGGTAAGATTTGTCAGAATTTAACGAGTGTCCTGGTTGGATTTTTTTCCCAGCCTGCAAATCCCTTAGGATTCCTAACTGGTGGCAGATCTTCAGTTACCAGGTAGTAAGAACTCCCCGAGCCTTAAAGGACTGGCCCCCTGATCAAACTGTTCTATCTTACCTTGTGTATTTCTGTGATTGAAAATGGTAACTTTCCATTAAATTTATACCTACCAACAGACCCAGCTTTCTCTGCTTTGTTCACACTGAACATTTTGAAGTGTCTTGAATGTATATAAAATGCATTTCAGTAGGAATGCTAGAATCCAGTTTCAAATGGAACTTTCTCACCCTTCTTAAGAGGTGTGAATAATTATTGCCCTGAAGTCCTGAAATAGCTTGGCAACAGTTTATTATTTTCATTGCTTTACAACAAAGTGTGTCTTAATGTCAAACATGTTAGCCCTTCACCATTCCTGTGCGTTTCAGATGTGCTTGACATATTAACTCAACCTTACACTTTCCACTGTTAAACAGTACAGGGAAAAGTATTTGGATTCTATGCCCCAGAAAGAAGTAGAAAACATTCCAAGAACACTCAATAAGGCAGTGATTCTCAGCCTTCTTAATGCTGCGACCCTTTAATACAGTTCCTCATATTGTGGTGACCACCATAAAATATTTAGTTGCTACTTCATAATTATAATTTTGCTACTGTTAAAAATAGTAATGTTATGCAGGATATCTGACTGCAGCCCCTAAAGGCATGGTGATCCACTATTGGGACCACCGCTTATGGTCTTTGTAAACCAAAAGCAAATGAGTAACAAGGAATTAGTAGCAGCTGCAGAGAATTATTTCCTTAGAAGTCTACTTCTTATACCAGTAGCCATTCACTGGGAGTCTAAGTCCATCTCTTGTTTAGTCCTTGCAAATGTGTAGTATTGCATAGTCCATACAAAGACATACATGGAAATCTATAGTCTTTACATTAATCTGGGATCAAATAATGTCTATGAGTAATATATACCATGTACAGAAGCTTCTGAACCCCCAATCATATAATTCCAAACTCTGGGAAGAGTAACTTATTACTGTCACAACTTTTACATGTGTCCCTTTCTCTCAGGTGTTCTTTTGTGCTTTATATTCCTGGGGAAAAAATTAAGAATCATTTATCAAAAAATATAAAACTAAAACATTAATTTTGGGGGAAAGGGTTTTGTAATAATGAGAAAGAGAAATGAGTTAACAGGGACATTAATAATCTGAATGAAATACCTGAACACATATCTTTCAGCATTTTAAATTAAGAGTCTAATACTACTGGGTCTAATAGACTCTGCCTTGTGTTTGTAATCTTACCTTTTCCATTTCTTAATTTTATTCCAGGACACTACACTGGATTAACCGTGAGAACCCTCTGCTCATAGCATTAAGACTGCCTTTTTACTTGATACATACAGTCGAATATAGGCTCCATGCCGGTTGCGTAGCTTTCCCTTCTACAGTTAGCAGGATGCTAGAAATATGCTTAACAAATATTTGCTTAACAATAATGAAGTGTGCAAACATAAAGTTACCAAATACCAAGCCCGAAGTTGAAATCAAAGTGAAAAGCTGGCTATCTGGTACAGGCCTTAATCCCAGCACTCAGCAGGTAACTGGCCTTTGTGAGTTTGAGGCCAGCCTGGCCTTTACATCAAATTCTAGGCCAGACAGGTCTACCCAGTAGTAATTACTTTGTTTTCTATGAAAGCATCACATTAAGATGCTGCCGTTTTGGTACTATTGCCAGAAAATTTAACTTATGACCAAGGCAACTTCTGCAAGAAAGAGTTTGTTTGGAGCCTACAGTTTCAGAAGGTTAGAATCTATGACCATCATGGGG
>LOEQ01001365.1:249749-261443 GCA_001685075.1 Bramus lutescens
TGGATATTGGAAGTAGACAAGATTGCCAGGCAAAAGTTGGGAGCACTGGGGTGGGGGTAAGGGTGAGGTTAAGGGGAGATGGGGAGAGAGAAGGGAGAAGGGAAGGATGGGGAGAGCTTGGGGGAATACGTTGCTTTTTAAAGAGCACACTGTTGAGTTCTGTAAAGCCCAGAAGAGAAGTACAGGCACCATTGTTAATGTTACTTTTCACATCTCCTCCCAGAAAAAAAAATAAATAAAAATAAAAGCTTTCTGGCTGGCTTTTATGTTTCTTATGTCTGTTTTACCAGAGTTCAATTATATTTCCAAATACATTTTCAAATAAGAGAGAGTGTGTGACGGTGTCTCTGTTTACTGCATCACCATTTTAGAATTTGGTTACAATATTCCCAGGAGGAAGAGGGAGGAATGATAAGATTCTTGAGTTACATGCTGTTTTTGTTTGTTTATTTGGCTCCAAAGGACATCTTCATTACCTTACCACCTTGGTCTATTTATTTATAAGAGCATTTTAGAATGTTGTGTCATTTTTCATAATGGCCAACACAGTATCACCTAAAGATTCTTGATTATGCAAATTAAATTAAATTATACAAATTAAAATCATTAGTCCGGGGGGGGGTGATGTNGTTACCAGTCGTTCCTCCATGGCTCTGTTCTCCTTTGCAGGATTGTGAAGTGCACGAAGGGTGTGAGATGGTGATAGTTTCTCTTAGCCAGGAGATAGTTGTCTTGACTGAAGGGACTGAATGTTGGCAGTGGACAGAGTGGGCTTTGTAAAATCATCTGTGCATTTCTGCAGAAGACCGCCCAAGGCTATTTACGCTAGAAGCACTGAAGTGTTTCAACACTTAAGGGACAAAGAATGCAGAAGCCAGAACAAGCCCAGCTTACATAAGCAGGCTAAAAATTCCCCATTTTTATAACTCATGTGCTTGAATTATTGGCCAACAGGTATAGCTCCAGGAATGGGGCTGGAGTTGGCACTTTCACACATAGCCTCGCTTACCTAATTTTCTCTTACATTAAGAGAGTGGTTAATGTAAGCTTGCAAATTAGTTTTCCTTTTGACTTTCTTGAGAATCAACCTAAGGCAGTGATAAGTGAAAGCAGAGACTATTACATGCAATTAGAGTAGGTTGAGGCTCAGAAACAGAGGTAGGAAAGAAACTAAAGACAAGGCAGGTGCTACGTGGCATCATTTGGGGGATGAAAGTAAGTAAGAGCAGGGTTTGATGGAGATGCTGGTTGTTTCTCACTATAGCCATCAGCCCTGCACTGTCCTCTCCTAGGAGAGCTCCTGCATAGAAAAGTCAGACTCTGGATGCCTGTCTGCCCTTGTGTGGTTCTGTGACTCTCAGACTGTCTACTGTTTGAAAGGAAGACCATGTATAGCCTCTGGTTGGCCTGTGGGTACTGCAAATAAACACTCCCTTTTTAACTCATTAGCAAAGCTTCTGAAATATTGAGAGTGTGTTTTTACATTTTTAAAGGTCGCTCTGATCTGCAGCAGTACATGCTGTAAATGCCCAATACATCCTTCCAAAGAATTAAACACATTATGAAATAAAAAGATTTGAAATAGATTTTATTTTTGCTCTCACCCCTGAGCCCTGGTCACGCTCTGGCTATATTGTTACCAAAGTGGTGAGACTTGGTTCTTTCCTGAAACTTGTCTATTTCTATCCTTTTGTCTGCAGTCCTCTTGACAACAGACTGCAGTATGCCACCACCATCTCATTGCTTGGCATGGTTCCTGTTGCAAATGCTTCTCAGTAAACACACATTCTGTATGTGAGCATAGTTTCAAAGCTGCATCAAATAGAAATCTGGGTGACATATTTGAGATTTTTAAAAGTTAAATACATTTCTATATTTACAGACTCAAAGAGATCCAAATTTATTATCAAAATCCTATGGTAATCTATCACATTCTTGCCGTTTTATCCAGATGAATGTTTAGAACGCTCTTTTCTTTCCCTTTACTTCAGAACTGAACAATGCCACAAAGACCTTCTTCACCAAGGAATATTTGAAAATAAAACAAAGCTTTCAGAAATCCAGCTCTGCCAAGTGGCCTCTGCCAAGCTGTAGGAAAGGATTCCATCTCTTTGGAGGTAAGAACCAACCCAGACAAAAGCAGTGCCTGGGTCTGTCTGCACAGGTTCCCACGGCTGATTCCTGACTAAAGATGTTGCTTGAGCTCTGTTTCTGCATTGTTCACTTTCAAGAATGTTGGTGCTCATCTCTGCTGAAAGAAAGCTACAAGTACATCTGAAGAAAGGGAATATTATATGTAAAAAGTAATTTGGAGAGACGCCATGATTGAATTCACTGTGCCTGGAGATAGTGGTGGAGAAAGGTTTCAATGAGGCTGCATTTTACAGCTCTAGACCAAGAAGTTCTAGTGCACAGTAGCCCAGGGGGGTACCAATAGGTAACAGCAAGGCACTATATATTTCAGTGACAAGAAAGAATTTTACATGCTTTTACCATAAAGGAATGACAAATGTTTGAAGTGAAATATGTTTAACTTGATTTAAATGTTACATAACATGGCACCCCATTAATGTGTATAATTTTTATGTTTTACCTATTCACTAAAATAGAAGTAATTGAAAACAAATTGACTTCTCAACAAGTACCTAGTTTGACACTGTACTTGATAAAAGCACAGCATCCTAGAAGAAGATTAATAATTCACTTATTAACATACACTAAATTAATCTAGTTTTGCTGTCTTGTGGTTGTACCTTAAGATTAGGAAAAGGAGAAAGAGACAGTGCCATATCCATAGAGTTTCACAGAGATGCACCATACTCTGGGAATACCTGTTCCTGGTGTCAGGTCTTCTTAACTTCAGGACTTCAGGGATGCTGTGTAAACCTCTTTTCACATCTTTTCGGATCTGTAAAATGATAGTTTGATCTATATGTAATTGATATGGATATGGTAAAGATCAAATAAGCTAATGTGAAAGCACATTATAAATTTATAGCTAATGGCACTAAGTAAACAACTATCAAAATGCAAGGCAATCTCTGACATCTACTTCAGTTTTGAGATGTGTGTGTGGCCATATCATGTAGACATTAAATATAGTTTCGTCTTTTATAAAACTGTTATTTGTCAGGACATGAACAGCTGTTTAGTTTTCTTATTTTCTGTTTGTGTGTGTAGTGGTCTACATGTGTGTGCACCTGTGTGTGCAGATACACTTACTCGTGCTTATATGCAAGTGGAGGTTAATGTCAAGTGTCTTCTTTTCTCTTTTTTGGAGCCAATTTCTCTCAGTAAGCCTTGAACTCACTGTTTTGAGTAGTCTGGCTTGCTTGGGATCTGTCTTTCCCTCTCCCTCCAGTGCTAGAGATGAAATGCTTGCTGCTGGACCTGGCTTCCACCCGGGTGCTGGGGATCCACACTGCTGGATCTGGCTTCCACCTGGGTGCTGGGGAATCCATGCTGCTGGACCTGGCTTCCACCTGGGCACTGGGGATCCATGCTGCTGGACCTGGCTTCCACCTGGGCGCTGGGGATCCATGCTGCTGGACCTGGCTTCTACCTGGGCGCTGGGGATCCATGCTGCTGGACCTGGCTTCCACCTGGGCACTGGGGAATCCATGCTGCTGGACCTGGCTTCCACCTGGGTGCTGGGGATTCAAACTCAGTATCCCATGCTTTCACAGCAATCACTTTTTACCCATAGAGTTGCCTCCCCTACCCTGTATTTACCACTTATGACATCATAAGGGAAAGCCCAGGTATGGGAACCCTGTTCTTTAGAGACCTGGAAGAGCTACATAAACTCAACCACTTTAATCCAGCAATGACAGACCAAAGCAGATACATGCAGGGTGTGTATAATAGAGACAAAAACCAAACTGCACAAAATCACTTACATTTAAAGTGAGGATTTTAAGCACCAACTATAGACTGTGCTGTAAGTAAAGAAAGTGGCTTCAGGACATTACATAAGTATATACTTCTATGTGTTGTGGTTGTTAACTAAAAGTTCATAATCTGGAAACTCAGTATAGGTAAGTAGGTTTTAAATAATTAAATTTAACCCAAAACTAAGAGATAATCGAATTCAAGAAGAACCATCATTAAAGTATTTCAAGCCCAAGAAAAGGAAAATTTCTTAACTTAGCTTCTCTCCTGCAAAGGGTCCCCTTATAATCTACTTTCTACCTGTCCATTCTTTTATTATTTTTTTGAGACAGTATATCTTCATAGTTCAAGCTGGCCTTGAACTTGGGATCCTTCTGCCTCAGCCTCCCGAGGACCATGGCCTCCCACCACATCTGGGCCTTACACCCTGAGTTTTAGAATTTAGCACCTCTCCTGGGCTGCACTGTACTTTCCTGCTTGCCTTCTTCAGTTCCTAGGTCATCATTAAAGCAGGTACTCA
The DNA here is from genome assembly GCA_001685075.1 of Bramus lutescens. NCBI lineage: Eukaryota > Metazoa > Chordata > Mammalia > Rodentia > Cricetidae > Bramus > Bramus lutescens. Next base: position 254,161 of record LOEQ01001365.1, read on the forward strand.
TTTTTTTGTCTTATTTTTGCTCCAGTGGGATTTCCACCAAACTTAATTTTTAAGACATTTTTGTGGAGGAAGTTCAAAGTAACTTTATTTACATCACCCAACTTAAGTATTGTGTCACTGCCACGGGATCAGTCAAGCTGTGGAAGAGCTGAGGTGCCTGTAGCCAGCCAAGTACAGATGCAAACCAAGAGGAAAGAACCAAACCGTATTGCCTCCAGAGCATAAAGAAGAATCTAGAATGTCCAAAAATGGTAGGATGCCCAATCTTCTTTCCTCTGTAGAACAGTACTGGGTCCAGGACCAAGTGGAGCAGAGCCAGTGTGGGGATCGACTCCCTGCTGAAGGAGCCCCAGACTAGAGGCTGCAGTGTTTGTATGGATCCTGAGGTCAAGCAGACTGATGTGAAGTAAGGGGAAACACTACAGAGGGAGACATGGTAGGGCGCAATCAAGGGATCCCCTTTTGTCCCCAGGAGACCTCTGCAGAAATACTTGCCAAAGGCCTCAAATTTAAAAGAAAAAAGCCACACCCCATAGGAATCTCAATGCACAGGCAGCTGGGTCCTGAGATCTGCCTTCTACTCCCTCACTCCTTACAGAGACCATAATGCATTGCTGGCACCAACCCTGAGTGCAAAGGGCAGTTTTCTGCAGTGACCCCAGCAGGGGAATTCTCTGTAACTGCCTAAGGTCAGACCTGAAAATCCCTGCATAGGATTTTTCACATAAACTGCCCTTATGAGCCACAGGGTATCATTGAAGCGCCTTCCATACTTCTCCTTCCCTGACTACCTGCTCCCCTGGAATGGGGCACTGGTGCAGCCCGCCCTTACCTTGTGGGTCCTAGGATCAAACTCAGGTCATCAGGTTTGGCTCTGGGTGCCTTTACCTGCTGAGCCATCTCAGTGGCCCATATTTATCATTTTATGCCATAATACATATGTATACAATATCAGTGCTATTTATGCTTGTTTTTATACTTTTTGCATTGATAACAAATATGTATATTCTAATGTTGCTTTGCCACTCAATATTTGGCTTCTGAAATCCATCCATTTCAGTAAAAAGCCTTGTTCCTGAACTGTGGCCAGTTCTGCAGATATCCCAAATGACATATCCATCCTCTAGTGGAGGGACAGTGGAGTACCTGGTGTTTTGTCACCTCGAGTGGTGCTGCTATGAACGCTTCTGTTCTCCTGTGTTATAGGGCTCTCTGGAATGTGTTCCCGGAGAGACTCGATGGCCACAGCAAAGCATGTTTTATACTTGATTACCTACACCAGTGTCTCTGCATGGCTGCCCTGGCTTATCACCATCTCTGTCAGCCACTTTTAGGATTTTCATATTCTAGATTTTGTTAGTCTGATAGCTATAAAGTAATATCTCACAGGAAGTTTTGTGATATTTTTTAAATTTTATGTGTGTCATTATACAAAAATCTATACCAATGTAAAATATTTGAAACTAGTGGTTGTTTAAAAGTAGACCCAACAATCCATATTTTAGCCCATCATTCTGCATTCCCATTTTCCCTTCAGAAAGATATCCCTAAATCCAGTCTCTCTTGTTCAGTTGTTTTTCCTGACCATGACCACCATCAACTTGTAACTAACGTCCCTAAACGATGATAAACATCCATAATCCGTTGAACAACCACAAACCGCCCACCCCGCCTCGTGCGAATGTGGGCTTTGTGTTCTCTAGACTCCTTCCTGTTGTCTTGGGGCTATGGCATCTTTGGGGAACCTGAGAAAATTGGGATAATGGTCAAGTCCTGAGAGAGCTAGCTGTCGTTCAGGCTCAGTTTGATGGGAAAGTTCAGGGCTCACTGAAGTTCTGACTGGATAGTCTGTGAGGCTGGACCATCTCAGCCAGCAGCTTTGAAGTTGTTCTGGGTGCAGAAGTTTGAGGAAATTGCAACAGAGCCATTCTTGTCTTCATTGAAAATATACAATCTTTTAAAGATACCACATATATCTGCATTCACAAAAGTATGAAATGTGTAGTGTGAACAAATCAGTTAAAGAGGATTTTTTTGTTTTATATTTAAGCAGGTAAAAGGTATCAACTTTACAACTATATGTTGACTATATAATCAAACTGTAATGTAAATCTCTATACCATATGAAAGGGTGGCATGTAATACTAAGTCATAGGGACTCTGTAGCCAACAAGTTTTTTATGTCTCATTCCGTCTCAGAGCTGTTCCCATGTAGAGGGACCAGCACATATGCCACTATCCTGAGTCTTTCTTGACTTTTTCCCTCTCCTCATGTCTGCAGCCAAGCTCCTCCAGAGGTGTTCCCTGATCAAATCTGGTGTTTATTAATTTTGAAGAGAACCTTAACTTTTTGTTTCCTATGGAAAGAAAGGCATAACCTATCCCTCCACACAACATATTTTCTGACTTCCATTTTGAAGTTAAGAGATTCTTAAAATGTATAGGTTGATTTAATTTAGCAGTTTCCATAACCCAGTGTCTCTCAGCAGCTGTTGTGTTTTATACATTAGCATTTAAAAAAATTCAAAGTCAACAAAGTGCCATACAGAATCCAGATGCCCTGTGTATTTCTCATCTTCACGTGGGTCATTTTTTTATATTACTTTCTTTTTAAACTATGTTCCTGTGACTCTGTTCCAATTTTCTTTTCTTTCTTTAGCATCTAAGCACATTTTTAAACATACTATACCTTTTAAGAGGTTTTCTGTGTCTGGACCTGGCCTTACTAAGTTCCTGCAGTGTCCTCTAACCACCTGAGACAAATCTTAAACTGCCATGTCAACCCGCATGGCTCAGCTTAGTGCAAACTACTGGCGCTTGGCTTCAGCCTGCAGGCAGTGACTGGAAGCCAGGTCTCTGTACACCAGAGCTGATCCGGGAGACTGTGGGACTTGGAAGCTGTGTCTGGCTCTGTGCTTGTGTTTGGGGAAAGTCTTTTTTTTTTTTAAGCTTTCCCAGGTCCTAAGTGGAAGTATATGCTGTAGTCTTATATAAAGAATAGTATTTACTTTTCATACACAGTCATTTCATACACAGAAGGATATTTCTTTGCACATTTCCCTCGATGTTTAGGTCCTGCCTGGTATAGTTTCTAATGTGTGACTTCTTGCTAGGACTCTGCTAAAGTGTACATCTGTCAGATTGTGTATATGTGTTCACCCACTGGAATACTAACACTCCCAGCCTGCTGCCACCACAAATAACACTCGCCTGAATATTTTAACGTAGACCCTGAGCGTCTTTGCTGATGTATAGGCTCAGGAGCAGCAGTCTGGGTCATAGAGTTCAAATTTGCCTGTGCAAACTATGCTACAGTCCTCCCGAATGGCCAGGCTGGGCAGTTCTTGTTAGCATGTGGAAGAACCAGGACTATGACAAATGACAGCTGTTGGCAGATGCAGCCTGCTTGATACTGGTGTTTGTGTTTTACAATCCCTCACAGTTTGAGACCTGTTAACATGTACGTTCATCGTTTGGGTGCCTCTTTACAGCTATATTGTTTGCCTTTCTAATCAGGGATTTTCTAGGATTTGTTATGCTTTTTATTTTACATTTTACTTGCTATTGATGTTACTCTTCCTCACTGGATATAGACAATACAAATTTATTACCCCTTTTATTATCTATATAAAAAGTTGTATTTGTATCCCTCATTGTAAAAATTCTTAACTTTGATGTAATTAAATCCATGTTGTTTGATCCTTTATGCTATAGTTTTTAATTTTAAAACTTCTTTCTCATGCCAAGATCACAAAAAAACCCACTTAGGTTTTTTCTCTTTATATTATTGCTTTTTAGCTTTCCTGTTAAGCTTTATTCCAAAGATACCTCTTATAGTGTATTTGCAAAGAGTTCAGATCTTCTTTTCAAGTGATAATCCACTTTCCCCCAGTATCTATTTTACAGTATCATTGGGTGTTAAGATTATTTCTGAACTGTTTGAGAGAAACATAGATGAATGTGAGAGTATTACTTCCTATCTAACAACTTGACTAAATTTTCTAAGTCATTGGGAGCTTTCAGTAAGACAATTATTATTGTCTTAAATGATAACAGAACATATTGAAATCTAATGCACATACTTTTTTTCTATTTTCTTGCCAAACTTCATAAGCTGGAACTTCTGTCTGATTTTAAACACAAACAGACAAACAACAATAAAAGATAAGCTAGCACCTCCCAGATTTTTGAAGAAACATTTTAAGCATTTATCATAGAGTCTTAGGTGTTTCAATTGAAGCATCACCCTTTGCTAGGAATGGTCTCACCTTTCCTACTTTGCTGACAATTATGACTGCAGTTTTCATACTGGGACTGTTTTCCTCCTGTCGTGAGCACACACAGCTCTCCACAGTCTCTGTGTACTGTGCTCAATTTTCTCATGTTAAATTCCTGCTCTGCTCTAGGGATAAATTTAGCTTGATCATTTTGCATACTGCTAGATTTGGTTAATATCTCAGAATTTTGTATTTGTATTTATAAGATTTCATCTTTTCATTAGAAAATGTGTTCATTTTTTCCTGTTTTCAAATTTGTTGTGATAAAATTGTTTATAATATTTTAATATATCTCACTCTATCTAGTGACTATAGATAATGCTATCTTTGTGTTCCTATTATTTACAAATGCCCTGCTCTATAGCTTTTGTCCCAGTCTTGCCAGATTTGTCAGTTGTTTTGTTCCTGTTATCAATTCTTACCGAGTTGCTGTTTCTTTACTTCATCTCTTTTTATCTCCTGCTTAGCTTTTGCTTACTCCCTTTGGCCCTACTCTTTCTTTTGTTCTCTAGTAAGATGATTCATATGTTGTTAACTTTTAACCTTTTTACTGTATTATTTAAGGACATAAATTTTCCTCTCATGTAATTTTTTTACCCTTGATTCCTAATTACTTTCACCTGAAATCACATGCAATTTCATGCTAATCGGGTCTTCTTAATTAAAATAGCCTACAAAACAGGTTCATGTTAGACACGCTGGGTATTGTCTCATCACTACATCACAGAGCTCAGCGGCCTGTGTCACCTGCGCTGTGTTAGTCAGCCCCTCAGAAGCTGTGTTCCAGCTTAGTTTCTCTTAGCTTCTGAATTCAGGGAGAGGAAGAGGGAGAGAGAGAAAGATGGAAGAGGGAGCTTCTGGGAAAAATAAACATTCCTATAGAACCAGATGTTAGTTTTGGGAAGGAAAATATGACATTGTTACAGATTTCCTAACCACGCAGCTTACATCAACTGTTTTGAATTCATGCAGCTGTAAAATCGGCTCATGTAGACACGTTCCATCATAGCTTATGAAATAGTATATACTGAGCAAGCAGATGTCTTTTTAATCACTTTCTTCTCACAAACATACTTCATGTGTATATTATTGGATAATGTTTTCAGAAAAGAAACGGAAATCATCCAGTAAAATGTAAAACAAAAGTTTGCTTTATCAAGTCTAGCTGCACTGAGGGGCATGACATTCATAGATTTCCTCTCAAGGTACCTTCCACTTCCAGACAATACCTCCTATTTTATTAGTGTCCATCTGACATGGTTTGCAATCACATTGTTGGTCCCAAAACACCAGTTATATACGTGTGTGAGGGAGAGACAGTCAAAAAGCTGCATCTGTTTCTGTGTAACATATATTTGTGCAAACAAAAACCATCTGAGAAATTGTATTAAAATCTTCTGACAATTAAAAATACAAAAAAGCTCCACATTGAATTTTTCCTACCTATACTTGTGACAGAATTGAAAACCAGATGTTAGAATTTAGAAACCTAAACCCTGATTTCATTGGCCACAACAAAACGTGCACCTGAAGTGCAGATGTCTGAGGTGTATACGAAAGATGCGTCTGTCTCTCAGCAAAGCCCAGGGAACTGTGTTATTTGTTGATTAGTTGTTCTGGAGGTGTTAGATTGGATCTTCAAGTCCAAACATGTTCCATATAAAGCAGAGGATACCCACATGGAAAAGAATGCCTATCTGTAATAGAAAACAACAACACACACGCCCAATTAAAAAGTATGAGTTTGAACATAGCCTAGAAATCACCTTCTCAGAAAGTTAGAAGGGAAACTTAGAGTCATTTTCAACTGCTGTCGACTTAGCGCCCTCTTTTACCTTCTGCCTTTATAGCTACCCTAAATAGCAATAGTTTTATTCCTGGAAACTTTGTGGGGGGCAGTCCTATGAATTCTGAAGTTTATTTTTTCCTTTCTTTTTATTTTGGTAGAGCTGAGCTGTTTTCACCAGAGTCACTTAAAATTGGACATCTTTCTTCAGAAGCCAGTCCTCTAGCAAGGCCTACATCAGCACATACTACTTTAATAGCAAGTTGTTAGATTAAATCCCATTCACATGCAAAGTCCTGATGGGTTAGAGAGGATGAATAAGGTACCTTCACTGTCACCATGTGTACAGCCTCAGCAGTCACCCAGGGAGATAGACATCTAGACTCTGCTTGTCACACGAGTGACAGGGAATCAGCCTCTTTGAGAGGAAGCTGGTCCTTTTTAACAACTCTGCAGATGAAACTCTGCATTAATTGAAATCTGCTTCCCATTCTTTGTCTCATGTCTCTCTTAGTGTAGTGTTCTCATATTTGACTGTTTTTCCATGTGCAGACTCATACAATAGCCCAAGTGTCTTAAGCACCACAGAAAACACCACATTGCTTCAGCTGTTCCCCAAGGCTCTCAACAGCCTGGTTACCAATTTCAGAGATGCAGGAAAAGCAAAGATGATACCATTTGGATGCTGATAAACTAACTGCCCATGTGGTGCCCGGATTTGGTAAATGAATCATAAGTATGGTGCATACCTGTTAAAAGATGTGAAGTGCTAGCTCCCATTTATCCAGGTTATTTTCATTTCTTTTCAAAGTTTATTGTAAACCTGGTATTGAACTATTGAATGCATGATCTGTGTATAAGGCTAATAGTTCAGGTAGGAAATGAACTCAAAATTAAATCACTCTTTGCTTCTCTCTTGAGCTTATGAGACACATGCATTTTAATGTAAATTGTACATTTTATCCAAATAGCTCTTCATAACTATGTAAAAATGCCCAACTGGATTTTAATCTCTCAATCCTTGTCTCCTTGTTTTTCCTCTTTCCCTTCTGCTTTAGTGACACAGCCCACACACTCACTCGCAGGTAATACACAGAGCAGGTACACACAGAGCCCACCCTTCCACTGTTTTACCTTTAGAGAATTTACTTGGCTACCTATCAGGTTGCATATTGGTAGGAAATGGCTGCCTGCATTTGTGTGTGTGTGTGTGTGTGTGT